>NJDD01000220.1:152251-176296 GCA_002245505.1 Calephelis nemesis
CCCGAGACCTCATGAAGTCAAGTCCACACCTGGACCGCTAGACCACAAGGGCAACTAAATCATCTACATACACGAAAATGGTATTTTTTCTCAAATTCATCACTAGATCCAGACTTAATGGCAATGGAGCCACCTCGATAGTACGTTCATTCAAAACAAATAACGGATTAAAAAATCTGTTCGGAATTGACAAAAAATTCGATCAACATGCTTGAAAACATGTGGGAGTTAAACATGTAACCGCCCTTTTTTTACAAGTGGGTTAAATAAAAGTCTTAATTTCACTTGGACCACAAAATTGGTTATAGCGATGCGTCTTCAAAGTGGGCCGAAGCCCTTAGGTTAGGTACTCTTATTTTTTTTTGATAAAATACATACTTTTTCAGTCATTCGCGAAAAACCATCACTAAACGTGGTTCTTGAGAATAAAAATTTGAAACTTTTTAACTATAAAGGTTGACGTTCAGAAAAGAACGTCCATACCCTACTTTATTTTAATAAAAAAAGAACATCCTCGAGAAAAGATGACTTCGACTTTTATAGCAAAAGCTAGCAACGACCTATGCCGACTTCACCTTTTAAGAAAAGAAGAAAAACCTAAATCCAAATTTTTATAAAAATATATGCTGATTGGCACGAAAATACGGAAAAGTGGCCATTTACAGCACTGGAAATACATACAAAAAATTTTAATCTGCCATCGGTTGAGATGACGTATCTTATTTATTTAAGATGAATTTTATTTAAGATTATACATTAAATTTATAAGGAGATTGATATAAGTATCAATTAATACCAAACAATTTTATCAACTTGATAATCCATAGTCTTTCTTAAAAAAATATAAATAAATATGTTTCAAATTTTTGAAATGAAAACTTCTTTAGCGGCGTTGCGCATTTGTATTTGGAATGGGCAAAAACTTCTAACTCCCGTCAGGATACGTAACCTGATCGAAAATTCGTAAGACGGCGCAGGGCGCCTGCGCGAATGTTCGTGTTGTCGTGTTTGTGTACGATAGCGCAACAAATTAATATTGTATTCTACCACATAAATTATAGTACTTTCATACTTATAATTAAAGCAATTCATGCAAAAATTACTCCCTAACCATTCCAAAATATCAAAAATGCACAACGTTAATATTCAAGTTTTCACTTCTGCCGGCACTCCCGGAGTGAAACCCGTATCTTATGACAGGAATTAAATTACAGCATACAGACTCAAGACACAAACAGTAAAACATACACATATAAATAATACATACGTATTTGAATTAAATACATACGTATTTAATTCAAATACGAAAAAAAATACATACGTATTTGAATTTATGGGTCAAAATTATTATTTTTTTGTTATTGCATTGGCATATCTGTTTTCCATTTTGGTATATTGCGTGTATATTGCAAATTTTATATTGGACAAAAACACTTAATAAAGAGTTTGTCTTAAAATTTGCATCGCCTATGGAATTTCGTGTACAGAGTTAATGAAGATGTTACATAATGCTTAAGGTGAATCGACTCTATTAAGAAGTCGTGCTGAGGAGTGGTACGAAGCGTGCAAATGCGGTCGAGACGTGATGGAAGACTTGCCTTGATCTGGTAGGCCATCAACGTCTGCAACTGAAGTTGACATCGCAAAAGTGAAGGAAACAGTGACTGAAAATCCTCTTTCAACTTTGATAGAAATATTTGTCGAACTTTCTGTATCTCAAGATACATTCGTATAATTTAAATCATTTGGGTGTGAGACAGCCACTCGGATAGTCCTTAAAAGCTTAAATTTTTTTCGAACACTCAATCGAAAAATTCTATCAAGAAAATTAAGTTTTTACAATTTTCTAATTAAAAAATGTTGCTCGGGATTGGATATGTGCCCGGTTGGCGATAGGCTTGCCACCTATCACATTGTGGGACTTAATGTCTTCGGCTAGTCGTGGGTGCCCTGGTTGTGCCTCTGCCTACCACTTTAGGGATATGGGCGAGAAGATGCTTTTTTGAAGATGAAAACTCAATTGCATAAGAATCGCCTAGGACGTGCTAAAACGAGTCAATTCTGACCCAAAATTCATGAAACGTATTATCACTGGTGACGAGACATGGGTTTACAAGTTTGAGATGCAAACTAGTGAACCCACCTCTCAAAACAAAATCGTAACGAAGAAAACAAGCATTGGAGTGGCGCCTTCTAACTGAAATAAAATAAAACAATGCCAAAACTGTTTAAATGTCTAAGTCATGTTGAATGTACAATTCAAAGAATATAAATACTCTTAAACAAGAGGTATAATTTGACTATCAAAATGTTGTGCACTCGAAATTCCTCGGAAGATCAAACGATAAATAAATAATATTATTTGAGTGTTACGCGGCGTTTAAGAAAACGACGAAATGTGAAGACAACGAAATGTGACAGACGAAAATGGCCAGATTTGTAGAAAAAAAATCTTGATGTATACCATTCCATCGCCATACCTTCGCATCATTGTAAACAAATTTTTGACCAAATACTCAACAAATAGCATCGAGCAACCACCATATTTGCCAGATATGGCTTCAGCCGACTTATTTTTTTTTTCCTTAACATCAATTCTCACTTTGTGGCACCCGTTTTCAAGAGAAGACTTAGCCTCGATAAGAACTCAATTTCAAAAACTGTAAAATGTTTTGATGATTGCATTTTACATTGGCTTAAGTGTGTCGTTTCTGGAGGAGCATACTTTGAAGTTGATGAAATAAATTTTGATGAAAAACAAATAGTTTGTGTATTATTGATCTTTTCCCGATACTTTCTTTACAGAGTAGTACTGTAATTTTGGACCGTTTTCGACTGTTAGTTTTTAATACATTTGTTATTTTGCTGTTGCTGCAGCTGTCATACGGTAGCTCTTTTAATTAAAATTACTAAGAGTATCCTAACAGTCTACTTGTAAATATTCTGTAAACCTCTTTAAAGTTTGTTGCAAATCCCGAGTACAGACGTACCGATAACGATAATAATATTTATGATTCAATTAATACGTAAACAGCTAATATGAAATAATTTATTTCGACATTAATCCTGATAATATCTTTTGATAATAATTATGTTTTTATTGACCGACATTTTTTTACTATCTCTATGAGGATACGTCGGTACATTATTGTAATTTACGTGCAATATTACGTTTTGTAAAGGCAAATGCATTTTGCGGGTAAAGTAACAGGCGACGCCAAATTGCTAAATAATCCTATTAATATTATAAATGCGAAAGTTTGTATGTATGGATGTATGGATGTTTGTTACCCCTTCACGTAAAAACTACAAAGCCGATTACGATGAAATTTGGTATGTAGGTAGCTGAAGACCCAGAATAACATATGGGCTACTTTTTATCCCGGAGTTCCCGCGGGATTGGGACTTACGCGGGTGAAACCGCGGGGCGCAGCTAGTAGCAATATATATTTGGCCCCTCGTTGGTCGAGTGGCTAGCCTAACTACATCGACCAACCGTCAGGCTCGGGTTCGATTCCCGACGGGGGCAGGCATTTGTGTGATGAACATTTAGATGTCTGCATTTCCGGGTCTGGGTGTTTATTAAATTTTTTCTGGTATCTATTTAAGTATTTCTTTGTATTAGTATCGTTGACTAACACCCATAACACAAGCATATATAATTTGCTTACTTTGGGGTTTAGTTCTAATTTGTGTGACTTATCCAGGGATATTTATTTTTATTTATTTTATTTATATTGATGCAGTATGTACGCATGAAGCATGTGAACGAACAGATGATGGAGAATAAAAGAAGAACATGTTATGACGTCTACGTTTTTAGCGATTTGGAATTATTACTATACTTTATGGTGGAGACGTGGGATGATGAATATACTTTGTTATAGTTATAGATATAGTTATATCTATCGTCACAGTAAAACTACAGAAACCGACTCCAAATGCTTCATTAGGCACCACGTTACGATTTGATAATTGCTTTTTCTTCGAAAATTAGCAAATGATTCCGAAATAGTCCATAAATTTAGTCAACATTCTTGTAGTAGTTTTTGAGTTATACGTAAAATGACAAATGTATAAATGATTATAATCTAAATAAAAAAAACTGTCCTAGAGATAGAGAACCTCCTCCTTTTTGGAGTCGATTAGAAGCTAAAAGAACTATTACAATGTCTTGACTGTACGCAAGCGTGTCAGATAGAGTTAGTGTAGTATATGAATGCCTACTGTGTGTCCAATGTCCTGTATAAGTATATTAGTATACTCTTTGGTCCAGTAACATAAGTCAATCAGGCAGGTAGTTGTAAGGACTAACCTACATAGACCCTTGTTCTTTGTATTTTTAAACCTCGAAGGAAAAACACGGATTGTACATCTCCCTTTAATTGGCAGAATGTAAAAAAATATAAATTATGTAGTTTCTTCATAAAGTTTGTCAAAATGATGATAAAGAGATATGAGAAAAATAATAAAAAAATCTAGATATCCTAGGTCTTGAGAAAACTTATGTACATCACAATGCACACCGCCAACTATTCAGAAATATTGCAATTATATTGTTTGTACATCGTAATGTACGTTGCCAGGTTGATAATAAAAGGCAGTTTTAAGGTTTATTAGAAATTTATTAAAGAAAATACACCAGAATCATTATAGTTACTTGGTATGAAAATTACGAAAGCAATTACGTTTTTGCTTGCCAACAACGAAACACAAATGTACATTACATTTAATAAAGTAGACAGTAGTTCTACCACTTTTGCAATATTTGCAACGCATTGTTTCATCCCCAGCTTCTGGAAGATGACTTTTGTCATCGAATCGAACGCTTTCTGTTGGTCGCACTGGTTTATGGATTTTTAGGCCCTCATCTATATCTTCGGTGACATTTATATTTTTAACTATTCTATTATGATTTGTCAATCCTTCAAACAATTCAAACCTAAAATCTTTCAATGCAGGCTTTTTACCATTTCGCCTATACAAAAGCCAAGCGTTATTGATACACATATCAATAAACTGCGAAAATATTCCCAAATACCATCGATGACTTTGGCCGATATGTTGATTTCTTTACAACGAAATCAACATATCGGCCAAGTCTACCCCGCCCGTGTGTTTGTTATAATGTTTGACGATTTGAGGGCATTCGACATCTATCTTCTTTTTCTCATCTTTGTCGTAACATTTGATAGTTTCAATCGGGTGCGAGTCTATATATGAACTGATTAGTGTGACAACTTTGTTGTCATGCCACTTTACGACTTAACTTATTTTTATTACAAACCACTTGCGCACTAGAACCACGTTTCTTTTTTTTAATTGTTGATCAGTTGGTAATAAGGCTTGGCAGCCCCTTAGACGATTCGTTCGTATGGTACCAAGACTAAAGATACCGTACTCTTCTCGCAATATATGTGTTAGTTCTGGTGACATGAAAAAGTTATCAGCGTAAACAATGACTGGTTTTTTCTTTATGGTTTGACATAACGCAATAACCACCATACCTCCCAAACCAATTGTAGCTTCTTTTTCTGTAAAAACCAGTCCACGGAAGGAATCGTCACCACCATACAAAAGAAAATCATAAATAATACCCGAGACGACCGCACGCTCAAAATTTTTAAACCCCCATTTTTAGGTTTCATTTTTACGTATTGCTTTCTTTTACCCGCTTTACGACCTTTGTAAGGTATCATCATCTCGTCGATTGAGTATTTTCCTTCTTTTTCAACTTGCAGAAAATTTTGTCGTATCTTTTCCATTATAGAACGAATTTTGAAATAGCGGTCCAAGTCTTCCAAGGTATTATCTGCAAAATGTATGTATCGACGTATTTGTTGATACCTTTTGAGAGGCATTAGGTCAGCAATTAGAGGGTATCTGGTTCTCTTAGCCCAATAATCAGTGTAAGCCGGCATCTGTACTATACCCATCATGATATGAATGGCTAAAAAGTTTTTAATCTCGTCTTCTGTCAACTGAATAGATCGCCCTAGTTGTTGCACTGTGTATAAATTTGTGTTATGAACGATATCACCAATAATATCAGGTGAAAAAAAGTTATAAAAGTAATCCAATACTGTATCTACACATGTTTGATGAATCTCATACAAATTTTCTTCAAGGCAAGTACTATGACGTAATACTTCCTTGGACCAATGATAATCTAGGACCAATTTCTTGACCTTAATTTTTTTGGCTATTACGTTTTTCGTTGTCTTTTTGCGTTTAGACCTGGTAAGTGGCTGCTGCATTTGGCTAGTGCCAGGTAGTGGATGTTCAACGGTAGGGGATGGTAGAGACTGGATGGAGTTTAATGTGGGTATGGCATTGTAATTGTTTGTATTTGGCGAAGGGAAAACTATTCATCTATCATTAAAAGTTGGTGTTAGTGGCACACAAACCATGCGTTCATGAATGATGAATGAATGTTCTTGATTGGAGTCAGTAGTACTATCGAGCAGATTAAGGGCTAAAAGCGATGAAGCTAGCGAAGATGGATCAGAGGAATCTGGAGAAGGAAATATATATATATATATATTTGTTTCCTCCTCAGATGTGGAACTTTCATCAGAGCAAGTATTTCTAGCAGGAATTAAAGCCTTGTGAAGCCTAAAGATCTTGTGAGCGCGAGTTAGTTTTAAGTTCTGCAGGCAAAAGAAAGAAAAAAAGCTCTAAACAAATACCTTTTACCACAATGCAAGGAAAATAACAATCAAAAGCCGCAAAGAAAACTAATAACCAAAATGTCTATATACTTGGCAATGTACAGTGTAGTTACTATATTCCACGATTGGTGTTTTACCGCGTTATTGGCAAAGTGCAGTGGAATGTACATATAAATATTTCACTAAAATGCATTAGTTAGAATTGACCTAGCAACGTAATAAATCACTCATTGAATAACTTGATACGTCTTACATCGAAATACAAATAAAACATTCCCAAGTTTATAGCCGAAATATTAAATATTATAAAAAAACTTACCCGTGTCACACGTATTCCTTGTTGCTTCGCGGCCATTTTGACACTGACGTCTATTTAGCAGTGTTGTCACAGTGAAATAACTATCTACTAATTCTACAGTATTTACCAATATTATTCATATAGAGGATAATTTAAAAACCGCTGTATTTAACGAGTAAAATTTTTTTTAAATGTTTGTACACCAGGATGTACACCGTCAACTTAACGGGTAAAGTTTAATTTATACTAATACTTGTTTTTTAAAGTTTCTAACCCTCTCCTGTACTGCATGCATAAATCGTCAGAAAATTTAAGCAGTAAAATACATTTAACAGATTACCCTATACGCTCCCCTGTTTTATAGAGGATTTTAACGGACTTTAAAATCGGAGGAGGTTCTCAATTCATGTGTACATTTTTTTTTGTATGTTTACCGTGAAAACTCGTTCAATAGCAAATCGATTTTGATGGTTCTTTTTTATAAAGATAGTTTATGATTCCCAGTTGTTGCCATAATAGTTTTATCATAATCCAAATAGTGGTTTTTGAGTTATACTTAGTAGTGATTGTGTTAACCATGATACTCTGACCAGGAAATTTCACCAATATGGAATAAAAAATAAGTCACTTGATCTTCTCATTTCTTATTTGAGCTGGAGAATTCAGAAAGTTGAAATTAATGGTGTAAAATCGACAGGTAATGCTGTTGCCATGGGTTTCCCTAGGGTTCCATTCTGGGACCATTTTTGTTCTTCATATGCATAAATGACTTACCTTACTACGTAAGGGACAATTATGAAATAATATTGTTCGCGGATGACACTTTATTGTTACTTGTACTTAATGTGAAAAGGCGACTGAGGTAAGCACGACGAAACGAACGATGCGATTTCATAAGTTGTACACTGGTTTAATGTAATCAATTTCTGAATGGAAAAAACTGAGTGCATCAAATTTTCAGTGCCTAATGTAAGCCAATATACAACTCAATGGGAACAAACTTAGCCTAGCAGATTCCGCGACATTTTTAGGAATCATTGTAGATAAAAAGTTACAGTTACAAAAAACTTCATCAGATTAAGCATAGCAGCTTACGCTATCGAAAATGAGGCAGTTAACTGATTTCAACACCGCTAAAATTGTTTATTTTAGTTATTCTCACAGCATCATGTCTTATGGCATTCTTCTCTGAGGGAACTCAGCTGAGGTAAACTTAATATTTATCTAGCAAAAGAGGGCTATACGGGTAATTCATAATTAAGGTCAAAAAGTTTTTCCCTCAGGGAAAAGTTATAAATAAATACTCGAACGGTGACTTCGTAATATATTTTTGAAACCTGCTATTCAAATTATGATCATAAAAATATCAACTTATTTCCTATAAATTGTGATGTGTATTCTGTAAATACGAGGAATTACAATAATCTTGCTGGGCATCTGTCTCGTCCCGCATACATTTTTACAATAAACTTCCCGAGCATGTAAATATACTAACCATTTAATAAATTTAAAAAATGAATTTAAAGTTGTGTGGTAAGTATTAGCATAAAATTTCAGAATATTTAGAAGATAGAAATGTTTGATATTAATTGGTCCTCATACCAACCTCTACAAATGAATAATAATTAAAAAAGTAAGAAATAAACAACAAGCCCACTGAGTTTGTTTCGCCGGATCGTCTCAGTGAGTGGCCGCGTTCCGATACGGTGGTAGTTCTAAAATATATTTACTATAGTGCTTAAATTTTTTATGAGGTCGTCAAGATTAGTAAAATATTTATGCACTGTAAATTAAAAACTATTAGTAGGATATTGATATAACGTATGTGGAGGCATTTCGAAAACATTTGCTATCTTCAAAAACATAATTATCATTTCGCGACTTTGTACCCAATAAAATGGTGGAGTCGGTTTTTGCAATTTCATTGCGCATTATTATATGCATAATTTTTATTCATGGCACAACACTTCCACCCAGACGCTGACGCACCAGCCAGAACAGAGCTACTACCCAAATCCCCACTAGGGCTTAGTGAATATATTTTTTTAACAAAATTTTACTTTTTCATTTTGTGATACTCATTTTGATTTATGTTCACGAGGCCCGGATTTGAAATCTAGACATATTTTTTAAATGCGAAATTTTCAGTTTCTAAACAACTTGTAAAAAATATGTTTACTAAGCCCTAGAGGCTTAGTGACTATACTTTTTTAACAAAATTTTACTTTTTCATTTTGTGATACTCATTTTGATTTATGTTCATGAGACCCGGAATTGAAATCTAGACATATTTTTTTAAATGCGAAATTTTCAGTTTCTAAACAAAAAAGTAGTTTTTAAACAACTTTTAAAAAAGGTTACATGTTTGACTACTGTATTTTTTATGTATATTAGTCGATGTGTTCTTCATTTGTAAACCGATTTCATTTATTTTTTTAATTAGAAACAGTGTTCTTTCGAAGTAGTCCCAATTTCCACTAAGTCAGACCTGCTGGCGGGATTCCAAAGAAATCGAGGAAAACAATTTTTTATACGTAGATGATTTATTTAATGAAATTGAAGTCGGACTTGCACTTAAATGCTGCGTTTAAATGATTATTTCTATTGTGATATTGGAATTTAAGACATCTTAAATTTATGTTAAACAACTGTTAAGCCACTTATAAAAAAACTATTCAAAAAAACAATTTGTTTCTAACGAAAATAGCATATTATTAGATTAATAAAGCACTGGACTAATCTAAAATGCGATAAAATGAGATATCAAAGGAATGTGCCGTACGGAATACAAAAAGTAACACGTAACACAGATTAAAAATTGCAGATATAAAACATTTTTCAAGCTTCAGACATACGAGTATCTTCAGAATTTACGTTCTACATATATAATATTATTTCCTCATTTTACATAATCAAAATAAAGATAATGCCTATTCATTACATCGGTTTCTTTTTCATATTATACAAGTATCAAATGTAAGATAACTGAATCAGCCCAAGGTTGTGTAGATTTATCTTTACCATACTCTGCCCAAGATAGAGAGATGATAATCAGACAGGCGACTTTTCTAAAGTCTGCACGCGGTGATAATGTAACAAATGTAAATCGGAGATAAATAAGGATAAATATGTCATACTATGATACGAGTAACTACGTAAGCACCGTCACTGTAATGGTTTATCTGGGTTTATAAAAACTGTGTTGTAATGTACATTAAACAAATTGTTTTTTGTTCTACATTACACAAGGTCAAATTTCGTAAGTCTAATGTCTAAAATGCAGAATCAGAATCAGATTTAGAATAATCTTTATTCACATGAACCATACAAGTGGTATTTGTGTGCAGACTTGTCCCCTCCCCTTTCCCTTTCTTTTTGCAGAGTTACTGGATACAAAAACTCACTGCAAATATAGCATAATATAGTAAATACAAAATCTCAAACCATATCTATAATTTAAATGCAAAAAATATATACCAATGTTTTTGATGAAAGTAAAGTTACTAATTATAAGAGAGCTGCGTTCGAGACATTATTTAGATGGACTGGATTGTCCTTTACAACATTAGCTCAAAGGGCTGTCTTCCGGAAGATCTAACGTTGAATTGGTAATATGTTCTAGTTACTAAGTGGGTGGATTGGACGACTAGTGGTACGCCGCTCTTCGCTATGTGACGGGCGTTAAGTTTCTTCGTCGCCGAGACCGGCGGCGGCGGTGTGGTGTCTTGTGAATTTGTATTTGGATTAGGCTCGCGTTAGAAAAATTAGGAAGCCTGATAGGAAAGTCGAGATTTGATCACCCTTTTTTTTAGGTAGCTCATGATTCCGAATTGGTCAAGTTTTCCTTGCTAGCCAAGTACATAACGCAAAATATACAGTTAAATCAATAACTCCTTCCTTTTAGGTTTAAAACTATCAGGAATGGATTATTTTTATATGGTCCTAATTCAATTTTTTTGTGTTTTTTGTTGTTCGATTGGCGCAACTGTTTCCAATTTTGTCGTGGAATTTGAGTTTTATCTGTTATCTATACTAAATAAAATGTTTGTTTTTAGTTCGCAAACTGTTTTTAGTCATATTTACAGTTACGAATTTTATAATGGACAAAAACATCGAACAAAAAAGATGTTTTCAATTTGGCATCGCCAATGGAACATCAAAGTCACCAAAAATGTTGCAGAAGGCTTTCGGTAAATCGACTTTATCAAAAACTCGTGCTTATGAGTGGTACAAAACCTTCGAATGCAGTCGAGATGTGATGGAAGACTTACCTGGTAGGCCATCAACGTCTGCAACTGAAGGTAACATCAAAAGTGAAGGAAACAGTGACTGAAAATCCTCATTCAACTTTGAAAGATACGCCAAACTTTCGGTATCTCACGAGCGTCTCATTTTAACTAATCATTGGGGTATGAAACTTGTTGCCGTTTGACGAGACCAAAAAGACCTGATTTTTTTCCAAAAACTGATGAGAGTCGCTGAGGACATGCTAGAATGAGTCAATTTCGACTCAATATTCATGAAAAGCTTTATCACTGGGGACGAGATATGGGTTTACGAGTTTGAGATGCAAACTAGTCGACAAGCTTCGAAGTAGAGTATTTCAAATGAACCGAAAAAACACGCTAAACTCTTTCGGAAGTCAAAGTTATGTTTGATCTTTTTCCGGTACTTTCTTGACAGATTAAATGAGTATGTTTCTGAATTTCGCTAGTATTCCACTGTCAGATTCAGACATGGTATCAATGGTGGTCCCATTCTATCACACAGATATCGACTTAAATATACAAAATATTTAAATTTTAGCCCCTTGTCGGTGCTGGGGCAAAGAAAATATTTCACCTTCACCCGTGCACGCTAACGATTGCTCTATTTGATCTACCGAAGTCTAAAAATCCATTAGTATTTTTTTAATCCTTTTTTACCTATTGCATCGATAGTTATTTACTATCGTTAAAGAGTCATGTGTAATTTTAGTAAGCTTTGTTTACGTATGTGACTCTAAGAATTGTTAAATAATTAAAGCGCATGAACTACAAAAAACCGAACTCGAATTCAATAAGTGAAGGCATCTACATACACCAACATTATATATTTTTCTTTGTGGCAACAAAACCACGTCAGAAGCTGTAACTCTCTGTCACTTAAAAGATTAAGTAAAGAAAGAATGTTTGAAATCGGTTCAGGAACGGCGGAGAAATAGATTGAAATACATAACACAAAAAAAGGAATTCGAACATTTAACCTCCTATTTCGGTTGATCAGTTTGGTCAATAAAATGAAGTTCCATGTAGTTTCAAGTAGAGAAAGCATTGAATATTTTATGGTGGTTTGATTTTATATATTGCAGAATTGTAATGAATACCCTATGATGTGACATTTCGGATAATAATATCATTATATCCAAATTGTGATTGAATTTTAAGTTTTTTCAAGCGTTTTAAAGTCATTTTACCCTTCCATAATAATCTGGTGTTGTATTTAATTAAAATAAACTTACAATAGTGTTTTTAACATAGACACAGAAGCTGTTTTAGATGATAAAATCTTACTGTTAATCTTTTTAATATTTTTGTTTCTAAAGAACACAGACTTATTAATGAGATATTATCTTTTTATAACTTCTTTAAATACAAACAAAAACTAAGCTGCTGTGCATGTGTCTTATTTCCACCAACTTGTAACCAACGTACTTACATATTTTACAATAAAAAGACAACCACTTTTAGTTTGTTTTGACCAGTTCCTCTGCAGGTAAACATATCCACACACATTTACAACATTTTTTGTTATTGAGATACTAACATTTACATGAGATGTATATGTTTCGATTTGTAAATATTAAAATGTATACAGATAAAATACAACAAATGAAAATAAAGTGAAGAAAAAATGTCTCTATTTTGTATCCCTTAAACTTACACGATTCCTAATGCCAGTGTCAAATAGATACCCAACACTAGCCCAACAGGACAGGTACAATCACAAATAGAATTTAGTCAGCTGGGTTAAACTGCTAATTTAGATAAAACTATTAAACACGAATTGTTTGTCTTGAATAATCTGAAGATAAGAAAAAGAGCATTTAACGAGAACGATTAGTACGTGAACAAGAACAGAAACTAACTAGTGTAATCTGTGCGTTAAAACTAACTAGTGCAAAAAAAAGATATAATATACTGATACTAAATTTTTATACGTAAATGTGGTAATTGAAATTTTTTTGTTGAATCTTAAAACCTACTTCACTTGTACAAAAAACATATAATTGGAATAAAAATTTGAAATTAGGCATTTGTTTCAAAGTTAAATTATAATAACATTTTCTTAAGCCATATATTATATAGTATTAGTATATGTCTTAGAACTCAAAAAAGTTTTGCAATTACATTTTACATACCAAAATTTTAGTTTCGCATTAGAATACAAAAAAAACACTACACAATTTTATTTTTGTTTTTTATAGTCTTTGACTTAATACATACGTATAAAACTTTTTGAAACAATTATCAAAAATACAGATAATAAATTTTAGCAAATAGTGATGACATACATTTTTATTTTACCTAACTGCAAGGAATCGTGTGTTTTTCGCGTTTTGTTTATGATTTCACCTCCACCAGACGACACTGGACATCACAACACGGTATTCACCTATTAAACACTTCTTTATTAGCTTATCCTCCTCAGGAGTAACATTTTGGATCTCATAAGGCAGCTCCAACCACGGCGACATCTTTCCAGCTTGACGTCAACTGCTGAGTGTATGCCAATATCTTGCGCTTTAATAACATATATCTAATCAACATATCGATCTCTGATAACGGATGACTAAGTGAAACTAACCAAACATTCGTCATGTATGTGACAAATGTTTGGGGGCTTTGGAACTTGAGGTCAAGGCTTTACACTTCTAAATCGTTGCCTAATTTCTGAACTTTTTTTGGTCTCATCAAGGTATTACCGAATTTTGCAAATGCGAATTCAAATTATTAAAAAGAGTTAAATCAAGATCTGAGACTTGGCCGTTAAATGTGGGCCTCTTAAATAAGTTTAGCTTGCTATGGAGAGTGATATGTAAGGTGTTTGTCTGCGAGATTAAATCCGTAATTCGGTGCTCTGCAAGAAAACGAGAATAACCGACATAGTCAGCAACAGAGCCATCAAGCTGAAGTGACAATGTGCAGGACACATTGCTCGCAGAACCGAGAACCGCTGAGGAAGGCCCCACACCAAAGGACGTAGTGTTAGACGACTTCTTACCCGGTGGACTGATGATCTGGTCAAAGTCGTGGGAATTCGCTGGATACAAGCGGCCGTACCGTGACTCGTGGCGCTCTTTGGGGGAGGCCTATGTCCAACAGTGGACGTCCTTTGGCTGATGATGTTAATGATGATAAAAAAGATTCATAGGCCGTCATAATCAGTAAGAGTCTTTGGTAAAGCGAAAACAATCTAACACAAGCTGATCGAGTGAGATTTGGTGTCATCGAAACAATACACGAGTACATCCATGAGCGAAATAAATTTAGTCCGGTGTTAGATCCTAATGTCTTATGCCCACTCTATTTATATTCATATGATTATATTCATTTATATTTATTTATATCATTCGACTCTATATTCTTTAATATTTTGTATGTTTCTGAAGCAATTTTTCAGTGAAAAACTAATCGGTTTTGGTAGTCCTTTTCTGAGAATGGTAGGTCATGATGCCAAGGTATCCTCATATAAACATACATGAAAATGTATGCTTTGGTAACTAGAACTCAAAAACCGTTTGTTGGGTTTTGATAAAATGTATGTGGAACCATCTCGGAATCATTAGCAATATTTTAAAAAAGCGAAGTGGTAATAAAACAAAATTTACTGAGTTTAAATGATACAAGGTAACTTTGAAATTACCGTCCAAATTTGAACATAAGGGAGTATAGGTTTTAAAGGTAATGAATTTTAATTATTATTGCCAAATGGTGATATTTGCTTTTATAAACATTCAACTAAAACAGCCTGCAAAAATGCTTTACGTTACGTCGTACCTAGTACGAGTCATAACGTCACCAGCCTGCGAATACGACTGCGTTCGGTGAGAACCAGTTTTATGCTTTGTGTACGACACAACAATGCATCTTGTATTTTACGTCGAGTAAAATTGTAAATTGTTTTTTTTTATTTTAATTTTTTTCATAGATCGAAAGCGTTATCGATTCCGAAACGTTTCTCAAAATTCGCCCGGTGCTTTGGATGTATCCCTGTATATAACAGACTTTTCGGCGATGTAGCAACCCTACATTCAAGTTCAAAGTTAAGGCCAACAATTAGGGTAATGCAAACATGACCTAGAAAATAATGAAAATATTAAGTTCATAGTGGTTTTGTCTTTTAGCAAATGAAAGCCTTTCTAGGTTTTTAGTAGTAACAATTTGTGTTTGTCTATTTGTTTGTGAAAAATTTCGACAGAAAAAAATCTTAAGCCGTACCTTAATTATTTTCAACTGCCGACCTTAATTAAAAAGATAACAATGCGGCTGTGAGATGTTCGAAAACATTTTTTAAATTATTTCTATAACAAGCATGAGTCATGATCATAATACTATGATATATTACGTTTGTTTCAATAAATCTATCAATTCGAGGATAAGATATTGATTTCAAAGTACAGTGCCATTGATTTTAAATCGTGACGGTGAATAAATAGTAACATTAGGTACAGGAGGACTAAATAATGAGTAATATAAAAGCAAAGGCAGCAACATCCAGTATAGGGTAACTGGATGTTGCTGCCTTTGCTTTTATATTATTTTTTTATTTTATTTTGTTTAAATATTCGACGATTTGACAACAGTGTAAAATGCCAACAAATTTATAGATTTAAAGGCAGGTTAAGCGAACAGATGGCGAAAAAATTAGGGATTGAGTGGATTAATGGCTAAAATTTGACGATTTAACAAGAGTAGAGGTGGGCAAATAATGAAGAATCAGACAATTTATTGACAGTATGGGTAGAAAACGCCAAAAAATTTAAAATCTAAAGACAGCTTAAATAAACAAATGGCGAAAATTGTAAGGATTAGGTGGCAATAAGTGTGGATAATTGGCTAAAGGTTTGACGATTTACCACAGTGAAGGTCAGTCAATGGTAAAAATTAGACAATTTGGTGAAGGCGCACATGGAAAAATACCAAAAATTTGACGATTAAAAAACAGCTTAAGTGAACAAATGGAGAAAAATTTTAGTATTTAGTGACAAGGAGGGTAAACAAAATTACTAAAAGTTTTAACAATTTTATTAAAAGAAATTAGCGTATCGTGTATTTCCTCGTTGACGCCTAATCTAATTACATGAGCTTGTGTAATGAGGCCAACGCTTTACCCAAGAGCCTGACATGACTCACTGACGACTTATGACTGAAGACTAATTCTATTTGATGAAAACTGATATAAAATTTGATGCAAATTTCTACTTGACTAATGGCAAAATACTAACGTGAAGGCCGAAACTAAAAAGAAAGAAAAATAACTCATTTCAGGCGTATGTATACGATTTATGTATAGTTTTTAATCAACTTTGAGTTAGTCAACGTGACAACAACGTGAGTTAAATTAACTTTGTTTTTGGAAATACAGTTGTTACGCATTTTTAACAGGTAGATCATAATTTCAAATTGATCCCATATTTATTTATTTATACCTACCTATATGTGAGTTCAAAAATATTTAAGCATACCAACCTATTCTACAATATTGTGGTGTTACAAATGAATGTTTATAGATATTAAATATTTCTGCAAATACATTGATAATGAAAAATTAATTAACATATATTTATATTTATTATAAGCTTCATAATTTATGACAAACAGTTTTAAAGATTCATTTTAATTCTATCTTCCATACACTACCGCAGTTTCCAACCCTATCCAATCAGTAACAAACTCCTCGACAAGCATGACTTTTTTATATAAAATGACATATCCGATTCCAAAATCCAATATTGCATGAATCGAGGCTCAAGACTATCCCTACTATTCCATACATGACCAATACAGGAAAATCCACCTCAAGGTACCTAGTAGTCCACATTCCTAAACGAAAATACTGTAATATACTCAACTACTTTTGAAACGAAGTTCCTTACAGCAGGCTTAGAGGAAATAGGGATTTTACTGCGTGACCGAACTGAAAAAATGTGATAGTAAAAACCGTAAGAAAAAGTCCGTGGAATAAAACCGTTAAATGAGACATGCGCAGGCGCGACCGTCGTATACACAAGCGAGTAGTGTATTATGCATTTCTCTTTCTCCCTCACTCCACCCCGCCAATGCATAGTATATTCTCATGGATTGTGTAGATTCTACATTAGCCGAAAGGACTTCGTTCCTACCTGGTGTCCCACGACAGCACATTTATATTCTATTCTAAAGATAAAAGCCATTAATTGATTATGCACCAAATATTATCAGTGGATCAATTTTTTATCTAATGCAAAACATCATGAATACATCACGTATGAAGCACTTGGCAATATTTTCATAGTTCACACGTTTGACAAATCTTATCACATCATAAATCCAAGCAGGAGGGCTACTCTTGAATCTAGATTTCATGCAAATTGGAAATTGGAATCGGTTTTGTCACTTTAGATGCTCCTGAACACAATTTTAGAGGCTTATTAATACTTGGTTTCAAAAGAATTCAACGAATCCCATAAAATAATTTTATGTTTATTTGTAAGCAAATGTCAATTGTTCGCTAGTGTTGTGTTAAAGATTACCTTAAATGACATATCTAATTTCAATTTTCAATATTATATAAATCGAGCTTCAAAGTAAGCCTACAGATAGATACAGCGTTTGATTTTTTTTAAATAATTACGCTACAAAATCTTCTAGTGTCTCGATCATTAGCATTACTTTCGAATCTCGACATCATGGGAATTGGAAATTCGAATCGTATATTACGTATATCATTTTAAGTAATTTTAACCACATTACAAGCGGATTATTAACATTTAGTTAAAAATAAATTCAATGAATCCGATTAATTAATTTCTTCTTTGTTTGTTTGTGTAATTAAATGTCAATTATTCGCTAGTATTATATTCAAGAGTACCAAAAATGACATATCCGATTCCAGTGTTCAATACTGTATAAATCGAGTTTCAGGAGTCAGCCTACAGATAGATACAGCGTTTGTCTTTTTTTAACATAATTATTCTACAAATTTTGGCGTAGGGAAGTGACGACCTCGCCGTCCGCTGTGTGGTATGTACTATTATATTATGTATAATGTATATGTACCAGCGCAATCAGTCAACCGACTAACGGCGGTAAAACTGTTCCAAGGTAGGTGGAAGTAAAATTGCTAACGCAGGACGGGCGTCCTAGTAAAAATTTCAAACCTACTTTTGATAATCAACCCGCCCGCAAAGAGTGGGGATTACGACAAAACCCCCCAAATGACCAACTTCATAAACTTCGGCCCCCAGTCTACGGCAGCTCCGCTTAACCGAGTCTACGGTAGCGGACTCGGTAACGGCAGAGCAGGGGGGGTGCGAAGAATGCCCGGACGGACTCAGGCTACCAGCTCCCTAACCATTCCAAAATATCAAAAATGCACAACGTTAATATTCAAGATTTGACTTCTGCCAGTACCCATTTTTTCTTTAAATCAGAGACTAAATTGCATAATTTGACGACTAATATACATTGTACTTAAAATTCATAACTTCAATAACAAATCGTCTCAAACAGTCGTTAGTGGATAAACATAGTATTCACTGTTCTACTTGTTTTTTGTTTGTTGCCCAACGCTTGGGGTGCTTCAATATCAAGGTCTGTTCCATTGTCACAGGTTTTTGGAACTGATTTTTTAGTGGAACAGTAACAGGTGATTTCGTAATTCGCCTGTTAACCCAAACCTCAGAGTCTTATTACTAACTAGCAGTTTCACGCTGCTTCGCCTGCGTAACTTGGCTTCCACTGCACCGATTTTGATGAAACAAAGCCTATGTCACTCAAGGATAATGTAGCATTCTAAAACTGAAAGAATCTTTGAAATCGGTCGAATAGTTTCGGAGCCTATTCATTTCAATCAAACAAAAAATCACACCTTTACTATTTAGAACATTAGTATAGATGACTTTAATTAGGTATTTGACTTATGCTCTCCTGTCAGGCAGTTAGTAGTCAGGCTGATAGTTTATCTTACAAGAAACTCTAGCCAATATAGTGAAAGGGACGTAATAAAAATATTTATTGTAATTCACATATCATATATGAATATTAATTTAAGCAACTTTTAACAGAGCAAATACGAATACATGAATTTTAATTATAGCAGTATGTTAAGCTTGTAAGATTTACTGATAATATTTAACTATCCCACGAATATTAAAGCCAATATTAATTAATGCGAATGTAGTCCTGTTGGCTGTTTCATTTTAGGGAATGCCGATTTCCCGGTACCTCTATTAATCATTACAGCTGTGGCATACATACTTGTAATAAATTTTATAAATTCTGAGTATATCGATATTTCGCTTTAAATTCCCCGTATTGGTCCGGGCTCCTTTGCAGAATAGACCATCTGCCTCCCTGCCACGCAGCTCTTAAGAGGCGAGCATAGGCTTAACGTCACTAACACCGTGACATCTGATTAGGTGGTAGAGTTTCGCAGCGACTCGCCCGGATTGGTACCACCGCCTTACCTATTTCTGCCGCCATAACGTCATGACGTGTTCCGGTTTAAAGGGCAAGGTAGCCGGTAAACTTACTTTTGCTCGAGGTGTAACATACCGGCCTCAGGTTGGCAACGCACCAAAATCGTCACGAAATCCGTCTGCTTTTTTGCCTTCTAATATCATAAAAAATCCTGTTTATTACATTAACAGCAAGAAAAAAAGAAAAAATTTCGATTCTGTAAAACTGCGTAAATTTTACTAATAATGACAAAGAATTTTTTGTCCAAATTGCACAAGGCTGTAATTTTTGTATGTTGCAATTTAAATGTGTAAGTTAAATATATTTCCTACCTGTTTCGAAGTTTACAAGTATGTGTCAAAACGTTTCAAAGTTGGCGTCAGGATGATATCAAAACCCATGCACAAATGCCTGTAATTTTATGAGTATATTCTTTTTTTTATGTTAGAGGAGGCAAACGAGCAAGTGGGTCACTTGATGGAAAGTGATCACCTCCGCCCACGGACATCCACAACACCAGGAGTATCACAGATGCGTTGTCGACCTTAAAGGAATGAGTACGTTGTGTTTGTTACGAATTCGTTTTAAAGTTATGATGCCTCAGAAAAACACGCGCACAGATACTTCAAATTCATAAACCCCTCTGAGTTGTGTTTCATAGCTCTTTTTTTATAAAATTAGAAGGAAAACAAGCAGACGGATTTCCTGATGGTAAATGTATGTACCTATGTGTCACTAGTCTACTTGACGAAACACTGTACTGTAGCTGTGAATCCTTTAGTGATTTGTCATATCAAAGTCGATAGGTAATGACTAATGATTACGTATTAAATACAAATGTAATAACGAAAATATGTCCGCTATATGTAAGATAACTGTCACTGTTACTCGCACTTTTTTATAGCTACGGTTGCGGTTCCTAAAGTGGGGTACTTATAAAGTCACAGGTTTCCAAAAAAAAAATAGTGCTAATAAAACAGTTTAGTAATGTGTATTGTGTGGACCTGGATATATTTGGGAGTTTTAACTTCCGGTAAATCCAATTCATTCATAGCGCACTATTTTGCCTGTTTTGTCACGCCCTAATACGTATACATTTTTTTGGCGAGAAATTGCAAATTAAATAATTTTATTTGGATTTAAGTATGGATTTCTGCAAAATAACACCTTCTTCTATCAATTTTAATATTGGATTGGTAAGGAGCTGAATCAAAAGTACACGATAGGTAAAACAAATATGTACATAATATAATAAAGCTGTATAAGAGTAATTTTTGTACATTGCTGATATTTAATAACACTAAGATTGAAATTTTTTCAACAGATCTCGACAAAACTTACACGTAATGTAAAAGAATGTCGTTAGCTTTTAAACAAAAAAAATCAAAATTGGTACATAGGATTAAAAATTTTGATGCCACAGAATTTTCCCCGTGTTGGTCCGGGCTCCTTTGCAAAATAGACCATCTGCCTTCCTATCAGGCAGCTCATAAAAGGCGAGTAGGCTTACCGTCACTAACACCTAGATATCTTACTAGGTGGTAGAGTTTCCAGTGATTGGTTCCACCACCTTATCTATTCCAGCCGTCAAAACGTTGGCGCTTGCCTTCCAATATCACAAAAGAAAGGGATATGTCAAACATATAGCAACATTCGTTTTACCGTCGTAGCTTAAGAAAAGGTGCAGGACGCTAAAAATGGGAAGCAGTATAAATTTTTCTTGACTTCTTGAGGTACCATGTTCAATTCCTGGCCTGGCAACTAAAAAAACTAGAAATCGTTAGAAATTCGGTAAAAGAATACAGTCTGGTTGTTCAAGGATCTTGGTCTGTAACTATTGTTCATGGCTTAGTATCAGTGTAGCATTAATTTCTAGACTCATTTTTCTTTTACACATTTATTATATGTGGGTTCAATGCCCAAGACCAATAGCAAGACCGTGAATGTCGGATTACAACGTCTTAGCTTCCCTGACCCGGATTCTCGGTTGTATATCCGGGTGACAGCCGCCCGGACCCGGGTAATCTGACATCGGTCACGTCGCTTACCCGTCGCCTCAGACAGTTTCCATTTATAGTGCCTAAGTATAATTATTCGACTTGTTATCACTTTCATCCATAGTTTGTTTTATTTGAAAGATTTGATTGTTTGTTTGTATTGAATAAGTTCCAATACTACTGGACCATTTTGAAAATTCCTTTCACCATCGTTACTATTAACGAATACCTGAGAATATTACTTCATATTTGACCAAATTTGTGCTTTGGGAAATTTCAGGCTTGGATATATGGATACTAGGTGTAATACCTCGATTTACTACACATCAGATCTACATGTCAGATGACCACGTAACAAAACTTTAGGTACTCTGTAAAGTGTTGTATGAAACTGGTAATTAATGTAAAGGAAGCGAGACAGGCTTGTCTGAGTGAGGTCTGGCATTCGATACTCTCTGCCTACCCCGTAAGGGATTTGACGTGAAGATGTGTATGTATGTGTATGTATTTACTTTTTTAGATTTTTTAAGTACGAGGTCAGCGAACAAATATACGGGTCTCCTGATGGTAAAAGACAAACGTGGCCTACTGAGAACATCTGGAGAAACACTATTAAGTATATCTCAAAAACTGCTAGTCAGATCATGATAAAACTAAAACAAGACCAACTTGGTTGGCCACTGGCCGAGTAATCGGTCAACAAACATACAAAAGGCGAATTAAGAAACTCCTCCTTTTAGAAACCGCTTCAGAAAACTTACCAGTCTTAGTTTACTGAACATAACATGTAATAGCAAAACAAAAAACTCTAAAGATTAAAAAATAAGCCCAGAAATATCGAGTTTCCATCCCAATAACCTTCACACAAAGAAAAAACCCGTATTTAACTTAAAAAAGGCACTTAATCTACAGTGTAAATAAAATAGCTCGACGATAAAATGGAACAGGTTAACAAAATGGCCGAAGCCAAAATCGGTGAAACGGAACGCAATCGATTAAGCACGAATCAATGGTACATGTTTGTATAGGTCCTCAGCCATGTTGGTTTTCAGCATGGGTTCACTTTGTGGATATTTTCGTTATAATGTGTATGCAAATGTTTACGTGAAATCCTATGAATAGACTCAACGGTATTGTTCATTTTAGGATTTTACGTCAATCACTGCTATTGTCAATGATATGTAATATTATTAGGGCCACTTGCACGATCCTGGTTTAAGTATTTAACACTGAGTTAGCCCCTAACTAGGGTTAAATCACCTTATATTTGACAGTTTAACTCAATATTAACCGTAACCCGAGAATGTGCAAGTGGCCCTTAGTAGAGTAAAGTAGACCTGCCCACGTGACCTAAAATCCTGTAGTAGAGTTAGCCTTGAAGCTCGATTTCATGCAAATTGTAAATTGAAATCAGACCTGTCATTTTAGGTACTCTTGAATGTGTTCAAAAAAAATGTTAGTATCCACTAGTACCACAGTACTAGTGGATTACTAAAACTTTTTTTTATGGTTTTTTTCGTCTCCGTGTTGGTCCGGGCTCCTTTGCAGAATAGACCATCTACCTTTCTTGCCAGGCAGCTCGTAAAAGGCGAGCATAGGCTTATCATCACTAACACCGTGACGTTCTACTAGGTGGTAGAGTTTCGCAGCGACTCGCCCGGATTGGTACCACCGCCTTACCTATTCCTGCCGCCATAACGTCATAACGTGTTCCGGTTCGGAGGGTAAGGCAGCCGGTAAACTTACTCTTGCTCGAGGCCTAACATCCTGACCTCAGGTTGGCAACGCACCATTACCATCTTTGGCAGCGTGAATTTGTTACCATCAAGAAATCCGTCTGCTTGTTTGCCTTCCTATAACATAAAAAAAGATATTCAAGGGCAAAAGAGCAATAGGATTTCCTGATTGTAAGAAATTAACGCCGCTTAGAGACACTAAAGCAATGGTGCGTTGCCAACTTAAGGCCTTGATATTAGGCCTCGAGCAAAAGCAAGATTACTGGCTACCTTATTCTTTGAACCGGAACACGTTAACGAAAACCACTGACTTTATGATGGCAAGAATCCGGGCGAGGGGCCACGAAACTCTAGCACCTAGTCAGATGTTGCGGTTAGTGATGGTAAGCCCATGTTCGCCTTTTACCTTGCCTTACCTGCCTTAACTAGTTTCCTCTCTATTGTAAGAGATAAAGTGAACCCCATGTCCTTGTCCCGGTCCTAAGCTGTCAATTTTTAGCCTATTCACTAGACGACCTTCTTTTATATATACAGACGATTCATGTTTTATAATTATTTATTTTTTGTTTTGTTGTTTTTAAGGTGTATTCTGCTACGAATCAAAAACCGTTAAAATTGGTCCAGCATATCTCGAGTTATAAC
>NJDD01000222.1:0-13638 GCA_002245505.1 Calephelis nemesis
TTTGGCTGTAATTTTATTTAACATGTCATAGTTATATTCGGATACAAGCTGTACATACTGTAAGGTGCGTGATTTAATTTTAAAATATTACAATTGAAAGTAAGTAAAATACTGACATTATCTATGTACAAATCTTTTTTGTAGTTGTAATACAAACCTATTTTGGCATTTTTGTGAGAGTCCGGTGCCTATTTTAGGTAAAAATATACCTGAGTTACAGGTCACCAGTGCCCCACCTTGTTAACTTATACAATTTATATATAATACTATAACTTAGCCTAAAATCACATTAGAAATTAAGTTTCATACGTGTGTTTATGTGTTTGTGTATTTGTGTGTATGTGTGTGTATGTGTCTGTGTGAGCGAATGTTCAAAACGTACAGCGTAAGATGGTGTCATATTATGGTCTGAAATAAAATTTAAAAATAATAGATCCAAATACAGATGTAAGACCCCAGGTCAAGGACTGGGACAGTAATTATTTAGTAGGAATTAGTAATTCTTCCGTTTGGTGGTAGCTTAGAGTTTTGAGGTGTTTTTTAAGAATTATTTTACAGTGGTGGTTACTTAGTGGATAAAGGTAAAGAATGTATGTAATATGAATAAGAATAAAATACTCTTAATAAAAGCTAAAAACTCTCAATAAATATTATATTTAATACATTAAATACAATTTAATGCATAGACAATAGAAAATCTTATAGTCCAGGACATAGTGGCGCATTCGTTTCCAAAATCGTTTTAAGTAGTAGTTTTTTATAAAAATGTTCGGGACATTCTCCTGGTTATAAAGATGTATGATGACGCTTTGTATGAGTGGTCATTGTTAATAAAATAACCGAAAATCAATGATTCTGTAAAACATGTTTTTTGCAGTAAAAAGATAATCTTTTTTAAACATTTTTTTAGTCTTTTTTGAATAAAAAAAATCCTTACAATCATTAGCATATCTTCAACCCAAATATTTTTATGAATTTTTAAAATTTTAAAATCGTTGAAAATCTTGAATATCTTCAAATAAATAGTACACCTGAAAAAAAAGATAAACCGTGATTTCAATTTTTTTTATTAAATATTTAAATTTTGGTTAACAATACGTAATCAAATTTCAAATAAATTATAAATTATTTTTTTCTTTATTCTCTGATGGCAATACAACCTACTCTCCGTAGAGTACGGAGAGTAGTACTGCCATCCCACTTCCAGCCCTATGAACGACGTTAATTAAGAGAGACAGATGGTACGCTTCAAAAAATTTTTGCTGCTTTTTAACACAAAATCAATTTTTATTATTTTTTTTACAATTTGTTATTATAATTTAACAATTTTTCTTTTTAGTGACTTTTTATTATTTTATTTTTGTTCACTTTTTAGATACTTATAATAACTTTTTCGAAGTTTAGTTCTATTTTTTTGAAGTTAACAAAAAACATTTGCCTAATTAAAAAAATATTTTTAGATATCCAGTGACAAATAAAATTTTCTGAAACATTATTCTTCAATGGCATTGATGTATTTACTGTTACATGTGTTTAACACAGTTATTGTTTCTTTACTGTTTATTTTATCTGCATAAAATTTATTTGAACGGAATTTGTGATCAGTCAAAAGCAAGAATTTAAAAATAGTGTTATGTTAAGCAAACTTAAATATATTAAACTCAATTTTATTAATAGTTTATTTACAGTTATTTTTTATTTATACATTTTTTTTGGTATTATATAAAGAAATTTGATGATTCGAAATATTCTGCTGTTTTTTATTTACCATTGTTGTTCTAAAATTATATTAAAGTTAATTTAATTATTATTGTATTACTATTTATATTCAATTGACGTTCAAAAAATGCATTTCATAATATTTTTAAAAATAAATGAATCTGAACCTGATTGTGATCAAATTTATAAGTGGTCACCTAGGAACTATGATATGATATCTTTCTTAAAAAAACTCGTTATTATTGGCCGAGTGAGCGCATAACAAACATACAAAACTATTATTACTCTTTAACTACCTGCAAGTTTTGTTTATATTTTTGTCATACATTAGGATGTTGTTGAGACAGGATTTGTTTTTTGTATTTGTTATGTGTTTTTTTTTTTTGCAATGTTTGATGTAAAGTGTTTTTAAAGGTTGTAATAATTTTTAAACTATCGTATGTGTTTGTCAAAAATTATTATTATGTATTTTAATTGTTGACGTATTTCAAGTGTATCTAATGTACCTACGAAATAAAGACATTGAATTGAATTGAATTGAACAAAACAATCATACTGAATTCGAATTGATAAGTTCCTATTTTAGAGCTGGTTAAAATTTTGTGCGTTTTAGAAAATTATAATAATAAAGGTACAAATGATAAAAAGGTACGCTCTACAAAACAATGAACTGTATCTGTCTTTCACGGCTAAACCGCTGCACCGATGCTAATAAAATCATACATATCTGATTTATATGGTTTAGATTCGAGTTCAAATATAGCCCACAATTTTTCAAAAATCATCTCCCGAAATATATTTTGTGAAGTTTAAAACTTTTATCCACACTAATGTTATAAATGTCAAAAATCTGTCTGTCTGTGTTGGCGTTGACTACAATAATATTGTATATATTCAAGTTTTCCTGTTGGCGGTAAATTTGCCGCTTATCTCATTATAGAACTAAGTAGTACCTTCGGCTAATCGTGGATGCTCTAGTTGGTACGCTTCGGGAAAACAGGCGTGAAGGTATTTAGTAACTTACTTTATCGTAATGCAACGCACATATACTTAAAAATAAATTGATTGTTAATGGTATGTACATAAAATTAATTAAATAATAAATCCTATGTATAAAATTCTCGTGTCACAATGTTCGTTCCCATACTCCTCTTAAACGGCTTGACTGATTTTCATTAAATTTTGTAAGCATATTGAATAGGTGTGAGAATCGGCCAACATCTATTTTATTCATTTCGTCATTTTTTATAATCCTAAGTGATGAGGGTGAATCTTTTTCATACCCCTTAGTGATAAGGGTGACTCACCCCAATTTTTCCATAGCAGAACAACGTCTGCCGGGTCAGCTAGTATTAAAATAAAAATATTATTAATAAAAAAACAGTAGCAGTCGTGGGACTGCCGATAGAAGTGACAACGGAACTATTAAGTTGAGAGTAATTAAAACTATATGCAAAAATGATATGAAGTTTATAAAAGCGTCCAACGCGCACATAATACAGTCAGAAATAGTGGATGTATTAGTGTATACGTGTACACAGGGTACTGCGCGTGCGCTAGTCTGGCTCTCCATAGCTGTAGATATACTATTATCATTAGCATGTCGGTGACGCGAACCGAGGATTTTACCCTCTACGAAAACGCTCAACGCGCCTAAAGAAGATTTCAGTTCAATAAATATTGTTAATGTTTTCGCGTATTAATAAGAATAATTAAAAATATGTAATAAAGTAAATATGTACTAAAAAATAAGATTTGTCTTCGTGTGTTTACATCAAACTCTTTGTTTCGCAAGCCGTCTAATAAAATCCCAGCCGTAAATAGAACAATAATATTTTTGTGCACGATAAGCCGTTTGGGTAAGGGTTGGTAAAAAACTATAGCAGGTGCATGTGTGTGAACAATGTTTACGTCTTTGTACCATGCACACGTACACATGGTGTTTTTCATTGGGTAGGGAGATTTGCGTCCATTCCGCGGTTTAGTGATATGAGCAACACAAGTAACAAATTATACCATTTTTAAAAAAAACACAATCTTATTACGAAGACCATTTTACATGTTGTCCACATACGTCGCCCTAACATTACAACAATAACTAAATAAATATGATTCAAAGTTCATTGTCTTTGAACGCGCGTCACAAAACGTAAGTTGCGACTGGGGTGTCCACAGTTATTTCGTTTTATATTTTATTCGTAAATGTATGCAAAAAATACTAAACGTAAAAATTAACGGCCTGAAATTGATAGGAAGGATTGATGGTACATAATAATATGTATACAATAGGTGTTACCCGTGACCCGTGTTGTAGCCACTAGAAAATAGAGCAGGGGTGGGCAAATTACGGTCCGCGGGCCGGATCCGGCCCTTGAGAGGTTTTAATCCGGCCCGACGAGGGTTTTTTTAGAAAAAATATGAATCTCCTTAAAAAAATAATGCTCGAAACGTTAAAAGACTATTGAAATTCGAACAATTAAGATACTGAATCATTACTTCAAACATATATATTGCGTATTTCATATGTTAAGACTTCATAAATAGGTTTTATTTCAATAAAGGACTGTAAAATGAGAAAAGTTCCTTATGTTATCTTTATACAACGTTTTAATATTTACTGCTTTTTTGGGTGTTTTAATAAACCGGCCCGCCTCAAGATTAATTATAATTTACTGGCCCGCCACTAGATTTTTTTTAATTTACCGGCCCGCGGTCAAAAGAATTTGCCCACCCCTGATGTAGAGGAATACAGTCATTGCCACAAAGCAACGCCTGATTCAATAAAATTTAAACTATTGTCAACGATTTGTTACACTCTTACAAACATAGATAATTACACGAAACATGCACTACATATTTAAATCACACTAATAAACCTGATCGCCTCTGTGGTCGAGCGGTCCGGGTGTTGGACTTGACTGCTTGAGGTCTCGGGTTCGAATCCCGGGTTTTGGATTGGATTTTTCCAATTTTCTAAAAAAAAATGTTGGTCGGGATCGGAAACGTGCCCGGTTGGCGATAGGCTTGCCACCTATCCCATTATGGGACTTAGTATCCTCGGCTAGTCGTAGGTGGCCTGGTTGTAACTCTGCCTACCTCTTCGGGGATATGGGCGTGAAGATACTAATAAACCTGTACCAGTCACAAATGTTATAATAGTACCAAACACATAAATGAAGCAGATCAACTAGTAGTAGCTTACATTAAAAATAATCACAACGCCAATGTTAAAGAATTTGTCCAAACTGGTGGTCCTTGCATACAAATCACTTTTCAGGATACTACTTTTTATGAAATATACTCTCTTTTAAGTGACATCGCAAAAAACTTTGTTAATTCTCTAAATACGTACAAACTGTCAAATAAAAAAAATAACTGTCCCCCGTGTTAGTCCGGGCTCCTTTGTAGAATAGACCATCTGCCTTCCTTGCCAGGTAGCTCGTAAAAAGCGAGCATAGGCTCACTGTCACTAACACCGTGACATTTGACTAAGTGGTAGAGTTTAGCAGCAACTCGCCCGGATTGGTACCACCGCCTTTCCTATTCCTGCCGCCATAACGTCATGACGTGTTCCGGTTCGGAGGGTAAGGTAGCCCGGTAAACTTACTTTTGCTCGAGGCCTAACATCCCGGCCTCAGGTTGGCAACGCACCATTACCACCTTTGGTGTCTCTAGGCGGCGTGAATTTCTTAACATCAGGAAATCCGTCTGCTTGTTTGCCTTCCAATATCATGAAAAAAAAATAACTCTTAAAGCTGACATAAATGTAAATATCATACACAAAGATAAAAAATAGGTAAGGTAAGGTAGTAACTTCTTTGTCATCTCTTTCAAGAAGTAACTAATTATTTAAATCAATTTCATTTTTAACTTCCCTAAGAGCTATATTTAGTTTCTCTTCCAAATTATGAACAGTGTTCTTTCGAGTAGGTAGTTATGTTAATTTTGATATTATAAAAATAAAAAAAATCAGTTGAGAACTTCGTTTTTTAGTATTTTTTAGTTGTGACAGTGGAAGGAAAACAAGCAGAAGGATTTTCTGATTGTGAGAAATTCACGCCGCCTAGAGACACCAAAGATAGTAATGGTGCGTTGCCAACCTGAGGCCGGAATGTTATGCCTCGAGCAAAAGTGAGTTTACCGGCTACCTTATCCTCCGAACCGGAACACGTCAATGGTGCGCACTGAAGTTATGGCGGCAGGAATAGACAAGACAGTGGTACCAATTCGGGCGAGTTGCCGCGACACTATACTACCGAGTACGACGTCAAGGTGCTAGTGATGGTACCTAAGCCTATGCTCGCCTAACACGGGGAGAAATTCTTCCTATTATCATAGTACCAACACTTTACACAATTCTCAACACCAAATAGCATTCGACGATGACACTGTCTATCGTTTAGGCGCAGGGAAGTGACAACCCCACCGCCCGCTGTATGCGTACCGCAAGCGCAATCAGTCAACCGACGAACTGCGGTCAAACCGTTTCAAAGTAGGACGGGCATCAACTCCGCTTAACCGAGTCTACGCTAGCGGACTCGGTAAAGGCAGTGCAGGGGGTGTGAAGAATCCCTGGACGGACTTAAGCTACCAACTGACAAACCTGGCTTGGTAACGCATAACTGCCGCTCGCTCCAGACTGACGAGAAGATCCTGGAGTTGGAAGAGTTTTTGGATTTATTTAAATTAGAAAAGTTTCGACTGAAACACACAAAAAAATTACAAATACTAAAAAGTACTTATAAATAAAACGAAGAATTATCAGTATGATAGGCAACATCTCTGATCAATTTTACTCATGGAATAATTTTGAGAGAATATTTTACCGAAACTGAGTATTTTAAAACATAAATTTTAGAAATACTCGACAAATTAATTTTAAAGTAAAGCTTCGTATTTCTTGTGCAATATTGCGTACAATTTCATAGGTCTAAGTTATCGATCTGAGGAAGCATTTTGTAATCTGACCTAATAGGCTTGAAATATAACTGTTGCTTAATAGTTAATCGTCTCTCTGGTCTAGTCATTTGGTGTTGGCGTTAAGAATATATGAGGTACTCGGGATCGATACTCGGGTTGGATTCCTCTTCATGTGTTTTTTTTTAAATATTCAAATAAAAATAACATTTCCGGGGAAAGGGTGATTGCCCGTTCGAAAAGGGGCCAACAATCACATTATGGGCCTAAAAAGTACCCTCGTATTATCGTGGTTACGATAGTTCTAACTCTACCACCTCTGCCTACTATTAAACGGCACGAGCGAGAATATACTTATAAGTCTAGTAAATAAACATTGAAATAAAAGCTCGATCACTGTTTCATAAATATTACCAAGTTTCGCCATAAAGAACCACTCGGGTGCACTTTTCCGCACTTTCGGAAATTCAGAAGTTCAGAACATTCACAACTTCGTCCCAATTCATCGTTCTCGTATTAAAGAGTTTACGATAACTTCTGCGCCATTAAATACAAGTTATCCCGAAGATTAGCATTCTTCGCTGCTTTGTTTTATATTGGCTAGTGTTTCACAACTTTCGTTTTTTGAATAGAATAAAAGATTCCTGAAATTTCAGATACGAAACACTGTTGGTGGGATAATAATATCCCCTAGTAGTTTGAAATTATACTTTTTTATTATTCATGTAATTTTTTTATCAATGTTTACTTTATTATCAATTTACGCTTTTACATTATTGTACTCTTTTTTAATTTATTTAGCTAACCGGTTTCGCTATTTAAGCACCATCAGGTCTTTTAACAACTGAAGTTTTTCTTTTTTAAAATAATACTAATTAATTGTCTTCCTTAAACGGACGGTGTTTAAAGAAGAACTATTGAGTAATGATATTAGGAAACAAACTGAACAATTTTTTCTCCGGTAATGGACAACAAATCCCTTAACTAAAGACTAAAAATGTTATTCATTAACATAAATTCTACAAATGATTAATGTTTTAAAATGAAATGTAAATTGAATTAAATTTACAATTTATTAATTTTCAATTACTTATTATAATATGTTATAATATCTCAAGTCTACTTGTAAATATAATCATAAGATAAAATAAACGAAACTCAAGTAATAACTTCCTACAATAAAAAAACATACTTAAAAACTAAAAATGACAAAACAATTAGGAAAAATTTAAATAAATGTCATTAGAAAACGTTATACGTACTAAGCTTAAACTAAAAATATTCAGTCGTGGGCACAATCTTTTGGCCTCTTAGTAAATTCACCAAAATGTCATGCCATGTTTATTGGGAGCCGATTTAAACTTAGAGCACTTACACACGAACGGCACGTCACCAACAGCATAGGCAACTGCAGTCGACTGACGCCGACGTGTGTCGACGGCTACCGCCGACTGCAGTTCGTTCGTGTGTAAGAGCTCTTAGATAAATTGCTGTCAAATGTCGCACTTATTTTTTATAACAACACCAAAATCGCCGTGTCAGATAATTGTACTAATTTAGGAGTAGTCTTTAGTTACTATTAGTGCTGAGACTTTCAATTTCACGCAAATGAGATGAACGAAATTATTTCCGTTATTGCTAACATGAGAACATGAGAAAAGACTACTCTTCCATAGACTCAGAGTTGCGTCAGCAAAGCGGACCACTCGGCTCGTTCTATTCTCAGGAAGTTTATTGTAAAAACGTATAGGTACATTGGCCCATGAAAGAATTACTAATTCTGTGGAGACAAGACTTATGAACAGCAAAATTGTTTTTAATCCTCGCATTTACAGAATGTAAATGTAAGGTAAAAAAAATATATAAATAATAAAATAAATATAAACAGCTTCCGTCTTGCAGTACTGTCCCCTTTTCAAAACATGACCTGTGTAAAACGATTTCTTTGCAATTTTGCTTCATATTACATTATTCTATATACTTTAGTTTTTCAATTAAAACGTTTAGCTTTTAATTATTATAAGCTCTTAATAGATTCTAATACAAACACTTTTTACTTTGTTAAACTTTTTAGACTAACTTTTAAGACATAAACTTAAAACATTTTTAAGTTTATATCTTGTCCCCTTGGTATGTGCCACACTGACCAACACTGACAAATTCTTAATATCTACTACTCTCTAAATAATGTTATAAATAAATTGACAATTGAATAATAAACTAATAATAATCTAAATAATATGTTTTCAGTAAGTAACTTAAGGCCCCATACTTAGTCAGCCAGAAAAGCCAATCGCCGCACACCCCCGTTCCATGATTACTATGAAATATTGCGCTCTAAAGTAAATGTCTTAAGCGACAAATCACTATTTTTGACACTATGAAAGTAATTTGAGAAAAAGTATAAAAACTGAAACACTTATCTTTTAGGTATAGTACTTATCTATGTTTATGTTAAATCTGGTGTCGATATTTTCATAATTGAAGTAGACAGTTGGGTTTTGCTTTTAAAAAAGGGTTAACTTTTTGTTTTTTTCTATCGAGCAAAGTGAAATAAATCGTGTTTTGGAAACTATAGTCTTATAAAGCAGTTTAATGTTAATCTTGTGTATTTTTTTCACCAAGATCCATGATTGCTTTGTATGAAAAAAACATTATACTGCTGACGTATTTTAGCATACATGGACCTTAAATATTTTTAACTTTTACAGATTGAATTGATTGCAAGGTTGGTATTTTTTTTAACCAAGATCTACCTATGAGAAAATAATTATTTAAAAAAAAATTGTTGTTGGTTAATCAGTTTGTTCCATTTGTAATTACTATGTCGTCTTTACGTCAAAAACATGAATAATTATTGTTGCTGATTTGGAAAATCGTTACTTAATTATTAGCCTTTATTGGCAGAATTGTCAATTATTGATTTTGTGGCCTCAATGTTCATGTAAATGTACCTTAGTAGCAAAAGTCAAAGGACTTAAAAATTAAAGTAGTAATTTGTAAAAATTAGTTTGATTAACCAATAGACCGTTACTGGTTGGTCAGTATCCGTGACTGTCCCTCAAAATATTTTATGAGTTTTTATTCTATTTTTTTTTAATAACTGTACAGTTTTCTTATTATTTGGAACACAAATACAGTGAAAATAAGTTAAGGTTGGTATTCTAGCCACAGGCCAATCACAAGTAGTTTTATTGATATATACGTTTAGTATCGTGTTTTTTTAGAAGTTAATTCATGACAGTTATTTTACAAATTTCTAAGGCAAATTTTTTTCTTACAGAACAGAGGTTTTGTGAAATAAAAGTCTCATAAGTTTTTTTAAATGTGAGGGTTATACTTAATTAAAAAAAAACTTAATAATATATATCACTCAATGAAACTAAGAATTACCAAAATATTCTAAAAAATATTTGTCAGTGATTTTCAATAGATGGCAGAAGTTAAAATAAAAATACCCATATAGTAAATTTTCAAAAATACTCAATGAAACTTGCTTTTGCTCGAGCTCTAACATCCCGGCCTCAGGTTGACAACGCACCATTACCACCTTTGTTGTGTCTAGGCGGCGTGAATTTCTTACCATCAGGAAATCCGTCTGCTTGTTTGCCTTCCAATACCATAAAAATAACTCACTATGACCTTTTTAACCCCCGACGCAAAACGTGGGGTCTTATAAGTTGGAAGTGTGTGTGCGTGTGTGTGTGTGTGTGTTTTAGTTGTTTGAAATCTGACGTGTTCGAGGTGGTTCTTAGCTATAGTTTCTGAAGATCTGTGAATGTATTCAAGGTCATCAGCGTATTTGCAGATTTTTCGTAAGCATCGAAATGGATACTAGACGCACTATAGGTATTTAAGAAAAAAACGTAATTTTTTTTCGGACAAGTAACACAAATTGAATCTAACTCCAAAGTAAGCAAATCATATTATGCTTGAGTTATGGGTGTTCAACGATACTAATACATAGAACTACTTAAATAGATACCAGAATATATTTAATAAACACCCAGACCCAGAAATGCAGACATCTAAATGTTCATTACACAAATGCCTGCCCCCGTCGGGAATCGAACCCGAGCCTCGCGGTTGGTCGATGCAGTTAGGCATGTACGCTAGCCACTCGACCAACGAGGTGATCAATGGTTTATTTAACTTTTAACATCCAGATCTAACAGACCTAACGCTAACGATTGCTGGTACAACGGAGCTGGTCTGATAATGGGGCTCGAAGATAAAAAACGTAACCCTGGAATGAAGATGCTGGTAAACCCATTGAGTTTGGACTCATTCGATTCGCCTCAACTAGATCTTTTCATATTTTTAGAGTAGTATGACTTGATAACTAGGACCTGATGTTGATAAGATGTTCGAAGTTACGCTCTTTCGAATCAATTACTATTTTTAAAATCGCTTTACAGATGACTGAGAAATCGATTTACATACATAAAACAATATTATGTAGGAGTCGAACATAACATACGTTCCTCCTTCTTTGAAAGTCGGTGTAACTGTTGATATTTATTTTTCCAACCCCTGTTGGTCAAGGGCTCTTTTCTAAAATATTTGGGTTGTAAATACTAAAAGTTACGATCAATTTTAGCAATTCGTAAATTCAGTAATTTTATGTAGCACCATATCGAGCTTGCGACCCCAATAACTTCTCTGGTATATTTCGTCTTGTACATAATTTTAAGCCTTGTATAAGCTTGTAATATAAACAGCTTGAGGAACAACTTGTAAGATTAATATTATAACTTAACAAACAATATTAAATGTGAAATAAAATAAAATAACTTTATCGCCTCTGTGGTCTAGTGGTTTGCTATTGAACTTGATTTCAAAAGATCTCGTGTTCGATTCCCGGTCCAGGCAACGAAAGAAAATGTTTTTTTTACAATTTTAATCGGAATTGGATAAGCGCACAGTTGGCGATAAATCACCTATCACACTATGGGACCTCTATTTTTTGCTAGTTCTGGGTCCCCTAGTTATACCTAGACCGCCTCGAAGTCGAGTCGTTGATCGAGTAGCTAGCGTACTCGCCTAACTATACCAATCAACCGCGAGGCTCGGGTTTGATTCCCGACGGGGGCAGGTATTTGTGTGATGAACATTTAAATGTCCGCATTTCCGGTTCTGGGTGTTTATTAATTTTATTCTGGTATCTGTTTAAGTATTTCTATGTATCAGAATCGTTGACTAACGCCCATAACACAACACCCCAATAAAGGGTCTTTGAAATCCAACAAACAACTACCTGACCTCAAAGATGATAGCAATTACGAATACTTTCTTGGAAATACATTGTCTCACTGCCAATTGCAGTGGCCATGTTCCTCGTAATAAAACGGTACGGGCCTTATTTCCTTTTCATATATTGATGGATAATAGCTACTAATAGCAGGTTGTAGAAACATGATTACTTCCAATGCAAACTTTGTTTAGGGAAGCTTGTGAATTGACTGACAATAAGTTAAACTTAACTTTTGTCAAACTTTTTTTTAGTGTATTTAATCGCCTCTGTGGTCTAGCGGTCCGGGTGTTAGGCTTGACTGCTTGAGGTCCCGGGTTCGGATCCCGGGTCGGGCAACAAAAAGAAAATTTGGTTTTTCCAATTTTCTATTAAAGAAAAGGTTGCTCGGGATTGGATGAGTGCCTGGTTGGCGATAGGCTTGCCAACTATCATATTGTGGGACTTAGTGTCTTCGGCTAGTCGTGGGTGCCCTGATTGTGCCTCTGTCTACCTCTTCTGGGATATGGGCGTGAAGATACTTTATTTTAATTTACTTTTAGGGTAGGGTCTCCACCCTAACAAAAAGAATTATATAAAGTACTTAGCGTTTCCGTTGATTATATAAATTGACTGATCAAAACATTTTTATGCTTCATTTCATGATTACGCCACAAACAAAAAGTATACAAACTAACAAACAGATGAGAATTCAAACAAATTTTCAGAACTCGGGTTGGGATATAACTTTGATGCCTACAGGCGATGTATGTATAACTGTATGAAATTGATTTTTCAAGGCCATAAAACATTAATAATACGCAACATTGTTTGAATAAATTGGTGTTGGACTTGACTTTAGATATCTTTAAATGACTTTAGTGTGAGAGTACCACCAGAGCATTAAAATTTGCTATATATTAGTCCTGAAGGTACTTAGGCCTAAGTTGTGAGAGGTTAGATGTATGTATTTTACTCGAACTAGTGGTCGCCCGTTGTTCGAAATTCGATCATAACAAATTTTAATATCTTGTTGTTAAGAACGCCATCTTCATTTTTTAAGACCAACTACTTTGTTTCCAAACTTTTTAGTGCGCCATCTGTGATCTTCTATCGTTATCATCAATATATTTGTTTGTGTGTGTCAAATGCATGATAGTGTGGGTAATGTTAGATTTATTGATTTAAAGCACTTTATAAGCATTGTTATTGAATAATATTAGCGTTCTGAACTTCTCCTACACATAAACTATAAGTGTGCTAAATTTTATGCTCCTGCGTCCGCGCACTTTTCGTAAAAAGGGGTCCAAAATTTCGGGATCACGTATTAATTTACTAGAATTTAGTTTTGAAACTAAACCGCATGTCCCGAAAGGTCGTTTTACGCACGTAGATAAATTCTCATTGTGTCTAGATAGTGCTTTTTACGCGATAAAACGCAGACAGAGATGTGACGTACGAATATAACATGCAATTTTTTTTATACAAGAGGAGGCAAACGAGCAAGTGGGTCACCTAATGAAATGTGATCACTGCTGCCTACGGACATCCGCAACACTATGAGTATCACAGGATAGGAGTATCACATACGTTGCCGACCTTTAAGGAATGAGTGCGTACTCACTCTTTCTTGAAGGTCCCTAAGTCATAATTGTTTGGGAATACCGCCCTCGGCAATTGATTCCACGATAATTTAGAACGACTTTTGTTCTGAAGCCAGCGTGTGCAATTTTTAGTGTGGCTACCAAACAAAACTCCAGTGTGATACATAC
>NJDD01000222.1:37988-56870 GCA_002245505.1 Calephelis nemesis
CCTTTGGTGGCTTTAGGTGGCGTGAATTTTTTACCATCAGGAAATCCACCTGCTTGTTTGCCGGCCGGTATCATAAATAAAAGCGACACAGATAGACACGACATCGAATTGGTCACCGTCGCGATACCGTCACGATATCGTCTTCAACAAAAGAAGAAGAAGTGAAACTTATTTAGAATCTTTGTGATTTCAAAACGGGTGCAACCGAAAAACGACAGGTAAGAGACACAAATCTCACTCTATTGTCGATTTACTGAAGTTTTACTTCTATCATGTGTGAATCGCACGCACGCCTTTTTTTATATTCTGTTAGTTTATTTTCCGAGTTCAAACTCCATTGTATGTACACACTATTTAATGTAAAATTTACTTGAAGTGTAACTAGTATGTTGTAATATTAAGTTTGTAAGCTTCCTAAAGCAGCATGATTATATTTCAGTGCTGTAGCAGCTGTAAATTGAACTTTATACAGACTTTCACGCCAATAAAAGCAGGTTCTAACACAATACACAGCTGCGATGTGTATAAACTGTTACATCCGGTAGCATATCAGCGTTAAAGTCGATAATAAATTGCCAACTTGCACGGGAATTAGACGGACGTGGTGCATAGAGTAGCCGCTCTCACAAAACTTTTCAGTTTCATGTTTTGCAAGACAACATTAAAATCTATATAAGGTCTTTTCAAATTAGTGCACGATATTTTACCTGGACATTCTAAATGTATAACTAAATCAGTAAAAAAAATTAAAAAAAAATCGGACTTAAAATAAAATAATTACAGCATTTTTAGTAATTCATATTCAATTGCGCAAGTTCAATGACCGTCACCCGCGAGACGGCCGACACCACGTGACACCTAGATACGATAGCTGTAGGTATGGCGCGTGTGTTACATTTATTGCGTGTCCTATCCCAAAGATAGGCTTTGCACTGTTTAATCATAAAAAACTAGTGAATGTAGGCATGTGGTAAAGATAAAAATCAAGCTTAGGTATGTATCTAACTACAAAAATGATTTACGTACTTACCTATTCACATTATTTAGATCCATATTTAAACATATCCACCATTGTAGGCACTCAATGCAAAACTTAGCACGGTTGTTGATGTGTCTGAGTATTGTTAGTAGGTTCCTATTTTCCTATAACTTTTTAAGGCAAGGTCAGTTAAATTGTAAGGTTCACTTTCATTGTCCTACCCACATGAAGAAGCCGGGAGGCGTCAGGTCAGGTAGGGTGATCACACTAACCACCCTCTATTTAATTTTCACCATTGGAAAGGTACTCATGAACACTTCGCGAAAAATAAACGCAAACCCTAAACGCGATCAAACATCAACTGATTTGAAAAATGACTGTAGAAATAATAATTTGTAAGGAGCGCCCCCGCGCGGGGCGGGAGTCGACGACGGACGATCGAAGCTCCAAGCGCATCGATACATACCTATCCTTGATCAGAACTTACAACTATGATTGTTTATAACTTAGAAACAGCTGTTATTCTCTCGGCTAACTAAAATACTGGACCGAGATATTTGTACTGTGTGATTGTAAAGTTTTTTGACTGATTAAAATTTCGATAAAACAAAAACATTAAGGGTTTTTAGCAATTTCACAGATAATAGTACATTACATAATAGGTACCTAGTAGCCTGTAGGTACAAATAAACATTAAGTAGCAAGATACTCCGTAGTGACAATTCACGCGGCAGCCGTGAGACAATCAGCTGCTTTTCGTCCGTTGCGTCAGAGTCCGTTGACCCCCATGCGTTATTGCGAGAATTATTTTTTGTAATATTTTATTTATTTTTCGTTTTAGATTTTTTTATTATTTTTTATGTTTCCAGACACGCATTGCGAGTCCGTGGTTAAAATATCGTTAACTAATTTGAGAAAGCCCTGTATATTAATACGTGATGCCAAAACTTTGGGCCCCTATTTACGAAAATTGCGCGGACGCAGGAGCATAAAATTTAGCACACTTATAATTTATGTGTAGGAGAAGTGCAGAACGCTAATATTTTTCAATAATGATGCTTAATAAACATTACACGTACAAAAATAAAACATTACACATTTCTGATAACGATAAAAGATCACAGCTGGCTGGCTAGCTGGCTGGCTAATAACTTTGTAAAGAATGTAGTTGGTCTTGAAAAATGAAGATGGCGTTCTTATCAACAAGATACTAAAATTTATAATGTTATGAAAATTTATTTCGACCAACGGGTGACCACTAGTAAGGATTATACAGGATGACTGGTGAGATACCTTCAATATTTGAGGACGTGATAGTATGCGAACATATGTCATGAAATAAAATAACATAAAAACGAAATATGAAATAACTTCTTAGTAAACTTCGTACACAGTACACCGAGAGTCCAGTATTTAACTGTGGAATAATTGGACAGAGCGCGGACACCGCGGTAGCGGGATGGAGGGCGGGGGTGGCGGCGGCGTGTCGTGTGCCGCGCCGCACGTGACGGACTATAATATCCAAATTTCACTTATTTTTAGAGATATTTCGATAAAAAATTAAGCTTCTATTTTTTTTATATCAAGTTAACAAGAATCGAGTACCGAGTACTCTCCATACGTATTGAAGGTATCTCACCAGTCAGTCTGCATATGGCTCTGAACTTTCTTCCATTTTTTTTGTAGTATCCTTATCATTACGTAAATAATTATTATATTCATTTATGAAATAGTGACCGATAAGTGCAAACAGTACGAGGAGTAGGGGTGGTTTCGAATCGTTTGAGAAAGTCGCATATACCTAACGGTGCCCTCGTGTTCCATACAAAATGGTCACCCTACATTTACGGCATTTTTATTGAGACTGGTTTTAAATTTTTTAGACAAATAAGAATATTTTCGTGCAAATACATTGAGTAAAACTTGGCAAAATTCTTGAAGCTAGTGATTTGGCTCGAGATATTTTCATGTTCGGACAAATTTACGTATTTCACCTATTTCACTGTATGAATTCATTGCCAATTTTCTTGGATTTAAACTCGGCAGAATTTGCCGATGTTTTCGATACTATAAAATACGGGAGCTATAAAGTCAATTGATTGCAATATGAGAAGTGCTTTACTGAAAAAGTTTCTTGTGGCAAACTTGTTATTCTATGAGGGTTTTTCCCTTGCTGGGACTGCTTTGAAATACACTTGAGTGCACAAAAGATCACAAATCACATAAAACGTATCTTCACGCCATGTCCCTTCTGCGGTAGGCGGAGAGTATAGAGTACCGGCAGAAGTGAAAACTTGTATATTAAGGGGCCATATACGCTAAAATACGTCAGCAGTTTACTGTTTTTTTCATACAAAGCAATCATGGATCTTGCTGACAAAAATACACAAGATTAACATGAATATGTTTTACTAGACTAGTGTTTCCAAAACACGATTCATTTCTCTTTGCTTGATAGAAAAAAATCAAAAAGTTAACCCTTTTTTGAAATCAAAACGCAAATGTCTACTTCAAATATGAAAATATCGACACCAGATTTAACGAAAACATAGATAAGTATAAAAGTAAAAGATAAGTGTTTCAGTTTTTATACTTTTTTCCAAATTACTTTTATAGTGTCAAAAATAGTGATTTGTCGCTTAAGACATTTACTTTAGAGTGCCATTATTCATAGTAATCATGGAATGGGGGAGCGCGGTGATTGGCTCTTCTGGCTGACTGAGTGTGGGGCCTTAACGTTGTGCATTTTTGATATTTTAGAATGGTTAGGGAATAATTTAGCAAGAATTGCTTTAATTATCAGTATAAAAGTACTATCATTTATGTGGTAGAATGCAATAGTCTTGTGTCTCAAAAAGCATTTAAGCCTAGAAATAGTTTACACTTTACAGTACAGTTATTTATTTTTTTACACTTTTACAGTTTTACTCTCACTCGTACTGGTATTATCCATTGCGAATTCTATACTGTTCGGAAATATGTAAGCAACACAAAAACAGCAATGAATCTACGTTTGATTTTAGATCTCGCGCAAGCGACCTGCGCTGTCTTGTTCGCGCATGCACCCTGCGCTGTTTTACTATCTGACGATTTGACGCAAGTTTAGAAGTTTTTATTCCATACAAAAAAGTGCGCAACGCCGAAAATCATAAATATCAACTCATAAATGTTTAGCTATACATTACTTTAGTTAGTTTGATAACTTAATAACTAATAATAATAAATGGGTTTTATATTTTTTTTATTTTTGTTTTTTGATTATTCAATCTGTTTCGGTTGAAGTAGTAAGTGTTGAAATGTATTAGCTTGCAACCAGTTACATTTAAAAAAAAACAGCGATATATATTTCAAAGGTTTAAAGTACAACTAATCCTATAGTCAAATAGCTTACCAAATTTAAATGCGACTAGCCGTAATACAAATGCTTTAAAAATCATCAAAATTTAATATTCCAGTAAAAAGTTCTGAGGTTTAAAATACTACGCATTCGCTTAAAAAAAAGTTAGTGCAGGAAAATTACTCGCAGTACAGATAAGGAATTTTCGATACATCAAACATGTAGGTATGCATGTGAGTATTTTTCTTTGAAACGTCACGTTGTAATAATTAACTAGCCGACAGACGTTGTCCTGAACCTTGTCAACTTTCTCCTGACGATGACTAATAATATTAAACTTAGACAAGTGATTATTTAAAATCCTTCGAATTAGGAACTTATTTGTTGGAAAGTTTTACACTAAGATTTTTCAAAATCTGTATCGTTTCAGTCTTAAAACAATTATTTCAATTTTATTTCGTTATCTTTATTCTCTGTTACATTACTCTGTGCAGTGTAAGGGCAGACACCCGTCGTCGGCGTCCGGTGGCTCGCTCGCTTCCGGCGGAAGTGACGCGTCTTCACGAGCACTAACTTCATCCGTATGTAATATAAAATGTGCTGTGTTGCGCACCTTGGACGAGAAACATTTTTCTTTAATGCTTATAATGATCTAATATCTTAACCTAAGACGACCTGCACCGAGCTGATAATATTTTATTTTATCATTTATTGTACACAAAAAAAAACTTACATAAATTTTAAAACTAATAGACTTGTACAAAAGGTCAGCTTATCTCAGATAAAGAGATTTCTTCCAGTTCACCCAAAAAGGAGATCATAAAATAACTTAAATGATGTCTACCATTACAGTTACAGTGCACAGTAAATTAAGTGAGAAAAAAAATAACTATACATAGCTGTAAATGCTGTATAGTTATTAGTTAGATAACCAAGGAGAAAAACAAGATACAAATAATATGTTCAAAAAAAGAGAAAAAAACTATTATACGTGCATACATAGATACATACACTTGCATACATAACAAGAATAAATGAACTTGTATGTTATATCTCTGAGAATACATACAAAAAACTAAAGGTAACACAATGTGTAAACAATTGTAATATGCTGGATGTATACGAGTACATACAAACACGAGTACATAAACTACAAGAAAGTAAAAAAGTAACTGATGGTGTGCAAAAAAAATACAAAAGATGACAAATAACAGATTTAAACGCTTTTTAAAAACAAATAAATATGGGCTACAATAATACGATTAAACAAATTATATAATAAATGTGTTAAAATTGGGTTCCTTAAAAAAATGTTTGCATAATTAAGATAATAAATAGTTTTTATCCTGACCTTAAATATAAAATATGTAAAATGTGCAGAAGTTGGGTTGCCTGTTATTTACAAGTGTTGCTAAATATAAACAGGTATGTCGATGCAAGTTACTTTCACTTGTTTTGATAGTAGAAAAAAAAATCAAAATAAGAGCTGTTTTATTCCGAACACGTTAATATAAGGTTTCCTGCAAAAAACAAATAAAAAATATTCGGTCTGGATTTTTTTAAGCAACCCATTACTTAACATGATTTATTTGTAAAATATATTTCATTCTATTATCAATTCGATGTAGCTCGATGTCGGTTTGAATCTTCCACTACAAATAATTACAACCAAACATCATCAAATACATATTAGAAAGTATTGCCCAAAAAGCACTGAATCAATTGTCATACAACTTAAAAGGGACCACCTCTGAAAAGAGTCATAAAATTAATCCTTACGTAATTGGAGGACCGAGCACTTAAAAAAACGTGAAAAATACATATTCGAGATAAGAAGGAAAAAGGAAACCTGCCATCTGGAGCTGACTATTACTCGTAGCATAACTTATTATTTTTTTTATATTATTTATTTATCTGATATTTTATTGTACACAATTTTTTAATTAAAAACATGGACAGTGATATATGAAAATGCACAGAAAGTGGACTAATGTCTTGGTCTACAGATTTCTTCCAGCTAACGCTAAAAAATAGAATCTGTGATGAAACAATCATCATGCACAATAAAAAAATAACCTAAAAATAATATTAACATAAAAATAAACTAATAAAAATGACATGTTATTATAAAATAATAGATATTAATAAAAATAATAAATCTTTATAAATAATGAACCTAAAATCCAAAAATTGTTATGTAAGTGTTAAGTAATATTCTTTCAACAATTTTTTGCAGACGGGCAATGAAGGACTATCGTGGACCTCAAGAGGAAGAAAATTCCTTAATTTGACAGAATGAAAACTAAAGGAGTTGGAATAACAATAGGAGTGAAATACAGAAAAACGAAGTAATCAACTACGACTAGAATATTAATTATACACTACTAATTTTGGTGTTTCTCAAGGTCACTTAAAAGAGTTACAGTAGCATGGAGATAACTTGAATCTCCATTATTCAAGAATAGGCAAAATGAGAGTTTGAAAGAGCGAGATATTTGTTTCAATAGGGAGGAAATTTTTAAAATTGCAGTGAATGAAAATTGAAATAAATTTGCATGCTAACGAAATTAAAATGGTCCTCCCAATAAAGGTCAAAACTAAAAATAGCACCTAAGTTAACATTAGAGGAAAGAAATATCTGAGTACCGTTATAAACTATTGGAGGCATGGTGGAGTATAAGCATGTGTCTACTCCCTATGACGATCACTTTAGATTTGAGTGAATAAACTAGTAAACCAAACGAACCAACCCAGGAGCCAATTGCAGTGAAATCAACGTTTAGAGAATGCAAGGTTCCCAACACATCCATAACATCAAATAAATTAAATATAAGTGAAATTTAGATGGTATCACTGTTGTAATAGTATTAAGAAAAATAAAAAGTAATAATACACATCTATGCGGAACACCAGTAACAATATAACATCAGCTAGATTCAGCATCATTAATAGAAACAAATTGTGAGTGTCCACGTAGAAGCCAAACCAATTTAAAACTGGGGACGAAAAATAGAGGGCACTAAGGACCCCAATCATCAAATCGAATCCACCGAGTTGAATGCACTACTAAAATCCAACAACACGAATACGGTGAGAAATTTAGAATCGATTGCAAAACGAATATCGTCAGAAACCTTTACAAGCGCTGTTGCTGTACTGTGTCCCGGTCAAAACCCAGACTGAATAGGATTAAGAAGATCGTTATACCGCAAAACGAGATAATTGCTGATGGACTATGTGCTTCAAAACTTTAGATAGGAAAGGAAGTATAGAGATAAGGCGAAAGTCTGAAGGATGCAACGGATTAAATTTTTAGGAAGGTGTATCACTTTCGCCTTTTTCCACAATAAGGGAAAAGACTGAGATGTTAAGGAAAGATTGAAAATAAAAGTTAATATGGGAAGGATATTCGGTAGTATAAGGAGTATCATTTTAGGGTACAATCTATCAGTGCTGACGGCAATTGATGAAATACCTTTAACGTGCTTTTCAACTTCTAGTTTTTATAGCACTATTCGTCGTTAAAGATCAATCAATAGAACTACAAACACGACAGGTTTCTTTCCGATTCCCAGAGTTTTAAGAAAGCACCACATTTCTTAGGAACTAGATTTAGAAATAGCGTCTAGATGTAACGGCGCCTTGCAACACGATAAAGCCTATTACAACTATTTCGAAGGGTCATAAACTAAAGAAGTGCCATGAGCAGGATGTTTTTATATCGCCTATTTGCCCTATTTCTCATCGCCATAGAAAAAAAAGGTATTTGACATTGACAGATATAAAATAAATTAAAACTGCAAGTAAAATGACATTTTTTAATTAAATGAATTACTGATACTATAAAAATATTGTGAAAAGCTGTAAAAAATAGCAGAAAAAGCGCTGGCGCAAGTTTAGGCAAATGCGCTAGTTACACGGAACTTACTAATGTTCAAAAAAACGAGATGGTGTTTAACATTGACATGAATAAACAAGTAACAAGTATTTATACATAAGTCTTCATAATTTGCGGTTATAATCGTGAATTACAACAAGTCCACATCGTATTTTGTGCAAATGAATTATTAGAAATAAGAATATATTAATCAAGTTGAAATACTTATGTGTACAAAACATAAAAAAAACAAATAATAATAATAAAGAATAAGCCTTGATCGTGCAAATTTATAATAATCAACCTTACCCTCCTTGTTCATCAAAAAGTTAAAAGCTAAACTTTACATAAAAACAAAAGCAAAACTGTAAACACCAATATTTTGAACTAATTAAGTTACAATTTATGTTTTACGTCTTGTTTTGGATGGAGTCTTCGTTATATGGTATATACACTTTTTTGTAGCAAACACTCGTACTTATCCACTATGGGTTTCATTTGATTGAGGACGCCGGCTTAACAATTTCGGCCGACGTTACTTGAGCTGTGTATTGAGTCATCAGCTTTTGAAGATCAATCAATTGTTAATTTTTTTCACGGCTCCTATCAGGCAATAAAAAAATAACCTTACTGTTTGTAGACCAATACTTATTTACACAAACGATCAAACAGTCAGACTGGACACTTTTAGATCTATGTTATTACCCCATATCAAAGCTCTATTCTGGATGTTATGAAATCTTATTAGAAAAGGCCTGTATATACCTTTGCGACATCGAGATGGTGATAGATTTCAATAGAATTTAAAGAAAATTCAGTTAGACCCATCTGGTTGCAAACAATGTTTGAAACCTTATCGACGAGATTTTCGCGCTGATCTTCTGGGATTCCATGTAACTGTAACCTTTGTTTTCATCCTTAGGAATTTAGAAAAACCTACATTCTCTAAAGCTATATTACTTCAAAAATGTATCTGACTTTTTAGTCTTTTTTAGAATGTACTTTGTTTTCGTACGATTTATTTGTTATTATTTTTATTAAGTAACCATTGTATAGACTTTTTTTCGGTTTTCACTTACTTTAGATATCTCTTTTTATATGATATTGGAAGGCAAACAAGCAGACGGATTTCCTGATGGTAATAAATTCACGCCACCTAGGGACAGTCAATTATCTTGATAATCTATTTTCAGTTTATTCTAAATGACCATTGTCAACACAGAAAATTTATCATAAGTATCTAACTGTAGAGGATCAAGTCAGTTCTGATTTTTTGTTTCAATTGTACAGTCGTTTGAGTTTGGCCACAAGGAAATGAAATTCCTTGTAGCCGAATCAGTTCGGTGAAATAGTTTGGCCACGACGAAAAAGCCCACAAAAGGTGGTAATGGTGCGTTGCCAACCTGAGACCGGTATGTTAGGCCTCGAGCAAAACTAAGTTTACCTTACCCTCCGAACCGGAACACGTGATGATGTAATGGCGGCAGGAATAAGTAAGGCGGTGGTAACAATCCGGGTGAGTCGCTGCGAAACTCTACCACCTTGATTTCAATTCTTTGAATAACATTAAAACCATTCTAATGATTTACCTCTAATACCGTATCTCTCAAGTTTTTACAAAGTTTTATGTGTTACAAAATCAATAGCTTTACTCATATCTAAAAATACCGCAAGTGCAAATTTTTAATTTTCAGTCACTTTTTTAAACAAGTCAAGACATGCATAAACTAAATACCTGTCTTTTTTTAATCCATTTTGATTATTTTAATATGTTAAAATGATGTAAATAACTGTATAGCTGTCATGCATTTTTTTCAGACAAATAACAAAATCCTTATCATAGTAACATTTTAGTATGAAAATGTAATTTAATGAGGACGAATTCTTGCAGGTCTGCAAATATCGTAATATTTAGTACTTGATACTCTCTGTCTGTCTCCTGAGAGACTTGGCTTAAAAATATATATGAGTACGTATATTTTTCATTACATTTTTTGTTTTGCCATTGAACAAAAGTAAACTACAAAAATGGCTGCCATCATCAACATGCTGAGCACTAAGTCAGATCAGCGTATTCACCATTTTTATATATAAGAGGAGGCAGCAGCAGCAACGAGCAAGTGGGTCACCTGGTGGAAAGTGATCACCGACATCCACGTACATCCGCAACACCAGGAGTATCATGCGTTGCAGATCTTCAAGGAATGAGTACACTATTTTCTTGAAGGTTCCATAGTCATATTTGTTTGGGAATACTGCCCTTGGTAACTGATTCCACAAAGGTATTGTGCGGGGTAAGAAATGTTTTCGGAATCACACAATTGTAGATCGTCATGCCTCAAGATGATGGGCATAATACTTTAAACTCTGACGCGATGTCCGAAGGTCCGCGACTGGAATCAAACCAAACAACTTCGGTAGCAAACACTGAGTGACCAAACAGTTTATATGCAACGTCAAGGGATCAAGCCAATTGGTGATAGCCCCGTCATTGACAATTCGAGTTGCTGTACGTTGAAGGCAGTCAAAAGCAAGGAGCTTGTACTGAGAGGCCCTTGCCCAGAGTTGAGAAAAATACTCCATATGAGACCAAATTTGCGCTTTGTATAACTGTATAGTTCTGTTCCTATTTACTTATCAAAACTTTTAAATATGACATTAAATTGTAAGTTATGCAAAATGCACTAATAATGTGTTTAAAAAAATAATAGACAAACACTGTTTATTTCTTTAAATTTTGTTTGTTTTCATTTAAAAAAAGGTATATATTTAGTATTTTATAAATATACTTAAAATAAACTTCATTTAAAATAAAATTTACTTCTCAAAAGAAATGGCAACACTGTTCACATCACAAAAGTTGTAAAATTTACAGTTATATTATTTTAAAACCCCGATTCATTTAACTTGTAATTATTAATAATCGAATACAAACAAATTATGAAACGGAAAATGTTATTTACAACAAAAAGCAATAACGTGGACTAAAATAATTACGGGATTGTAATTAAACTTCGCGACCGTATAATTGATTGCCAAAAACATTTCAGTAGCAATTTTCACTACCGACCAACCGTTTTTATCGTAGTAGATAACTTAGAGTATATGTAATTATAGAAACTGCTAATGGCGCAAGATGTCTTACTGGGTATTTGTTTAATTACCGTGAAAAACATTAATGGCATTATTAATTTGCCTTAACTTTTTTGTGCCAAATACCATGTAAAATGTAAGAATAAGAGTAGGAAATATTTAGACTTCAGAAGTAACCAGGATTACCGTTTGGATAATGATACTGTAGATTGATTTACCTTTAGTTGAACAAGTCTTTATTATAACATTGTAAGAGATATAGGTTTGTACATTGAAATGTTTATAAAATAATTAGAATGGAAATGCTTCAGAATTTTGAAAAAATATTCAGTTGTTAAAACATTTTCACTATCTTGTCGTTTTCTCGGTTCATTTATTTGCTACCGCATAAGATGATCAAAAAGAGATATAAACATGAAATACACTGTTTTCAACTGTCCCCAACAACACCTATCCGTTATGAAACTAAGAACCATCTCGATCAAGTCTGCTTTCCAACAAGAAAATCCAAAAAGATTGACCGAGTGGTCAAATCGTCATGAAATTATGATGCCACAGACACACACATTTTGTGTCACGTCAAACTTATAACACCTCTCTTTTTCCGTCGGGGCTTAAAACAAATTAAGTGCTATTAGGTCAGTTGGAATGTGACGTGATAATGGTTGCTAGTGAAAACGGCTTCGGTATCTTCCGATTGGTATGAATAAAACAATCTGGTTCTTTTCCCTTTTTATTTCTCCTTGTTCTTCGTTACAATACAAAAATTAAGTAAGGTTGCGGTGTTTGAATGCTTCCTTTGAATAATACGTGAATGATGGAAAATTCTAGACGCGCTTCAATTAAAGTTGTTATTTCCGGACAGATACTTTGATACGTTTTAAGTATTCTATCTCTTTCACCTTTATTTTTAGCATCTTCACGACCATATCCCCGAAGGAGTAGGCAAAGGCACAACCAGGTAATAATCAACTTTTTCATTAATAAATTTAGATTACTGCGTCAAAACATTGCTGGTGCATTAAATAAACGTGATTATCTTCAAGCAGCTGTTAGTGAACTCAGAGATCCTCTAGGTAAAGTAAATGTTATTTGTCTTTCTGAAACATTTTTAAAGCAAAGTTCTGAACAAAATTTTCAGCTTCAGCTTCTTATTTCTCGCGCAATGACCAGCGTCGTGGTGGCACCTGTATATTAGTTAGTAAAGAACTTCATTTTAAAACTCTGGATTTACAAATGCACATACCATACTTTTTTGAATGCTGTGCTGTGGAGATAATAAACTATAAATTAATAGTAATATGTATATATCGTACTCCTAGTTCAAATGTAGATATCTTTCTTAATTCCATTCCAAATTGGAATTATTATTAGAAAAAATTATGAAAAATTCTAAAAAGAAATTTGTTTTATGTGGAGATTGGAATATAGACCTATTACAATCTACCAATACTCATAAGAATTTATTAAGCATTTTAGAAAATAATAATTTATGTTAACATATTTGGAAACCTACAAGGAAACTTGCATGTTTAGATGTGATTGCTAGCAATTTAGATAATGTTTGCTCTGACACTCATATTCTTGGTTTATCTGACCATGGAACAGCACAAAGTATAAATAGACATAAAGCCAGTACATTTTGTAAACCAAAGCGTACCTTTTGGTTTGAAACAAAGCGTATATTTGGACAAGAAAATAATAATAAGTTCTATGAATGTCTGCCATCTTTAAGTTATAATGAAGTTCTTACTTGTGATAATTGTGAAGAGGCTTTTAATGAGTTTCATGATACCTTTATATTATTTTATGAATTATGTTTTCCAAAAATTCAAATTAGGGTGTCAAACAAGCCAATAAAAAACAAATGGCTGTCTAAAGGTCTTTTAAAATGTTGTAAAGTAAAACGTCAGTTATATTTAAATTATCGTTATTCCCAATTTAACAAAAAGGGAAATAAGACGAGTTACTTGCGCTATAAAAAAGTATTATCTAAATTTATACTAGAATCACAGAAACAGGCATCGTTAAAATATATTGAACAGTCTTCTAATAAATGTAGAGCTTCATGGGATATAATCAAAAGTACATTTCAAAATAAAATATCTAAAAGAAGAAATAGAACAAATTAAAATAAATAACTCGGTATACACTGATGCTCAAGTAATTTGTAATCATTTCAACAAGTTCTTTATAAATTAAACTAAATCTTGTTATAAAAATCAGGCTTGTTCTACAAATAGCATAAAATCTCATCATTTGTCTAATCATAGTAAAACTATGTTTTTGACACCAATTGATGAGCATGATTTAGTTAGGGTTATACATAATTTGAAAAACACCAGAGCAACTGGCTATGACAATATAAGCACAATAATATTAAAGAATGTTGCCAGTGTGATATCAAAGTCTCTTTGTCATATAATTAATTCATCATTTTTAGAAGGAAAATATCCTGATCGTTTTAAAAAAGTCTATTGTCAAGCCATTATTTAAAATAGGGGATAAGTGTGACATGAACAATTATAGACCAATAACTTTAATTCCAGTCATTTCTAAGATTTTTGAAAAAATAATGTATGACAAATTATACAGTTATCTACTTCAGTTTGGTTTATTAAAAAATAATCAATACGGATTTAGAAAAGGTAGGTCTACAGTTTAAGCATGTTTTGACTTAATTAAAAATGTAACAGAATGCCTAAATAGTAAAAAGTTTCCCCTTGCTGTATTTTTAGATATGAGTAAAGCGTTTGATTTTGTATCACATAAAATTTTGTTAACGAAACTTGAGAGATATGGCATTAGATGTAATTCATTACCATGGTTTAAAAGCTATTTAGAGAATAGGAAGCAATGTGTTGAAATTTCAAAAATGGTAACAGCAAGAAAGTATATACTTCAAGTTATCTTTTTAATGGTTGTGGTGTACCACAAGGTAGTGTTTTAGTGCCATTACTTTTCATAATTTACATAAATGATTTACCTGATGCTATCAATCATGATTCAATTTTGTTTGCTGATGATATTACACTTCTCATCAAGAGCAAAAATAAAAACGATTTATTGGAAGAAACAAGTAGAACTTTGACTAAAGTGACAGAATGGTTAAATGAAAATAATCTAAAAATAAATCTTACGAAGACAAAATTAGTTGAATTTCAAACACATTATAGAGATACTAAAAAATTTGATGTTATTTTAAATAAACTACTATTGAGAATGTAGATTGTACTAAATTCCTAGGAATAAAAATCGATAAATTTTGTAACTGGAAATCGCATATTGATTTACTTTGCAATAAAATCGATAGGTTTGTATATGTGTTGAGAAGCATTAGAGAAGTGTCAGGATTAAAGGCATCTCTGTTAGCTTATCACGGGTATGTTTTTTCCGTTTTGCATTATGGTATTCCTTTTTGGGGGAATTCTGTAGAATTAACTAGACTCTTTAGAGTTCAGAAGAAGTGTATACGTGCAATATGTAGTGTCAATCAATTACATTCATGCAAGCCACTTTTTAAGTCACTTAAAATTTTACCTTTGCCTTGTATATATTAGCTGTATGTGTATTTGTAAAAAAACATCATCATTTGTTTCATACGAATGCTGAAGTGCTAGGTTTGTCACATTTCAGAAATAGTGTGCCTAACCAAAAACTCAAAATTTACAAAAATAATGTGTATTGCATGTCCATTCGTATATACAACCAAAATCCTGATAATCTTAAATCACTTCCATTAAGCAGATTTCGAAAAAAGGTATTCAACTTACTTTTAGAGAATAATTATTATAGTGTCAAAGATTTTCTTGCAGATACGAATAAATAATATAGTATTTCTAATATGATTAATTTAATTGTAGAATGTCGGGTACGCAGCAGTTTGTTTCGCCGTTACTTCTCCTGTCTGGCTAGGTTTGGAAACGGAGAGGTTTCGCGATATTAATACTCTAAGCCAGGTACATTTAAAAGTTGAGAATTCTCAAGAAATTTTATTTCATTTGCAGCTACTTTACAAGTCAAATGATGCGGGTTGCTTTGATGTTGAAATATTAATTGATTTTATACGTACAAAATCTTAGCAAATGTTGGGGAAAATTTAAAAGCGTCAAGCTTTTAACTAATTTGCATAGTGATTAATTAGAATTTATTTACAACCCCGTTTTGTATCCCGGTATGGTATCGACTTACCACATTTTCTCAAAGTATTATTCATGAAATGTTATAGGATAATGTTAGAAAACAATCCTTTGTTTTGCTGCTTGTTTTTTTAGGTTTGTATCAAATGATTCGTTTAAATTGTCCAAAAACTATGTAATATTAGACAAAAAACACCCCGGTTTTAATTTAGTTCATGGTGTATTATTGCAGTGTATGGACTAAAAGACAGGATATCGCATACTAGTTCAATTAACAATTCGCTTAGTGTAGCTGTACTAGTGATGGATAGTGGATCATAAAATATGTTTATGCTACAAACATATAAAAATTATGATATTGGTTAAGTACCACATGGCTATCACCAAAAAGCTTGTAGATTCTTTAAACTTCTTAGTTACCACGTATAAATGACACATTGTTGGAACTCGAAAAGTTCAAAGAAAAGTAAAAACAGACTTTTGCTGACACAAGGAGTCGTATGTGAAAAATTTGGTTTTGCACTATTCTGCCCAGAAGTGTTTAAGAAGAAATTGTAATTGTTCAGTTAACTTCTTCTAACTAAGTATCCAATGAAATAGTTGGAATCGGTTTTTGCAGTTTTACTGCGCTTCATTTTATATATAATAACAGAGAGAACAGACACTTTTTCATGGAATAAAACATCGAACAAGCACACGGCTCGTTTGATGGTAAGAGACAACCTTAGCTTTTAGACTCCATGTTATAGGTGCGTCGCTGTGCTGTGGGCGGGGTGATCGGTCTATGTGCAAGTCTATCGGCTGTCCTACCCTCCATTCCGGATCATAACACTGTCAGTACATTAGACGTCCTGTTAGAAATGACCCATATAATCTATGCTCGCCTTTTGCGACCTGCCAGGCAGAAAGACAGATAGCCCATCCAGAATTATCCGGTTCTCTGAGTCTAAAAACAAACAATGACTAAGAAGAATTTATATTCATTATTATACTTTCCCATTTTTATACCAGATAATGTAATTTTTTCTATTTATGATGTAATGGGAGCGAATGTAATTTAAAGTGAAAGATACGTTTCCGTCCCGTGCCATCGACTTGCCTTAATGAAACGTCACCCGCTGGAACGGGACTTGTACATGATGTTTAATAGTCGCAGGGAATAATTTTCCCCTGGATGGTAATATTTTTATATTAAACCTAATACATGTCTTATTTTCTGTAATAATACTCTAAATCTGTAAGTAATAACTCGCTTTTTCCGATATCTATAATTTTAGTAACATTATTTCCTTAACCTTATCATTTTTAGGAAAAAATCATCTTTCAATGGTAAAACCATACAAACGTACAATTTATATGAATATTTTTCAAAATTTATATTATGTATAATGGCATAAGCTTAACGGCTTCACCATTTACTCGAGTCGAACACCACCTGTATATACCTTCGATTTTGAATTGTGTTTTATTTATATTTCCAAACTTCATTCATAATTTCCCAAGCTACTTTCCCTCGGCATTCGATGACATTGTTTTTCTAATGCACGTTACTAAAGTATAATTTTGATCAGAATATATTTAAAATGAGATAGGACAATAAACCAGTACACAGCTCCACTAATTTGCAGTGAATGGCCAGTAGACACACAGAATTTAATAAGAGCGTCGTTATCCTATGGTGCGGTTGGGGTAATAAGCTTCATGTGCAAGTCTACCCTACTATCTAAATAGGCTCTTGATGGTGCCAAACACTGCTAAATGCTATCAGTACCGCAAGAATAGGTAAAGCGGTGGCTCTACTACGGGGAATGTCTTAGGGCTAATGATATTATGCTCTTCTCTTACTAGACGCCAGATGAAGAGGTGGCCAAATCAGCTCTGTACCTAGTCAAATATTCAGATTACAAAATACTTAAGTTAGGACTGTTAAATTTGTATATCACGGTTCATTTAAAATATTTCTAACTGATGCCTATTATCTGTGACCAATGACTGAGTAAGGTATACTCATTGAATCACTTGTGGTTCGGTCTGAGCGATATTTCACGAACAGGATTTCCATACACAAGTTAAACTAGATTGGGAACCGGTTTGTAGCTACAGTTCAACTTCGTAACCCTTATATATGCTGATCTGCTGTTGACAATATTAGGCAAAGTCACATATGTCTAGGCAGGGAGGCAGCTGATGATCTATTCCAAATCGAATAATAATGGAAAAACGTACTACAACAAAAACAACTCATTAAATATATTTCATCAGTCCTAAGTAAATATTACAGGTGAGAAGTAATAAACAAAACTGTCTCTGTTCCGTTAATGAACCCCACAGTGAATACTATGTAAATATAAACAACTTGTTTCTCTGAGGTCTGTTGAGATCGAGAATTCTCATGTCTTACTTTGTATTAAACTTGTTTGTTTGGAGAGAAAATGTTGTTTAAAGGTTACGTTTTTTATCACTTTTTAGTGCAAATAATTTTCACTGAATTTTAATTTAATTAGGGGTTCATTGGACAGAAGTGTGCACGTCGCGATCCCTGGCAGTCCATTGGAATGCAATTGTGGCCCGAAAAAGTACCGCAGGGCGGGTTAGGGCGTTCCCTGGAAGCGACGCGTACTGATCCGCCCTCGTCAGTACGAAGATACGGCAAAACGATACGGCAGATACGGCGATGGGGACCGCCACTCATCAAGCCAGGCCCGTACAGGCGAAGGGGGAATGGAAGCAAAGATGAATGAATTGATTGATGTAATGGATGAGAGATGCCTGGATTTACTGTGTGTAGCGGAGACTAAGTGAAAGGGTAGTGATAATTTTGATCTCCCCGGTGGCAGGTTGGCTCTCTGGTCTTGTGTATCGCAGTGCGATCACGCCAACGCTGGGGTATGTATCATTTTGTCGTCTCGCTTAGCCTCAGGCCTGAAAGAGTGTGGTTTGGTTGGTCCGAGACTGCTCTGGGTCCGTATTAAGCTAGGGGTCATGCGAGTTTTTGTAGTAGCAACCTATACTCTGGTCACCTCGTCGTCGACTCATGACCTAGAAATGTTTTGGGATTCTGTGAGGGATGTTCTGGAAATGGTTGAAGGAAAAGAAAATGATCATGTATGGTGACTTGAATGGTTGGGTGGGGACACGACGGGACGGTTACGAGGCCGTTCTTGGACCCTATGGTGATAAAATAGTGAATGGTGCTAGTAAGCAGAGTGGTGCTAGTAAGAGAAGGAATGATCAAATGAGTATTATTGATTTGATTTTGGTTGATAGTCGCCTTCGAAAATGTTTAATGGACACGAGAGCCTTCAGAGGCCCAACTCTTAACACGGACCACTACTTGATTGTTAGCCGGTTTAGGGGTCTGCTTAAAATGTGAAGGCACTGGCGAGTACGTGTTCCATTTTGGGATGTGTATGGGCCCTAACGCCGTGCGAGTCATAACCCGTCCAGACAACCCCCC
>NJDD01000223.1:4703-30780 GCA_002245505.1 Calephelis nemesis
TTTTTCCATAAAAATTTAGGATGACAAATTTACACTTAATAAAATAAAAAAATCTGATCCAGAAATTCCTTCATTTTCCACCTAAAAATCACTTATTTCTTTGATTATCACAGTGGTGTTCCCCCTTAAAGCGTCGCTTTTTCATGCCACTTTTTCTTTACTATGCTTAAGTATATTTTATAAATTTATTTCAAAACTGTGATTAATAATAAAATAGTAAATTGTTGTATGATTTGCCTGGTTTTATTATAAAAGTAGTTTAACGTATATACGTAAACTATTACGTAGTTAATATTATTAATTTTATAAATTTACAAATTTCCATTTGAATCCAGTACTGGATCATTTTCGTAACTAATTTTTTGAACATTTCTTGAATCACTTATGCTTTCCAATGATATTTTAAGACACAAATGTTTTTCAGACACGAATTAACAAAGCCTTAGAGAATTTAGTAGATTTATCGAAGCATAATAAAAATAACTGTATTTCAGGAGATTGAATCTTCCGTTGATCTCAAATTTCAGTAAAATTGGTATTATAGGTTAAATTATTATTCATCTAAAAATTGTAAGTCCGCAGCTAGCCTCTTGTGCACCTCTCAGAATCAAATTTAGGATCCGCCTTTGATAGAGTTAGCGACTTTCTAGCGACTTTTGATATTGGCCCTAGCGACTCAGATTTATTGGCGTTGGCAACACTGGTCAAAAGAATTTACCCACCCCGTGTTATATGAAGAGCGCAACGAAGTAGTAAATCCAATATTTTTTTAAGAAGGATTGTAGAGAAATATAAATAATAGTAGTTACTAGATACTATAGCTATCCACCAATAATCTATTTAAATATTAAAATTGGAATTTTGGTTTTCCAATATCTATGCGCGATTTGTTAATTTTCAGCTGTTTTATGTTATTGACTTATGTTTGCTTTGTTAATTTTTCCACAATTAAATAAATTTGTATATGTTATTATTTTAATTATTTCTTCAATTCAAGGTAGTATTGACACCAAATTGAGCGATATTTTTTCCGTGAGGTAGTATCACTGGCTACGACGTCTCGCTCGTATCTGCCACTTTATTTTATTTGTTTTGATGTTTTGATTCGTTACTTGATAAAAGTAATACTTTGTTGTTAAAGTTATTTTCTTTATAATGGGTGATCTGGCGAATGCAACTGAGGCGGCTTCCCTTGCTGTTAAATTTGATCAAACAGGACAAACAGACAAGGCAGTAGAATGTTACAGGACTGCAGCTAGATTATTAGATAGAGTTCGTGACCAGGTTCCTGAAAAAATGCAAGAAGAAATTAAGTACAAAGTCACAGAATACTTAGAGAGAGCTACATTGCTGCAAGAAAAGAAAGGTGAGTAGATAGAATATGCATTCTAAATGCTGCAGTGTTCCTGCTCAAAAGAAAGAAAATATGAGTCATACTTAATATAGTCACGCTGTTGTGGTTTGGAAGTTCCAGTGACCATTTAATGTATGCGAAGTAAATCACTTTATAATAATGTATAAAAATAGAAATGCTTCTGCTGTAATTCATGGTTGGTGTAACATTATACAGTTCATTTATATCCCGTAACTTTAAAAAAATCTAGGTTGATTTTTTGTAATGAACATTCTTTTTACTGAATTTGAAGTCAAGCAATGTGATCGTTTTAATCATAGTGTAGTGCATCTGCAGACAATAAGCTTGTAATAGTACATTCCTAACCTGAGGCCATATCTTTGTTATATATTTTTTGTAAGTTCTCCAGCTACCCATACCTATAGACCAGAATTTGGCAAATAAGTATCTTTATGTCTATATCTCATAAGAGGTAGGAAGAGGCACAACTAGGGCACCCACTATGAGGGCAGAAGACACTAAGTCCCAAAATGTGATAGGTGGCAAGCCTATTGCCCACCCGGCAACTTTATTTTTAATAAAAAACATTGTCTCTTTATTTGTTGCTTCACCTGGAAATCATACCCGGGACCTCAAGAATTTAAGTCCAATGCAAGACTGCTAGACCACAGAGGCGATTAGATTGTTACTACGTTAGCAGATGTAGAAAGTTTTTGGTACCAATTGGAGAAGAAATGCCACAACAAATGTAGTCTATTCATTTATTTTTCATGTTTACACTAAATACTTTTGCCAGTCAAACAGAGATCTAACACAAATTCATTGTTGTCCAAATCAAAGAAAAACACATTAAATACTAATCAACAACCTAACTGACATCTGGATTACAAATGGAGTTTGCTAACCTGACTCTAACACTTCCATTTAAAATGCAACAATTTATAAAAAGATGGGTTAGAATCCTGTCTATTATGTGATAAATTTTATGCTTAAAGTTAATTTGTACATTATATTATTTATAGACACACAACAACAAACTGAGACAGAGAGGAGTATGCAGAAATGTTACTTCCTCATGCAGCAAGCACTTGATGCAGATGAAGCTAACTTAAAAGACTTAGCACTACAGCTATACTTGCAGGCTGTGGAGTTAGCTGTTGGCGTTGTAAGTACAACTACTTGTCTTCTTGGCATAACACCACTATATAACATTTTTAACTATAGGTCCTCCCACTTAGTCAATTTGATAAATCATAACTTAGATTACATATTAGATCACTGAATGAATGAATACACCTTATTATACACCAAAATTAAAAATAATATACACTCTTTCACTTTAATATTTAACTTAGGTGCACAAAGCTGGTCTTATTGCTTCAGAGTGAAGTAGTGAATGTTTTATCAAAACTAATACACGTTTGATTACAATTTACATGTGTAATCAAACATTCATACCTGAAGAATAAAAGTGTTGCATGTTTAATCTAATTACAGTTAAACCGGATTAAATGCATATGTGAGAAATCTCTATTATTGATAACTGCAACTCACTTTTTTTTATCAATGTACCTCTGTTAAGGGAAGTTTTTTTTTAGTTTTTGAACCTGTTTAAATGATATTTGACTACTAGAATTTTTTCAAAGTTTACCCCTCTATAATTGAGACTCGAAAAAAAATTCCTGTTCAAATCGAAATTAGTCAATTTATCTGGTCAGGTTTCAATATGATTGCTTTCAAATTTTTGAATTTATTTCGCACATGCTTTTTTGTCGGTACTATCAAAAATTTCTATGTTGGGGACCTTTGAATATGAGACAACTGAATTTTAAACCAGTCTGTTTGGAAAAATCTTGACTAATGATAACCTATTTGAATAGTGTTAAATCCTTAGTCTAATGAGGTCCCAATTAACCCAGTTTCACTGTATTTGATATCAACTTATTCAAATCATATTTGTAAGGCTATTTTTAATGTACAGACACTTGTTTATTTTATGTAATGTGGGAAAGTCCATGGATCTTTCTGTTAGGGATTTCCAAAACATTCTAGACCTAATGGTGTCAATGTAATTGTTGATTAATGTATAATACAATAAACTAGTTGATCAAGTAGTAATTAATATTTAAGCAACTAATAATGTTTAATATAGAGACTATAGTATACACACTCATAAAACTTAAGATTATTGATTTAACTACGAAACTCTACCACCTAGTCAAATGTCATGGTGTTAGTGACGGCAAGCCTATGCTCTTCTTTTACAAGCTGCCTGGCACAGGAAGCCAGATGGTCTATTCTGCAAAGGTGACTGGACCAACACAGGCAAAAAATGTTAGTGTTACAATTTGTAATTAAAAAATATACAAAATGATTAAAAGTTTAAAGTCGAAATCATATAAAGCAAATTAATGTGATATTATGTGTATCGGTATCTGTTGGACCTATTAATCTTACTTAAACAAAGTATACAGGATTATATCTAAAGCACCAGCAAAATTTTGAGAAACAGTTCGGAATCGATAATACTTTGGATCTATCTATAAACTAGAAATTTTAAAAAAACTATTTATAATTTTTATCTGACGCAAAAAACAAGATGTATGGTTATAACGTAAATAAAGCATAAGGGCTTGTACACAAACTGCGATGCGACATCGCATCGCAAAAACCTGCGACCTCGCAAGACGCATCGCAAGAACATACGAACTGATTCGCATCGCGTATTTCTTCAATGTTGCGTCACACTTGTTGACCTTGTTGTGTTTAGTTCCCTCGTAGACTGCGCGCGTGGACAAGACGTGTACTTTAATGGAAATAATGACAAAGCACGACGTTGATTTTTTAATATCACTGATTGAGGAGCGCCCCGTTCTTTGGGATACTGGTCATCGGTATTCATAGCAGTAATAAATGGATGAAACAAAAATATTCTTTGTTTTTTTTCCTGTATCTCCTAAGCAATAACAAAAGAGCACACTTCTTTTTACGATCCATGTCACGACCCCGTTTTCAAATTGAAATACGTTTAGTACTGATGACGGTCGTCGAAGGAATGGTCACCCTAAGATATGCCTTGCCGCACGAAATTGCGTTGCAGCAATTCGTGTCGCAACTTTGTGCGTTGCGAATTCGCATCGCAGTTAGGTGTTCACTGATTCTCACCGACCACAGTTGCATTCGCAGGATGGTAATGTCATGAATTGTACTGGGTACGACATAGCGTGACAACAAGTTAAGCATTTTTGCGGACTGTTTTAAATGAATGTTTATAAAAGTAAACATTACAAATTGGCAATTATGTTTAAAATGTATTACCCTTATACTAAATTTGGCCGGTTTCTTCAAAGTAACCCTGTATAAACATTGATCAGAAACGAAGACATCTAGGTTGGTTACATATAACTCTTTTTGTTAAAAATCAAACTTTGTTGCCATTAATGATTGATAGTGTTGGACATGGTCACAAAACTATTGTTATAAAAGATGATTACCATTTCTTAGTTCCATGCTTAAAAGTAAAGATTACCACAAAAGTTTTAATAAAAACAAAATAGTTTTTGGTTATAGAAATCTAGTGATCCAGATGTTAAGTCGAAGTTAAATAGCTTGGCAAAACAAGCATTAGACAGAGGTGAAGATATAAAAGGTGTCAAAAGAATGGGAGCATTATTTATAAATGAACAAAAACCACCAGGTAAATATTTTGCCTAGATATTTTTTAAAATTCAAGAAGTTAAACAAGTTGATATAATTTTTGAATAACCCACCATATAAACCAGTAAACAACTTTGACAAACTATGATGCTATGGTGATAGAAACAATAAGACTGAGAAGAGGAAAATAGCATTTGCATGGGACTTGGACTTTTTTTTAAGAATTATATGTTTTCGTTTTCTCTATCTAACACACTCATACAATTCATGTAATAAGTTTTACAGTAATATTTCTCTCTCTATGAAACACTAAAAAAGAAAGTTTTTTTTAGTTATATCACCTAGTAGAGCGCAGCTGCAAAGAGAACAAAGTGTGCACTTGAAAGTCAGTGGCAAACAAATATACACAGAAGAAGAAAAAGAAGTTCTACGTACTACCTCAAATATAAACAACAACTGCTTCGTCCCCTTCATGGATGTAGATTTATCAGAGAAATTCCAATATGCTTTGCCTTTTGAGGATAGAGCTAGTGAATTAAAATTGTCTTCTAAGCAAGAACGGGAGTTTGATTGTTGGGTCAGACCACATGAGGTGTCGGTGGACCCTAAAATGGTTGTTGGGGACCATGTAGATTGTTATAGCATCAAACAGACTGTAAGTTTTACATTTTATAAAACATTTATATTGTATAAGAATTTGATAAATTTGTTAATTAAGAAAAAAATAACCTTGTAATTCCTCTAATTTAGAATTTCTAATTTTGTGTGATTTAATATAACTATAAAAAAAGTATAAAGGTCTGGCGCGTTGGGCTTGACTTCTTGAGGTCCCGCATTCGATTCCCGTGTTGGGTAACAAGAAAATTCAGAAAATGTACATTTTCAATTTTCTAATAAAAATTATGTTAACAGGGATTGGATATATGTGCCTGGTTGGCGATAGGCTTGTCACCTATCACATTGTGGGATTTAGTGTCTTATGCTAGTCGTGGGTGCCCTGGTTGTACTTCTGCCTACCTACGGAAAGGGTCCGTTATATATTCGTGAAGATGTACCTACCTGCCTACTTTATCTTTTCTTGGAATAAAACAGGAATTCTTACACATAATCAAATTTCATTACGAACGGTTCAGAAGGTTTAGAGTAAATCACGACTGAAATATAAAGGCTGAATTAAAAAAATATTTCTTTCATAAGGTTTTGGCATTCGCGTTACCATTTTGCCATTAGTCAAGTAGAAATTTACATCAAATTTAACAAAATCGGGATTCAATCATAATTAGTCATAAGTCATATATAAGTCATGTCAGGGTCTTGGGTAAAGCGGTGGCCCCATTTCTCAATCTCATATAGTGAGATTTTGCAGCAACCAGAAAATGCACGATATGCTTATTTCTTCATGATTATTTCATTTGTGCACTTACACTGAACAAAATGCCACCAAAATTGACTAACTGTAAAAACTTCGCCCATCTTTAACTCGATGGTGCTAAAACTGTAGAGGCAGTTATAGATTTCATAGAATCTAAAATGCTCATAAGGCTCATTTCCAATTTTTTTAAATTTTGAATACAGCGAATTTACTCAGCTACAGTTTTGTAATACAAATTTTGATATAGTAAAGAAAAGCTATATAAGTAAAACCTGATGATTCAAGCTTATTTGTTTTTTAAGGCCAATGATATAGTTTATGAAAATCTGTTTTCCAATTATGTACAAAGTCCTCTTTTTTAGATAGTGTCCGACTGTTCGTTCGTTGCGTCACTCGCTGTAAGTGCCTTATATGAGAAAAGATTTGACAAGAAGATTATAACATCCATAATTTATCCAAAAAACAAAAATAAACAACCCGTATACAATCCGTTTGGCAAATACATGGTCAAACTACATCTAAATGGTGTTAGAAGAAAGGTATGTGTTAAATATTTTTGTTTTTGTAGTGTAATTTAAAATGAGTGTTTGGAAATACAAAAATGATTTTTCTAAGCAGAAAAATATATTGATAATGGTGGTAATTTTGTTGTAGACCCACAAAACTAACTTCTTTTAACGAACGAAATAGAAAGAGACAAAACACTTTAAGTGCTGTCAGATTAGTATGTACACGACATTTCCACAGACGTTTAATCTATCAATCAGAAAATGTTGATTAAAAATATCACAATAAATGGCATGTCCGGACTAATCTGATGCCTCTAAAATGTTTCATCTCTTTTGTTTTTGTTTCATTTGAAAAAGATAGCATGCATCTAAAAAAGTTTAGTTTATGAACAGCAGAATCACTGTTTGTTTGGCTGGCAAAGTTATTTTTGCTTCAGTGTTACCATTAACCACATTATTTTAATTAAGAAAACATTTTTATAAGCACAAGGGTCTCATGATGGTAAGAGACAGCCATAACTTATAGACACCATTGATGTTATAGGTGCGTTGCTGTATAGTGTCTGCGAAATTAGGCCAATTGCGCAAGTCTATTCTACCCTCCGGACCAAAACATGACAAGAGTCATAATGACGGCACGGCCTATGGCAGCGGATAGAGACCTGGGTTAATTGCTGTACAGCATTCTACCAGTGGCCCTGTTGATAATGACCTATTTAACCTATGCTTGCCTCTTACGATCTGCCTGTCAAGGAGATAGATGGTGTAGATTCAAAGGCGAGCATAGGCTCACCGTCACTAACACCGTGACATCTGACTAGGTGGTAGAGTTTAGCAGCGACTCGCCCGGATTGGTACCACCGCCTTACCTATTCCTGCCGCCATAACGTCATGACGTGTTCCGGTTTGGAGGGTAAGGTAGCCGGTATACTTACTTTTGCTCGGGGCCTAGCATCCCGGCCTCAGGTTGGCAACGCACCATTACCACCTTTGGTGTCTCTAGGCGGCGTGAATTTCTTACCATCAGGAAATCCGTCTGCTTGTTTGCCTTCCAATATTTAAAAAAAAAAAAGACTCTAGAGGGAGCCGAGGGTTGATTCTATACTTCTTATCGTCGGAGCTTGGTGGAATTCCATTCTTGATGTAATTTATTTGGAAACACTTGTACTTTCCACAATATATTTTATTATTTGTTATTTTTATAATTTAGCCAACTGTATAGCGAAACCAGTTGGCTAAATTATAAAAATAACAAATAATAAAATATATTGTGGAAAGTACAAGTGTTTCCAAATAAGCCAACTGTATAGCGAAACCAGTTGGCTAAATTATAAAAATAACAAATAATAAAATATATTGTGGAAAGTACAAGTGTTTCCAAATAAATTACATCAAGAGCAGAGGGTTCTTGAGGACTTAGACCAACACAGGAAATATGACGAACCTTAATCTTACACTGACTGCTGTTTCAACTGCACCATCGCAATATGTTGAAGACTGGAAACCATTCCTCAATTTAAAAATATTAAATCCAATTTTTTAAATGTCTTTTTAAATGAGCAATTTATATTATTCCTTACTATATTTTGATTATAGTAATAGCAAAATAAAGTAATTTTAATTGTTTGCTTTTTTTGTTCTTAAAAATTTTGAGTTGTATCACATGTTGTTTTTCAGATAATTATAGACGATCGACTACCATATAGCAAATACGGTCGTCTACTATGTTCGTATTCAAGCAACAAGAATGAATTTTGGGTGTCTATGTTAGAAAAAGCTTATATGAAAGTGATGGGAGGATATGATTTTCCTGGTTCGAATAGTGTAAGTAATAAAATAGTGTACTTAATTAATCTTAGTGTAAATGAAATGTGTTCCCAAATTAAATCTCGATGGATAGATAATGTAACCGTTTTGTTAGACTCAAAATGGGACTTTGGCTTTAGCAGGCAGTTTTAACAATCGTTCGAATATTCCCTTATATAAAAGGCAAAAATGTGTACTTCTTCAAATTTAGCAAAATAAGTAAAAAAAAACTATAGGTTATGTATTTTATTACCTTTTGTATTATTCAAATTACTGTTGGAGAAAGTATCAAACTTTTGTGCTGCAAATATATTGTCATCATGGAAATAAAGCAAAAAGTAAAAATGCCAGCAAATTGTTCAAAACAGCAAAAAAACAAGATATTTTTTCATCCCTGAGTTATCCTGGCGTCCACTGGGCCAAATTTTGTTATTTGCAAGTGCCAATAACCGCAAAACGGGACTGTCCCGTTCAAAACGAGATGTCTGGTCACATGATTCATTTAAGTAGAATTGTAATTGTATTATATCTTAAACTATCCATGTTTCAGAATTTAAGTAGAAATGCTAACTATCATCCTGTAGTCTATAAAAGCAGCAGAATAATCCTGAATTAGGCTTAGCCCAAGAGAACTGTATGTACTGAAAATCCCTTTAAAGTAAAAGATAACCTATAGAGACCATAAATGTTATAAGTTTTTCGCTGTCGTGTGACCAGGGTGTAACCTAATCTGCAGGTTTACCGTCTATCCTACCCTTCAGACTGGCATATGACGTGGTTCTTATGGCGGCTGGAATAGGCAAGGTGGAGGTACCAAATATCGTGTCATGTTGTGACAATTCTGCAAAGGAGCCCGGATAAACACCGGCAAAAATTATGAAATGTTTAGGTATTTCCTTTTTATTCTAGAATATAGATCTGCATGCACTAACTGGTTGGATACCAGAGCGGTGTGCTATAAGAAACGATGAGGCTGACTTTAACGCAGATGCTCTGTACGAAACCCTCAGGAGTAGGTTGGAGAGGGGGGATTTGTTGGCCACTGTAGCCACCGGGCCCTTGGATGACGCTGAGGCTGAGAGGACCGGGTTGGTAGCGACACACGCGTATGCTGTGCTCGACGTGCAGCTGGTTAATGTGAGAAATTGGTTTTATTTCATCAGAACTTTTTTTCGGCCTGGGTCTTAACATTTGCCATTTGTCAAGTTTAAGATTTCATCAAGTTAACACATTTATCACAATTGGACAATTCAAATTTAGCTATAATTCATGATCCTATAAAGTAAGGTCTTGAAGTTGTAAAAACCTCGCGGTTGGCAACATATTAGCCAACTCGAAAAAAAATTATAATTCATGAACACGGTTTTTCAATGTTTTTTTTGTTTTTTTTTTATGAATCTGCAGATTATTTGTAAAAGTTTTATTATTACATTTAGTAATTTAGAAATAACAGACACAACCATGCTAGCTGCTTTATTAATAATCGCAGATTTAAATATTTCAAGGTTAAAGACCATAATGCCAACTTAAGACTTGACCATAATGTCGATAAGACGGTAAAATAGTCAATTTTACCGAGGCTACTAAATATGGATATCTTTTTCGCTGTGTTAAAGAATTTTTGTGTCCGGCCGAGATTCACACCGAATCTGCTGAACTTATTGTGATGAAATTCGGCTAGTTACTGTATATACACTACTATATTTCAGGGGATGTTACTTTTTATACCGTTTCGTTAAGATGCTTAAGTGGGAGAAGAATTTTTGTATTTTTTTGTTTGATAGGGTATACTTTGCAGATTATTTGTAAATGTTTAATAGTTTTAAGGTTTGTAGTTTAGAAATAACAGACAACTCAACAACTCTCTTAACTTCTTATTAATAAATATGAACTAAAGTGCTCCGAGGTTAATCCCTGTATTATAATTTATAGCATTTATTACAATGTGATACTAATTTAGTCTTAGTCCTTGCTTATTAATAAGACGTTAAGTGTAAACGATCCAACTAACATTTATAACTGGTAATCACTGTAGGACGATAATTATTTCTTATCATCAGGAAATTCGTCTGCCTTTTAGCCTTGCGAGCCCATAAAAAAAAACATAAGGCGTGTGTGCGATTCACACACTATAGAAATAAAACTTCAGTAAATCGACAAAAGAATGAGATGAATGTATATTTGTGTCTCTTACCTACCAAAGAATGAGACATATATATAATTGTATAACCTGTCGTTTTTCCCATTGCACCTGTTTTGAAATCACAACGATTCTAAAGAAGTTTCACTTCAAAAACATGTATTTACGAAACAACTTCGGCTTGCAGGGCGTAAAGTTATTGAAGCTGAAAAACCCTTGGTCCCACGTCCGTTGGCGCGGGCGGTACAGCGAGCTGGACTCCGTGCACTGGACGCGGGAGCTGCGCCAGCGGCTGCAGTACGACCCCGACAGCGCCGCGCAGTACGACAATGGCGTCTTTTGGATAGACTTCGCCAGTATACTCAACTTCTTCGACGTCTTCTACTTCAACTGGAACCCCGAGCTGTTCAAGTTCACCTATTGCATTCACCAGTGAGTACCTACCACAATTGTTTACATCAATTTTTATATTTTTTTTCTAAAAGAAGTGCAGAAGTAAGAGGAGCTAAGAGGAACCTTAGTTCTTCTTGTCAAATGATATGAATACCATTTTGAACGCCAGCACGATGATGATGATTCTGTTTACAGCCCAGGTTCAATTTTAAACGAAGTTTATTTCGGACAGGCTGTAGAGTTCAGTTTTTGTTGTTAATCCTGGCTAGAGGGGTTTTGCTCCGTAGTTTAGATACATTCAAGTGGCGCACCTCTTGAAGTATACGTGAGGTTGAAACTCTATCGTCGGTCGGCTGTTGGCAGGCATACAAATGAGTTATGCATATTTATCTTCCATTGTTATATATAATATGAGTATCTATACAAACTAGTGGTCGCCTATTGGTCGAAATTCGACCATAATAAATATTAACATAAGTTATTTAATATGAATTATTAAAATAATATGATGTTCAAACTTTATTAAAATTCCATTGTTAATTGTGTTTTTGATCTGAACGCCATCTTAATTTATCAAGACCAACTATTTTGTTTCCAAATGTTATAAATATAGTTTATGCACCATCTGTGATCTTTTATTGTTCTCAATATTTTTGTTTGTGTGTATCAAATGCATGTGTTATTTGAAAAAATTTAACGTTTTGCACTTCTTCTACACATAAACTATTAGTCGAAATTTCATATTTTCGCGCGCGATTTTCGTAAAAAGGGGTCTAAAGTTTTAGCTTCCCGTATTAATATTATGAAAATTTCGCTTTCTCATTGCACAGGCACATTACTAGCATTCCTTCTTAGAAATAATTACAGTTTATAGATTACCCAAAGACCTAAATATAATGATAATTTTTCAGAAAATGGGATGCTGGTGCCGGTCCAGCGAAAGACGCGTACAATATAGGCGAAAACCCGCAGTTTTCCCTTCACGTGCAAGAGAAAGGGGCCGTGTGGTTGCTTCTAACAAGGCATATCACGCAGATAGATGACTTCCGTGACAACAAGGAGTATATCACTCTTTTGGTTTATAAAAATGGACGACGTGTTTATTATCCTAGTGAGTATTGTAGGCATTATTTGACTAGTTAGTGCTTGTGATTTTGGTTGCATTGTAAAGCATCAAAATCTCAAAATACGGGAGAAGGTCAAGCCATAAAAAATAGATGGATACAGAAAGCAATCTGCATACAAAATGCGCTCGAACAACGGACACATAGATAACTCTTAGGGCCGAAACACAAAACCGCGTTGCGGCGCCGCGCCTCTAGAATCGGCAGTAGCGTCACTGGCCACTGCCGATTCTAGCGGCGCTGGACTCTTTATTTATTTTAAACAAAGTAATATCTTTTAATAAGAAATAAGCAATAAGTGACTCACCATGGTCTTTTATGTTATGTTATAGGAAGGCAAATAAGCAGACGGATTCCCTGATAGTAAGAAATTCACGCCGCCTAGAGACACCAAAGATGGTAATGGTGCGTTGCCAACCTGAGGTCAAGATGTTAGGCCTCGAGCAAAAGTAAGTTTACCGGTTACCTTACCCTCCGAACCGGAACACGTTATGACGTTATGTCGGCAGGAATAGATAAGGCGGTGGTACCAATCCTCGCGAGTCGCTGCGAAACTCTACCACCTAGTCAGATGTCACGGTGTAAGAGATGGTAAGCCTATGCTCGCCTTTTACGAGCTGCCTAACAAGAAAGGCAGATGGTCTATTCTGCAAAGGAGCCCGGACCAACAAGGGGAAAGACAAGACATCTATGGTAGAGACACGTCTATGACGTCGCAACGCAAACCGACAATTTTAGCGGCGTGACGCTGCGATCCATTTTGGCCCTTACGGACACAATACTAAAAAAACTTGCGTTTCCTGCAGATCTGTCTGTATTCTACATTCATTACTATTGTTACAAACCCCGGTTTCGGGGACGCTAAATAAAACCAACGTGAGACTGAGTGTCAGCAGCACGTAATCCGCATAACTACACCGACTAACCGCGAGGCTCGGGTTCGATTCCCGACGTATACAAAACTCGTCTCCGTAAAATTAGTAAATCCTTTTTGGGTCAATGTATACGTTTCTACAATAAGCTGCCCATTGGTATTAAAGATCTACATATACATAAGTTTAAAAAATGTATCAAAGCAAAATTATGTCAAAAAGGCATACGGTCTCATAGTATTTGGAAGATGAACATGCTTGGGAATAGAGGTTTCAATCTCCCACTGCAATTTGTAATGTCATTTTTTGTACCTTTTATTTAAGTTAAAATCAGATTGTGATTAGTATTTTTAATCTAGATTATATTGTAAATATTATTATTGAAAAAAGACAAGCCCGCTGAGTTTCTTTCGCCGGATCTTCTCAGTGTGAGGCCGCGATTCCGATCCGGTGGTAGTTTAAAAAATGTCGACGCGCACAAATACAACTTGTATGGTTCATGTGAATAAAGATTATTCTGATTCTGACGGGGGCAGGCATCTGTGTGATGAACATTTAGATGTCTGCATTTCCGGGTCTGGGTGTTTATTAAATTTATTTATTCTATTTAAGTGTTTCTACGTATTGGTATCGTTGACTAACACCCATAACACAAGCATATAATTTGCTTACTTTGGGATTAGATTCAATTTGTGTAACTTGTCCAAAAAAAATGGAGCAATGAAAAAAAGGTATAGTTGTGCAGTGGACGGTTGCATAAATTCAACATGAAATTTTTGTAACAATGTCTGAATACACATAAAATGATTAATTCAAATTCTCTTCATTAAACTGTTAGTCATTGTTAATTTATATTTTCGTGGTTAAGTCAAAGACGACATCTCTAGCACGATCATCGACTGAAGTTATCGAAACTGAGGTACATACAAGAAGCTTATTAATCTATCTCCCTAATCGGCCACAGCTAGATAAAGATTAAAAAAAAATATAAACTTCTATTTATTTTCTTTTTGGGTACATACATAAGACTGACTTCAGTATCTGTCTATATTTTGTGGCGAAACTCACATATTTCTTCGAATCAGAAAAAGAGAAATTAGCGTAATGAAAAAAATCTTTTATTTACTATGTCAAGTTTTAGTTATAACACAGAGTTGACAAGAAAATAGACAGATTTATATACATGGTACTTAAAAATCCAAGAATTACTTGGATTAATGAAGCCGAAAAAATATCTTCTATCCAGATGTGAGGCACCATCGTGCAGTGTTTCGAAGTATACTGTGCGGTGTAGCGTAACGAAATACAAACTTCTTTTTTACCCTCCCCCCAACGTAAAAATAGGTATTGCTATGGGGTTTTTAATTTTTTTTATTTTTTGGGATAATCATCTAACCTGTTATCATGTCTTTTTTATTTATGAATTGGAAGCCTTCAAATAGGAAATAGAGTTAGGATTTCTTTAGGCACCTGTGTAATAAAAAAAAAATGGTCGGGTTTGAATATGTGCCCGGTTGGCGATAAGCTTGCCACCTATCACATTGTGGGACTTAGTGTATTCGGCTAGTCGTGGGTGCCCTGGTTGTGCCTCCGCCTACCTCTTCGTGGATATGGGCGTGAAGGTACTTTTTTATTCTTCATACTGATTTCAAGTACACAAATCGTTGGTTAATAAAGTTTTCACTGTATATTTAAGGAATAACATGTTGTAGATGACCCACCACCATATATAGACGGTATACGGATCAACAGTCCACACTACCTGTGCAAGGTGATAGTCGGAGATGGTAGCAGCGACCGGTATACCCTCGTGGTGTCCCAGTACGAGAAGACAAGGACCATCTACTACACGCTCAGGGCGTACGCCACTTGTAGGTTTACCATGGCCAAGATTGATCCCTACCCATATACTAGGACGGTGAGTATTTTATGAGATTTCACTCATTTCGTCACCAATATCATTTACCATCACTGTAATGACAAATATCGCCGTCACCATTACCACCATTGATATGATAAATAGTTTAAAATTGTTTTAGCAACTGACACAATTATTTTATTATTTTAGGCTGTTCACACTCCCTTCTCTTATAGATAAGAATAAGATATTTTTAAGCTCTTCTAAGGTTGTCTCCACAGAGTAGAAGGAAGTGTCGACCACAGAATAAATTTATATAAATTTCAGACAAGCGTGAGTTAGGCGCGAAATTCAAATTACATTTAACAATCATCATCACTGTTATTATTACGACCATTAATATTGTGACACCTATTATCATTGTCACAATATATAAATAAATAAATTAATTTCATTTCATTTAAATTATTATTTATTATTATAAAAACCTTATGCTTGGTATGGAGGTTTGGATCCATTTCTAACATTCTGTGCTGTCTGAGTGAAGTGAATGTCGATGACGGCAGAAGCGATATTTACACCTTACGTATATATGAATGACGTTTTCCGTCATTCGTTATACGTCTCCGTTTTGCACCGCCGTACCTTATCTTAACGGAAGAATAAATTCCAAATCGATTATTTTCACCTTATAAATGAATCAGAATGAATGAATAAATGAATGAACGAATGACGGAAATTTAACTTATCTTAAAGGAAGGATAATTTCCAGACAATACTTACAAATTCGTGCATAGGTTTATGGTAATTTTTAAATTTTAAACTAAATAGTAGTTATTTACCATAATTTGGTAAATAACTACTATTTAGTTTAAAATTTATGTCGGGATTGTCGCCGTATGTATTCCGTCACTTAAAATGATTTAATTTTTAAAGAAGGACGGCTATGTAATCTTGCACTCCAATTGAAGACTTCCTATCAATAACACTGTTTTATTATGAATCTGAGGTCACAGTATGGTACTACGCTATCATATTTGTATCCTTCTGCTTGTTTGTCTAAAAAAGTAAGTTTTTCTAAAGTGTTCAGATTTGGTTTTAGATAAAAGGCGAATGGACGACAAGTACTGCCGGTGGTTGTGAAAACTATCCAACATACAACCGTAATCCTCGGTACATCGTCACAGTGCCTGAAAGTCGGGGTCCTTGTAACCTGGTCGCAGAGCTGAAGGGACCCAAACAGTACCAGATGGGGGTAGACGCTAGAGTTGAGAGTCTGGCTGATCCATCTGTCACAGCGCCCTTCTTAAGGGAATCTTCTGGACAATATCGGTAAGTTTAATAGAGTCTGGTCACAGTGCCAGACTGCTTTCCAAATGAGGGAAACGCTATATATATATATATAAACGGCTAAACCGGGTGAAAGAATGTTACATAACACTTAAATAATAATTTTTGGCTAATAGGTTTTGTTCGATCTTTGGTCGAAAATAGAGGGTAGCTAGGCTACCTAAGGTAGCTTGCTCATTCAACCGGACAGCGACCGTCGACTTTGCACTGAATGGACGGACAAACTAACGCCCGCGAGCATCTCATAAATATCTAGCGTGTTTTGCGTGTGCACACCTCATATTGTATAAACTAGAGTGATTGTGGTAGTGATCTACGTGAAACGTTAAACGAAGAACCTTCGTCTGATACCAGAAGTAAGCCGAAGAATCGTGCCAGCGACTCGTAGGTGCCTGAGCGACCCCGGATTGAAAGTTGATGAAGCTTGTTTGCTTGCTCCTCTGTAGACGACCGAAGTTTGACATTCTTCTACCTGAATCTCTTACTCTCATTTGATACAGTCCACTACCCCTTAAAACATCTCCCTGTCTTTTCAGCCACCTCTTGACTTTTGTCATTTTTTGTCTAGCGTTAAAGCCGGACTACGCTACAGGTTTGTTATTTATTTAGATTTTTTTATTGTTATTTTATATGTCATTTTAATCAGTATTCTTTTAATATTATTATTTTGTTTAGGTTATTTGCTTAGGAATATTTATTGTACATGATGCCTTTCACTGTTTCATAACAGATTCTAATTTTTAGTGTTTGCTAGAAATAATGTGTAGACCTAGAGATAAGCCCATCTTTAGTACATTTTCACTTATCACTGTTTCTTGTCAACAAATGTGTATACTAATTAATAAAGTCAATTAAATAAGGAACATTTCATTGTGTGGCAGGACATATTGCTACTAAGCTCCTGCTAAAATTTTCTGATGGTGATATATTTTTTGTATGAAAAGATAGTATCAAGTACACGGTTCTTACTGATGTAAGAGATAACTGTGGCCCATAGACACCATAGGTGTTGTTGGTGCGTCGCTGTCTTTTGGTCGGCGTAACACGTTCAATTAGACTTGCATCTTCCGACAATAATTCTACCCTCAGGCCTGGAACATGACACTGTTATTATGGCGACCGGGAATAGGTAAGGCGGTGGATCCCTACCTGGACTAGGGATCTATAGTTGTTGCACAGTACTCTACCATATGTGGTCTTGTTGGTAGAGAACAATTTAACCTTTGCTTTGCTGTTTACGAGCTGCCTGGCAGAGGGGCGGATTTTCTATTCAAGAGATCAGGGGGCTGATTTAGTATCACTGAGACAACTCAAAATGGAAAACTCTACATCAAATAGCTGTCAAATGACGTGTTTTATATTTGCTACCTCCAGTGACCAACAGAAATACAATAGAGATAGCAAACACAAGTGACGTCATTTGACAGCTATTTGATGTTCACTTTTCAATTTTGAGTTGGCCACTGAGATACATAATCAGCACCCTGGACTAAAACAGGAAACACACAGCTTTTAGGACTGATGCGGGTAGAATTAGGAGATACCAAATTACTCCAAAATATGTATAACGATGTTTGTGGTTGTTTCATTTTGAATATTCCTGATTGCAATATTCCTTCCAGATCTGGTTTTGTATACCTCGAGTTGCGAAACTTACCTGCGGGTAGGTACATTTTGACTCCATCTACATTCTATCCGGCTCAAGAAGGACCATTTTTCTTAGAACTCCGATCTACATGTGAGCTTACGTGTGAGGCGCGCAGCTAGTTCGCTAGCAGAAGGAAGGAACATACTTTGTTACTGAGAAGTTAGGATCTATAAAGACGAATGCAAAGAATCTTCAGACAGTAAAGCAGTGTGACTAAATCTAGTTATGGGAAGATTGAATAAGTTATGCTGTTATTATCCGACAGCATGCAAGAATTTCGCGCTTATCCTTTTTATGTACGCAAGTTTTTTAAATCATTATAAGCAATTGCAGACGTCACGAAAAAAGGGCTCATTGCAATTTTTTCTTTTTTGAATGAATTATATCACCTATTTCGTTTTTCTTTGGCCTTTTAAACACTTTTATTGTATTTTAAAATGGCGCTGATTTTTGGCGAAGATCAAGTAAATAATTCATGCTCAGTGAAACTGCAAGAAACCGGCTTCGATTTTAGTAATTCATCTAGGTACACGAAAATTAAGTGTTCCCCGTTTTCTCTGGGATTTCATCATCAGATTCAGACTTGGTTACTATAGGACCACATCGGAAGTATGCCATTTCAAAAAAAAATCGGTCCAGAAATGAGGGAAGTTCGATTAACATACATAAAAAATAGAAGTCGAACATATTATGACGTCGTCTTTTTTCCGAAGACGGTTCAAAAGTAATTTTAGAATAAAGTGAGGTTAATAGTTTAGGAACTTCGTTAGAACCACGTTGGTAAGTGCTGATAACAGTTTTGTGTTCAAATACACACTCGTTGTCGTCGGTCTTGAATTTTTTTTGCCCTTTGTGTCAAATTTTAATAAGTCAAAATGATCAGAATGGGTCCGTTTTTTTCGTGCATCCGTCAATTTTACCAATTTTACAAATTGTACGCCTTATAGAATACAGAGCCAAATGTAAATTTGTGATTAAATTGCTATGTACCTAAACTAGAGCAATAATAGATTACGAAATATAAATTAAGCTCTTTTATGAACTCATATTCAATACGCTTGACAGATTTTTACAAAATAGGTATTTGTGTCGATTCTGAGTGATTAAACTTATTTTAGTAGTATTCAGTTTCAACGAAGTAAAAAAAGGAGAATTGTCGAATTATTCAGGTCATTTCTGTGGTTTTAAATCGACTTTAAATTTATGGATTGAAAGTCTATATAAAGATAAAGCTAATCTGTAGGGTTACTCTTTTATTTCGATTTTAATGCAAATCGGAATCAGATATGTCACTTTCGGAACTTTTGAACATAATTGTAGAAAATTATTAACATTTACGTAAAAGTAAATTATTCTTTCAGATTCATCGATATTTTGTTGGAAATAATGTTAATAATTTGATAGTACTGTTTTCAAGAATACCTTAAATGACATATCCGATTGCAACTTCCAGTGAGCATGAAATCGAAATTAAATAGTAACTTTACTGATAGCATTAAGGTGTTTTGTCTCTTTCTATTACATCAAAAGAACAGCGATAATTTAAAATAAGTTTGGTTGGGCAAAGCAGAACTACCACAATTTTAGACTTAACAAATGCTAGATACATATGTCATTTTCGTGTTGATGTTTTTTAAAAATATTTTCTGATGTAATTAAAAATATGGCTATAATTGTTTAGTAGGGTAGGTAGGTAATTGGTACACATACCTTTCATAAATAGTCTCATATGTCAATTTTGGAAAATATAAGCACCAATGTACTACATATATTTAAAGCAATAAATTAAATTTGATTGATAGAGTAAACAAAGCGGCTGTTATATGACATACTGCCTATTGCATTAAGTAAAGCAAATGTAAGTTCTCATATTATACTAATAATTTAAGCGCAGTAAAGCTACAAAAAACCGACTCCTATTTAATTATTATTATGTCATCTATAGTCTAATATTTTAACAAAGGAGTACTGGGTATGCTCTTCGCATATTAATACTGACAGAGTGAGATGTGAAGTTATGAGGGGCGGGTACTACGTCTTTGTTCTTATTGTCAAATTGTAAAGTCGCGTTCTTATTGATAGAAATGAACTTTGTGTTGATTAAGTGGACCAATAGCAATGCAGTACATTTTTTTGGTACTCGTTTGATAAAAAAAAGTATTGGTAAAAAATATGTATTATTACGTAAAACTCAAAATCCACTTTTATCATTATCAATTTGTAAGCGACTTTTGTAATCTTGCGAAAACCATGTTGCGAAGTTCATGATTGACAGAGTAATCGCGAAACAAACATACAAAAAAAAAAACAAACAAATAGATGATTTGAGAACCTCCTCCTACTAGTCGGTTAAAATTTATGTCATGACTGTAATATTTACTGTTGCTACATTTTGCGCAGTCGAGGTTTTTGTATTTTATTAATGCATTTTTGAGACATAAGTCGTCATAAACGACGTATGTCAAAATATACTTATAAATGATCCATAAGCGTTTGTGTTTACGTTGCCAAATAGAGAGAAGCCTTGAATAAATATTTGCACAAAAATAATGATAAAAATATAGTTCATTCGCTGCAAAGTAAAAATAGCTATAGAATTATACTGTATACAAATACATATTATATAATTAAAAAAATGGGGTAGAGTATATAGAGCAACGCAACCACCAAAAAGGACTTATTTTCCTAAATATACACAGGAAATTCAACAATTACAAAAAATGGTAGTAGATCATCTTTTCTAAGGGTACACAAATTTACTTTGGTTGAAGTTTGTAACAACATTGAAATCGTAGTCTAAAATTATAGTAAATAGTTACCTATTAGATATTAAAAAAGTTTTTTAGATATTTATTTACATTAAAATATGTTCTATTCAAATGAAAAATATTTATTAACCTCTATTTTCAAGACACAATAAACCAATATGAAGTTTTCTTTTTTAGCTTTTCGCTTATAGATCAAAATATTTTTAAAATGAATCTCAAAATTACGTATTGTACATATTGGTGCATCATGCAATTATTTTATTTGATACTACTTTTTAAATTCTGAAAACCTTATAATACAATATTAGATCTTGGGTTAAATAGCACAAGTCAATAGACTGAAACGGCTGATGCCCTTTTCATAAAATCAACGAACCGTAATCCGTATATATAACCATTGGTAGTTTGGTACAAAAGTATCATAGTTAAACAAAAATGTTTTGAGTAGTTAACTCACTGCCTGTGAAGAGATTGATATATTACAGACAGGCTTTTAAGATAATGATTCAAACCAACGGTTCGTAATTAAAACGACCAATAGTCACTTTTGTCCCAACTGTCTGACACAAAAAGCACATTTAAACACCTAGCACGTAGGAAAAAAAATAACAACCGGTTTTCTGTTCAAATATGTGCTTATGTATACTAAATTCAGCGTGGACGCACATTTTTTTTCTAATTTTATACGAATTATAATATATAAATTATTTAACTATATAACTCGAATGTCAAACACCAATATTTATACCGAATTTATACATTTGAGTTGTGAAATAATATTATTACGATTATTAAAAAATGAAAATACAAATACTGTTCGTTTGTAATAAAATTGCTTTAAGGGTGAGGCCACATTGGTTCGTTGCGCTGCGTTGTGTCGCTGCAACGAAACTTTTGGAAAAAATGGAAAGCGACGCAGTGACGACGCAACGCACTAATGGGGCTTCGCTCTACCTTTAATCTAAATTACTCATTACAATAGCGGGCGACGGGTCGTCACATCCATACACCAATAAGAGAGATTTTATTATTAATATATAAATTTCCTTCCTGCTGTAAGCTTTGTCTTAGTTGCCGACTTTTGCACTGTGATACAGATTAGATTAAGTGTTCACTATGTAATAAGAAAATTTTATAATGGAGTTAATACATGATTTAACATTGAATTGCTTTTATTTTACGTACCAAATACCTTAATTAATACTTGTTATTACTAACATGTCACTATCACTTTGAAGTCCCAATTAAAATAATATATAAACAAATATTCCTGGACAAGTTACACAAATTGTATGTAACCTCAAAGTAAGCAAATTATATGCTTCTGTTATGGGTATTAGTCGACGATACTAATACATAGAAATACTTAAATAGATACCAGAATAAATTTAATAATCAGACCCGGAAATGCAGACATCTACAGGCTTAATTATAAACATTGTTTAACTTTTAATCACCAATTTAAATAATGTTTAAAAAATGTTTAGTCATAAACGCTATTTAGAGTTAATCATTTGTTTAAATATACTCTTAAATAGCTGTCACTTTAAACAATCTCGGACCCTTGTTTCAAACTTTAATCAACAAAATGGCTGACTAAATTTAAAAAACAGCTGATTTTATGTGCAATGACAAAATGCAACAACTAGTCATTTAATATGGCTTATTTGTGTATTTTTATGAATTTTCTATAATACACGCATTGAAATATTTTGATTTCGTTGAAGTTTGGACAGATTTGGACGGGATATGTTGGATTTTGGAACAACATAGGACTATAATAACATGTTTTATTATGGAGATGGCTAATGACTCCTATGAAGAAACTAATAGTTTTCCAGATTTTTTTTATGATAATGGAAGCCAAAAAGTAGACAGATTTTCTGATGGTGAGAATTTCACGCCGAATGGAGACACCAAAGGTGGCAATGGTGAGTTTCCAACCTGAGGCTGGAATGTTAAGCCCCGAGCAAAAGTAAGTTTACCGGCTACTTTATTCTACGAACCGGAACAATTCAACAGCAAGCGCGGATGTTATGGCGGCAGGGATAGGTAAGGCGGTGGTACCAATCCGCGTGAGTCGCTGCGAAACTCACCTCCTAGTAAGTTGTCACGGTGCTAGTGACGGTAAGCCTATGCTCGCTTTTTATGCGCTATCTAACAGGAAGGTAGATGGTCTATTCTACAAAGGAACTCGAAACAACACGGTACAAAATATTATAGAAATGACATCATTTTATGTTTAGCTTAGTAAAATAATGTAGATGCATTAAAAAACATTATTTTTGAAATGCAGTGTATCAGTTCAAACGTTTTGCGTCTATGTTGCATCAACTTTATTTACTTTAATAAATTTAATTTTATTGTAGTACAATACGAGTAGTACTGAACTTTGGCATCATATTTTTTAAAAAACGCCAACAAGTTACATAGGCCAGACCCATGCAGTGCCTAAAGATTATATAATCATTACGTTCTAGCAGTGCCAAGCACATTAGCAGGTAGATAGTTACAGATAAGAAATGTATTCAGAAACAACAATGTTGACAACGGGTGACAATTATTGTTTGATTTACTTTTAGCAAAATAAATACGCATACAGCCACATTTCTACCAAAACCTACCAAGTTAAACAGTATTTAACTAAGCATTGTCAGAATGAACTTTAGGAATAATAAATTTTTAAACAATGTTTAAGGCTTAATCAAATGATTAGTTAAGCAATGTTTAGGAGGCTATTTAACTACTTTTTATGAATAAGGCCGCTAAATGTTCATCACACAAATGCCTGCCCCCGTCGGGAATCGAACCAGAGCCTTGCGGTTGGTCGCTGTAGGTACTAGTTAGGCATGTACGCTAGCCATTCTACCAACTAAGCGGTTAAAATATGTTATAAATTTTATTCAAATTTATTCTTCTTGGACCACCTCTTTGTTGGATTGGTGATGGTAAATGCTAAATGCCATTGAAGTTTTTTTTTGCACCGAATATGTGACAAATAAGCAGGTGATTCATTTGATGGCAAATGTTCTCTGCCGCCCAGGAACACCAGGAGTCTCACGGCGATGCCTTTTGATAATGTTGTTTTTTAAAGGTCCCCAAGTTATAATTTTTCGGGAACAATGCCGCCGGTGATCGATTCCACAATGGCGTAGTGCACGGCCATCACTATGACAGATGATTACATCATCAATCATGACAAAGCACAGCAGATGAACGTCATATGACAATATAGTAGGGTTGCAATTTTGATTTTTGGCGCGATGTCTGCAAGTGGTATTCAGGAGCAGGATACGAATCACTTCTCAGACCAATCCCCATGATAGATGCGGTAGAAAACGCTAAGGGAGTCAACGCTTCAGCGCCATTTTTTAATATTTTTTTTCTATTCCCTCTAACTTTGTCAGAGACTTCTCTGCTAACTTCTTTTTCATGCTAGTTCTCACTGTTGTGCCTCTCGTACTTTCATGCCGCATACTTTTTCTTTCTTACACACTCTCATTCTTACTTTCATGGGGGGGATACCCATCTATCTAATTTCTATTCTACTCTATTTTTGTATTTTAATCTTTATTTTGGGTAACTTTAAAATATTTTTTTCACACTGCTATGTTTCTTCTCTTTTTCTTATTTTCTAATTTTTATTTCATTCGATACAATTATCTACCTATATTGTTGTAATATAATGTTCAACAACTATTTTACACTTTGTTCTTTTTAATTGCTTTGGCCGCCATTTTAATGCAATATTCTATTACTTTCTCTTGTGTACTTTTGAAAATTTATTAGCTCACTAATAGTTTGCGTATTTACTGGTGTACCTATATTCTGTTCTAGGTCAAACCTCTCTTTACTGTTTTGTGGACATTCGAAAAGAATGTGTGCCACCGTCTCACTTGTACTACTATCACACACACATTGCGGACCCTGTCTGCATTTAAAGCGGTCTAAGTATTCGCCAAATCCTCCATGACCCGTCAAGACTTGTGTCAAGATGTTGGTGGGTCTTACTCTCTTCGTGAAACCGTACGGTTTTATAGTGTCCGGTAAAAACATCTTGGTCGTAGCTGCTGTTTCTTCTGCTCTATATCTTCTGTTCCATGTGTCAAGTACATTGGAGATACATTGGTGCTGATAATTCCAGCTGCCCTATGCTGGTTGCGGTTTCAAATATTATCTAAGTGATAATAATATAAAGGAAAACTTTATGACACTGGAAGACAAACAAGGACACGGATTTTCTGACAGTGAATGAGAAGGATGCAATGATTCAAAGTGTAAGGATTCAACAAAAAATATTTTTTTAGAAACTTAACGCGTGGTAATGGGTCCCGTGGACGAATTGAACCAATGTAACAATACAATTTGTGAATTGAACGCAATTAAACTACCAAAACAGGACTTCAATTATAGTATCACATCGTCGAATGTGAAATTTAAACAAATATAAAAAAAATACACTTTAGACAGGATTTTGGTAATTTAGTCTAACCTCATACTTTCTTTTTTTTGAATGACTAATTTGTTGCTAATCTCGCGATTTTTCGCAACTTCACCGAGCTTTGTAAATACTTTGCAAAATTAATGCTTGTCTTATGTGTGTTAGTCAAGTCAAAATACGTCTTATGCTATACTGAAATAAATTCACTTAGCACGCCCACACGCACAAATGCAGACATTTGAATTTCCTGTCGGGAATCGAAACCGAGCCTCGTGGTAGGACAGTACACAGTAGCGTTAAGCGTGTACGCTAACCACTCGACCAACGAGGCGCTCGAACAAGTTTCTAACCTTCTCTTTCGATGACTACGCTCTGTTCAATTGGTGTCGTGAATAAGCATGGGAAAAAGTTAAATTGAAATATTTATTAAAAAACAAGTTTTTTTACAATGTAATTGGAAGGCACACAAGCAGATGGATTTCCTGATGGTAAGAAATTTAGGCCGCCTAAAGACATACTTACATTGTATAAAATAATAAATATAACATAAAAGACAGAGTTTTTAAATCTTAAATTAATAGTATTAACTTATTCAGAATCACATTTTAATGATATCCATAATGTAGAAGTGGACCATCTTCGATGATCCGTATTGGATTTAGAATGACGTCACATAGTTTTCGAATTGGTGTCAACTAGCCCTTTCACTTGGTACCCATGTTGTAGAAGTGCATTAAAAATAAGTATTCCGCTATTTGTCCGCCATATTGGATTTAGAATGACGT
>NJDD01000223.1:30960-49845 GCA_002245505.1 Calephelis nemesis
ACCCGTTAACGCGGGTAGCGGGTTGGATTTAGAATGACGTCACGTATTTTATCGAGCATCGTCATCCAAACTAAACGTGTATATAAAATTTCAGCTCAATCGGTTGAGGATATCTGCTTCAAAATTGAGTTCAAAGATTCCACCCGAACAAACATACTTCAATACATTGCAAGTTAAATAAAAGCTTTTAAAAAAGAGGCAGTCGAATTGACGACCACAGACATTTCGAAAAGTTTGAACAACGCTTAAAATTGTAACTTTACGTAGCTTTTACATTTAAAATTCCCAGAAAACCCGATAGATTGTGGTTGATGAATGTCAGAGAGACGGATATTTCGGCAGCGAGCTCGTGACCTGTCGAAACCGCGAATGTGACCAATAGATTGATATTCTGACAACGAAACCTTTATTGGAACTGTTATTGGAATAGTTTCGTTAACTGGTTTTACTAGACGAGGGTCAAGGGACGTTGGGCTTTAATTTTAACCACTATAATTACCTTATAATATTAAAGAAAGAATTTTTTTTTATACAAGTAATTTTAAAGCTATCTTATTAATTTGCAAATCAGAAGTCTCTGAGATTTTTTTTTGTTTAAAAACAAATATTTTCTTGCCCATATTCCCGAAAGAGGTAGGTAGAGGCACAGCCAGGTCTACCACGACTAGCTGAAGACACAAATTCCCATAATGTGATAGGTGGCAAGCCTATCACCAACAAGGCACATATCCAATCCCTAACAACATCTTTTTTTATTAGGAAATTGGAAAAATACATTTTCTTTTTGTAGCCCGATCCGTAAAAACCTAACGTGATCATTATTAACATTTAGTTACAAATAAATTTAAACAAATCCTATAAAATATGTTATTATTTACTATTAAATTACGTAATAATTTTCCATTATTGTATTCAAGACTACTTGAAATGTCATACTCGATTCTAATTTTCAATATTGCATTAATCGAGTTTCAAGAGTAATCCTAAAGAATTGACCATCTGCCTTCCTGTTAGGCAGCTCGTAAAAGGCGAGCACAGGCTTTTCGTCACTAACACCATGACATCTGACTAGATGGTAGAGTTTCGCAGTAACTCGTCCGGATTCATATCACCGCCTTACTTATTCCTGCCGCCTGCGTGTTCCGGTTCGCAGGATAACGTAGACGGTAAACTTACTTTTGCTCGAAGCCTAACATCCCATCCTCAGATTGGTAACGCGCCATTACCACCCTTGGTGTTCCTAAGCGGAATGAGTTTCATCAGGAAATGAGCTTGTTGAAAAGTATGCAATTTCCAAATATTGTTCACTCCCTTTAATCTACTGACTTCTCTTTCTGACACGCAAATGTATTCTACGCCAACAAAGTCTCATGTAAACAGATTGTTTATAATAAACCGATACACATCCGTAAGTAGTTAAAGTTTACGCAATCTTCGTAGATCGATTCCTCAATGTGCAAACTGGGTTCCCATTAAAGTTATATAAGTTAAACACAGCCGGGGAAGTTAACCTTGTACACCTAATCTCCCGTCATAGCCCACCGAGCTAATACAGCTTGACTTTGTAAATAAAAACAGAATTTTAAAATGTTTATTCATTTTTTTTTATCTGATAAAACATGTTGCCTCTGTGGTCTAGCGGTTCAGTTGTTGGACTTGACTGCATTATGTCAATTAGGTCAACATGGATCAAAAACAAAATTGGGTTTTTCCAATTTTCTAATAAAAAATGTTGTTAGGGATTGGATATGTGTCCGGTTGGCGATAGGCTTGTCACCTATCACATTGTGGGACTTAGTGTCTTCGGCTAGTAGTGGGTGCCCTGTTTGTGCCTCTGCCTACCTATTCAGGGAATATAGGCGTGAAGATACTATTTTTTGATAAGATAGTGAACAAGTACCTGTACAGCTCTTCTGATAATAAGAGACGACCGTAACAGACACCATAGATGTTTTAGGTGCATCGCTATCCTGTGGTAGGAATGTTATGCAAAAGTAAGTCTGCTGCCTACCCTACTCTCAAGCCTGGAACATGACAGTCATTATGTTATACTTCTTTATAGGTTTTGATTCGTTTATCTACTAGCCGAGCAGGCGAACACTTAGAAAGGGAAACAATTAAGTATCTTCTTTCTTGTTTTTTTGTCCTAAAATCCTTCGCTTATATTCTAGCCAAGCCCGTGAACTCTGTACCACCTGACATTGACAGCTAATCACTTTGAAAGGGAAAAATTCAAGTATCGTCTTTCCTGCTTTTCTTATTCTAAAAACCATCTTTTATATTCTAGCCAAGCCGGTAAACTTCATACAACCTGACATTGACAGATAATAACAAATTGAAGGGGAAAGTTTGAAGTACCGTCTTTCCTTTTTTCTTTGCATTATTCAGTTTTTCTCGTCACAAAAACCTTTGTCAATTTTTAAAGAAAATATTAATTGTTCAGTCCCAACTGGTCAAGGATTTTTCGAGTTTTGTGCATGGCGATTACTTTTTAGGGTTCCTCAGCTGGAGGACAAATAAAACCCTTAGTTATAGATTCGACTGCCCCTCTGACTGTTCCTTCTGTATGTCATTTTAAACCCAAAACATTAATATTTATAAAAAAAATTGATAATAATAATATAAATACAATAAATATGTAGGTAGTTATTTTACAAATAAATTAAAAAGTTGAGGGGGTGCTCCCCATGTTTGAAATTGAAACAAAAAATATTTTTGTCAATCCTGCATATGCACGGTATCTTTAAATACGTCTTTTAGAATGACTTTGAGATTTTGAAAACCTTTTTTTTAAGTAAATCCTTTGAAAGGCAGATACTTCGAAAGTGGTACAATTTGTCTTCGCCCCCATTAGAGTTTAAATTGGAGTATAGAATAAGTTATACGAGTAGTACTATCGTACAAAGGAATCCATCAAATGGCGCTTTAAAAAAACATATTTTTTGTTTGATTTCATATTTTTACTCGTAACGAGGTCAAATCGGCTAATAGCATAATTATTTCTGTGCTTATTTCTGGTTTACATATATACTTTACAAGAGGTAAATCACCTAAATTTACGTAAATAATGAAAAAAGCCCCTGGTTAGACCCCCACTGAAAATAAGCCAGTGGTAAAATACAAAATAATATGTGTCGTGGATTTTAATATAAACTTTAAGATAAGACACATTTCAAAAACAGCAAATATAACTTTGTCATTTATACAAATACTACGAAATACAAAGTAAGATTTGTTCATAAAAATATACATAATGAGATATCTAGTCATTTCGTTACTACTGAACCCTAAAGGGTGAAATCGACTCGCACTTAGCCATTTTATTCATTCTAATATTTAAAACGCGACAATCTGTCTGTGATGATTTTACGGCTAAAGACCGATCTGATTTCGATAAAACTTAATGTGCATATTGCTTACGACCCGTGTGCAAACAAATGTTACGTTTACCTTCAAAAATCAACCCTCAAGGATATTATATGGGATGAAAGTTTGCATGAAAATCATGTCAAGGTTAATCAAACATGACTCAATTGGCTATCACGAAAATAAATCGTATTTTCGTAGTAATCCATAATAACAATATAGGCGAAAGTCTGTATACTTGAACAAGTTGTTTTGCCCTTTCAGTTCAAAAGAGTGTAGCTTGATTGCAGCTTCTGCAATCACAATGAATTAAGCTCAAGGCCGATCCCTTAAAGTTGCTTACTAAAAGCTTTAAGTGCCCTTTTAGTGGTACATTCACGTACGTAACACTCAAAAAATCATTAAGTTCTGGCATTAAATAAATAATACAGATGACCATCAACTAAACATGTTCTTGACTCCTAGCCTATTAAATGTTCTAACCCTTATCCCAAACCTGCCGCATACAAGTCAAATTGGAGTTATGGTTCTGACGGACGTATTCATGGCAAATGATATTTTAAAGCGCGGATGTAGTTTATATCCAAACAAAATTGTGATATAAAAATAATAAGAATAACTACGAGGGTATTACATTAGATTCTCAAAAATGGTTACAACTGGTTAGGGAAAATTGTAATTTTAGAACATCGGAGTCCTTTGGCACAGGCTTGTCATGCTTAAAAGATTGCTCCTACCAATTATTGTATAATATTAAAGTATCTTCACGCCCATATCCCCGAAGAGGTAGGTAGAGGTAGAGGTAGAGGTAGAGGCACAACCAGGGCACCCACGACTAGCCGAAGATACGAAGTATCACAATGTTATAGCAATGAAAAATGGCAAGCCTATCGCCAACCGGGCACATATCCTATCCCGAGCAACATTTTTTTAATTAGAAAATTGGAAAAATCCCAATTTTATTTTTGTTGCCCGACCCGGGATTCGAACCCGGGACCTCATGCAGTCAAGTCCAACAACTGAACCGCTAGACCGCTATAACCAATATATAATTGTATAATATTACTCCCTATTTTATGACATAAGTATTTAATATTATTTAAAATATATAATAAAATAATACGAATGACGCACAAACTCCGTTCTTACTCTGAACGTTCTTGACTCTTACCCTAGCAGCTTTGATAAATGCATTCCCATGGACATATTAAGGCCCCATACTCAGTCAGCCAGAAGAGCCAATCACCGCGGTCCCCCGTTCCATGATTACTATGAACAATGGCGCTCTAAAGTAAATGTCTAAGCGACAAATCACTATTTTTGACACTATAAAAGTAATTTGTCAAAAAGTATAAAAACTGAAACACTTATCTTTTAGGTATAGTACTTATTTATGTTTATGTTAAATCTGGTGTCGATATTTTCACAAGTAGACAGAAAGCAAAAGCTTTCAAAAAAGGGTTAACTTTTTGATTTTTTTCTATCGAGCAAATTGAAATGAATCGTGTTTTGGAAGCACTAGTCTAGTAAAGCATATTCATGTTAATCTTGTGTATTTTTGTCAGCAAGATCCATGGTTGCTTTGTATGAAGAAAACAGTAAACTGCTGACGTATTTTAGCGTAGCCCCTTAATGGTAATTGTTACACTATCTACTCTGTCTTCACTTTAATGCGGACAGAAAATACTATCAGTTGTAATCGTCACATCTTCATTTGCCCTTAGATTTTTATCTCTCCTTTATATTTCGTACGATCGTAAAAGCAACTGTATCCAATAAAAATTATGGCCTCAATGGACATATTTATGGTAGGTAACTGATGCACTATTTGCTCTTGCTTTAGTTTGATGAGGACAGTTTGTACCGTCAACTAAGTATAAGATACACATTTGTAGCTGCCCTTAGATTTTTGTCTTACTCGTTAACTTTGTATGATCCGGGCCGGTTTATGGTTGGTCCGGGCTCCTTTGCAGAAAAGACCATGTGCCTTCCTGTCAGGCAGCTCGTCGAGCATAGGCTTACCGTCACTAACACCGTGACATCTGACTAGATGATAGAGTTTTGCAGCGGCTCGTCCGGATTGGTACCACTGCCTTACCTATTCCTGCCGCCATAATGTCATGAAGTGTTCCGGTTCGGAGGGTAAGGTTGCCGGTAAACTTTCCTTTGCTCGAGGCCTAACATCCGTGGCTCAGGTTGGCACCTTTGGTGTCTTACTTTGGTGTTTTGGTGAAATTTTTACTAATTTTTACTAATTTTGTTTAATAAAAAAAAAATAGAGTTGTGACCGCGATAGACACATTGATGGCATTTAATACACTGTTTACTTTAGCAGTTAATAATATCGGCTGTTAGCGTCACATCTACATCGTCTAATTATGTATGTATCTACATTTGTGTTTAGATTAGATTTGTCTTTTACCCCTTGTTGGTCCGGGCTCTTTGTCTTGTCTTTAACATATACTATATCTGTACATTACAAATATTCTAAAAAACAGTTGTCGAACGTGCAAATAAAATTTTTCGTAAGATTTTAAACCTTGAATATTGACCTGTTTTGCTACAGTTGTTTAATACACAAAAATAACAACAATGTTTTTCGTAAGGTACTCAAAGAATTCAAAGTAAACATCCAAACTATGTTGCATTAAAAACTGTAATATATTCTTACACTAAGGCTAAGCGCCCATTGTAGTCACAACAGCTTTAAGATTTAATCCATAGTTTGTATTGTCATTGATGTTCGCGCCAGTATAAAAACTTAATTAAGCTCAGTAAAACTGCAAAAATCGTTTCGAACTATTTCATTTGATACTCGGTCGCACTTCGACAATTCTTTTTTCTAAAGATAACAAATGCTTTTTGACTGGTCTCACATTGATTTTCTCAACATTTTATGAGTACTTATTGAGTTACACTTAATAATGCATACATTTTACTTCATCATTGATGAGGTCCTCAAGATAAGTGAAAATGCATTATTAAGTGTAACTCAAAAACCTATAGTCGGATCATGATTAAATTAATATGGGACCACCTCGAAATTATGACCTATCTTTTAAAAAAAAAGAATCATCAAAATCGGTTTGCTAATCACGTGAGAAATCTACAAAAAAATCATACAATCGAATTGGGAACTTCTCCCTTTTGTGGAGTTGGTTAAAAAGGGAAACTATAGGTTTCATTACTTAGTTTTATCGGTGCAGTTTATATGGGTGTCAGATAATTTTATCTATGACACGTTTCCTTAAAGTTTGCGCATTTCCTTGTGTTTTGCAACGCAATAAACTGTCTTTAAACTGTCGTGATTACAGTATGCGCTAATCCTTAAACAACTACTAGATTAGTCATTATAACAATACAAATGACTATCAAGATCTCAAGCACCTAAACACGCTGAATCCCAGCCTATTAGATTATCTCATCCTTCAGTGTCCCAAACAAGCCGCATATGGAGTTACCCGTCAAGTTAGAGTTATGGCCGTGCCGGACATATTTATGGTAATTGATACACTGGCTTCAGTTTATTGCGTATACTGTCAGCCATTAGCGTCTCGTCTACATTTGTCCCTAAATATTTAACTAAACAAAATTATAATGTTAGTATTTTTGGAGTGTACCGTTCTCATGCCATTCATATTTTATTCAAAAAATTTATTTTTAATAACAGTATAATCATCATCATCATCATCAGTAGGAGGACGTCAACTTCTGGACAAAGGCCTTCCCAAAGAGCACCAAAAGACACGTTCACCAGCCGCTTGTATTCAACGACTTTGATGATGTGGGAGGTCGTTTAACACTACATCCTCTGGTGTGGGGCAGCGACTGGAGAACCTTTCTTCCCCAGCGGTTGTCGGTTCTGCGAGCAATGTGGCCTGCCCTTTGCCACTTCAACTTTATGACTCTCTGGACTATGTCGGTTATTCTCTTTCTCTTGCGGATCACCGAATTACGGATTATATCTCGCAGAGAAACAACTAGCATAGCTCTCTTCATAGCACGCTGAACTACTCTGAGCTTATTTTAGCCCACATTTAACTGCCAAGTCTCAATTCCGTATGTCAACACCAGTAACACACACGGGTCAAAGAGTTTTAGGTAGGTTAGGTAATTTATTATAAAATAAAAATTGGAATAGAAATAGGACTATGTCACCTATGCCTAATTTATTTTGTTTTGTCGGTATAATGTATTGAATTTGGATTGGTCACTGATCTATGTAATTATTTTTCTTCAATTTTCTAATGTTTCGTTAAAATAACAAAGTTTCATTTTTCAAAACATACTCAAAATATATAAACGAAGTCAAAAAAAAATGTGATTCGTTCATAAGTTTAATAAACTTTATATTGTATGTTATTACAAAAAAACACGTTTGTTGTAATATTCTTTATATTATAACAAATGTTGTGGGTTTTGACAGTTTAGGGTGTAAGGGTTAAAAATTTAAAATATAGTTCCGGCATCTCAAATTGTGTTTTTTAAATTCTAATAAAAACCACGTTGTCCGGGTTTGGATAAGTGTCTGGTAGTTTGCCACCTTTTACATTATGGGACTAAATATGGACAATCGTGGGTATTGTGATTGAACCTCTGCCTATCTCTTTGGTCCTGAAGATGCTCTCATTTAACTGTGCTTAAACATAACAATGTAATTGTTCGGTCCCTACGTGGTCACATTTTCACATCTGTGAAAAGTACAATGTCTACAATATTAGAAACAGGTCAACGTTATTGAGATCTCAAAGTGCAAAATAATGTTACACATCCTGTATTCCAGCAAAAGAGCAAAGAGAATTGACATTACTTCTGACTGAATCTACTCACACCCTGTACCTAAATTGAACACAGAGTAGGATCACAACAGAAGCTGTATTTAAGGCGCGTTGTTCGAATGCAATTTATTGAACCTAAAGATCATATTCTATGAGAAAAAATCTTTACATACATATACATATCTTTACGCCAAGTCCCTTACGGGGTATGCAGAGAATATCGAGTGCCAGACCTCACGATCCTGACAAACCTGTCTTGCTTCCTTCACATTCATTACCCTTTTCATACAAACACGCCGGTATCGGAGACTCTTCACACAGCTCTCGGATAATATCCGATTGATTGAAAATTGAAAATTTTAAAAGAAAAAATCTTTAATTTCATTTTAAAATATTTTATTTCAGAAAGACCCCGGTTTGATTCCCTGGTCAACCAACAAAAAGAAAATGTGTATTTATTCTATTTTCTACTAAAAACTACGTTGCCTGGAATTAGATAAGTGCCCAGTTGGCACTCAGTTGCCCTCATTTGTAACACAAAAGTAACATCATGAAGTTGCCTGCTTTAGAAACACGTTCCTACATTCACACACGTGTTTAAGTTGCATACAATTGCGATTTATATATTTTTCGTTTTAGGCTCTTTTATTCTTTGTTTAAAAATGCCATAGTCAAGTATATCTTCTCACGCGCGTATATATATTTGCGCACCAATTTTTTTCAATTGCTAGTGATCAGAAATCACACTTAACAAAACAGTACAAAACAGGGATGACTTGTTTAATTTTGCACAATAAAGAGTTCATTCATTCAGTCATGACAAACCTTTTACATGTGTTAACCAGTGACCTATTTCAAAACACGACATTAACTTAATATATTTTGACATTAGCAATAATTGACATAGAAGTGTCTAGTTTTAATTTAAATAGTAAAATCTCTGCAACTAACCTACACTATGTCTCAATTTAATCCGGGGTAATGCAGGTGCAAACAGCTCGGAATGCTCGTATTTGAGGGAATTTTCCCGTCACTCCTCCGTATGAGAACGCAACCTCGACGTGTTGGCTTTGTTAAATAATGCCATGTTTTAATGTAACACCAACTTATGTCAACTATTATAAATTACTAGCTAACCCGGCAGACGTCGTTCTGCTTTAATGTGATTTTAGTAAAAAAGTGGGGGTGGAACGAATATTGTGACACGAGAATTTTAATAAGATGATGTTTGTTGTTGATAATTTAAGTTCAGTGAAAATGAAAAAAAAAAAACAATTCTTAGGTACTTTTAAACCGTACTAGCGAATTATTATTAACGTTTAATCCTAGTCCTAGTAATATTATAAATGCTAAAGATTGTATGTTTGTTTGTTACTCACGCAAAAAGTGCAGAACCGACTTTCATAAAAATTTGTACACACATAGAGGGTAACTTGAATTACCACATAAGATAGTATTTATCACATAAAATTATCCTGTGGGACCATTCACCATGCGGGCAACGTCGCGGGCAACAGCTTGTAACAAATAAACTCAACGAATCCAAATAAATAATTTATTGTTGACTATTATCTTAAAGTTAATAATTCGTCAGTATTGTGTTGAAGAGTACCTAAGACGACATCTCGATCCCGATTCCAAATATTGCATGAATCTCGCGAAGCATTGTAATTGTTATTTAGTAAAAAAAAATACATTGATTATAGCCCGATCCGGGAATTAAACTCAGTCAATTCCAATACCAGACTAGAATACCATTGAGGTGACTATTTAAGCTACATATGTTTGCATACACAAACTGTCAGAATTTGAAAATGGACTAACATACATACAGACAAACCTACATATTACGCCAACTCCATTACTGTTTACTCTGTGCACCCTTGTGCTCTGTGTCTATCCCGCACAGAATATCGAGCGCCAACTTTATTGCAAATCTAACTTTTTTTATGATAATGGAAAGCAAACAAGCAGACGCGTGGTGCGTTGCCAACTTGAAACCGGGATGCTAGGCCTCGAGCAAAAGTAAGTTTACCGGCTTCCTTGACCACCGAACCGGACCACGTCAACGGCAAACGTTGGACGTTATGGCGGCACGAATAGGTAAGGCAGTTGTACCAATCCGGGCGAGTCGCTGCAAGTAGGACCACCTAGTAGGATGTCACAGTGTTAGTAACGATGAGCCTATGCTCGCCTTTTACGCGCTGCCTGGCAATAAGGCAGACGGTCTATTCTGCGAGAAACCTGGACCATCACTGCCTAACTTCCTCCACATTCACAACTTGGAGACCTTTGATAAATTCCAAGCGGTTTGAACGTGGAATGTCAATGTCGATCTCCCGGGTATCTACATCCACAAGTCCACATCCACAACATTCTCTTTTTCTTCTTCATTTATAAATATGGCTTTCAATCGTTTTTCACGACTTAAACATTCTCATTGTATATTTGTTCTGTCAATCTTTCATCTGTAATTTTTCCACATGAAAACCAACGAAACATTACCGTTCTCATTTTTAACCTACACTAAAAATGGAGGTCTTATATCGACTGTTTTTTTGTATGTATAACTCAGTCAAAAGCCAAACGACATTGTTAGTTCTTTTTTAGAAACATAGATCATGATTCCAATTTTTTTTGTAATATTGGAAGGCAAAAAAGCAGACGGATTTCCTGATGGTAAGAAATTCACGCCACCTAGAGACACCAAAGGTGGTAATGGTGCGTTGCCAACCTGAGGCCGGGATGTTAGGCCTCGAGCAAAGTAAGTTTACCGGCTACCTTACCCCCCGAACCGAAATACGTTATGACGTTTTGGCGGCAGGTATAGGTAAGGTGGTGGTACCGATCCGAGCGAGTCGCTGCTAAACTCTACCACCTAGTCAGATGTCACCGTGTTAGTGACGGTGAGCTTATGCTCGCCTTTTACGAGCTGCCTGGCAAGGAAGGCAGATGGTCTATTCTACAAAGGAGCCCGGACCAACACGGGGAAAATAACATGTCCTGACTGTCTGATTCATTCATCTTTGCCGAGCAAAAACTGTTTGAGTTACAGCCATGAAATTTGGTGAGTAGGGTCGTTTTATGAAGTCCACTAAGGACTGGGTGTCCTTAGTGGACTTCATAAAACGAATTTTGGAAATTCTACCCCTAAGGGGTGAAATAGGGGTTGAAAGTTTGTCTGGAAGACCGTCATTTTTTAAGTTAGAATTATGAAACTTTATTTTTAGGCTACTCATTAAAATAAATAGATAAGTATTTTAACGTTTCTGGAAATTCAACCCATAGGGAAGTGAAACAGGGGTTGAAAATTTTATGAAAGTCCATATTAATGGGCTATAATCAGTAAATATATTAATTGCCACACGGGCAAAGCCGCGGGAAACAGCTAGTAGTGCATAAATTTTTCGCTTACTAATGAGGTCGTCAACATAAACGAAAATTTTATTAAGTAGGTATAACTCCTAGTCGCCTTTGTGGTCTAAAGGTCCGGCGTCCGACTGGACTTCATGAGGTCCCGTATTCGATCCCCGGGTCGGAAACCAAAAAAAAATATAGAAATTGAGTATTTTCAATTTTCTAATAAAAATAATGTAGCCCGGGTTTGGATGTGCGTCCGGTTGGCGATAAGGTTACCATCTATCACATTGTGCGACTGTGTCTTCAGCTAGTCGTGGGTGCCCTTGCGGGTTTTACAACTTCACCGGGCTTTAATCGTGGGTGCCCTGGTTGTGCCTCTGCCTAAAGCTTCCGGGATATAGGCGTAAATATATAGCTTTTAGAGATAACTCAAAAAAAATGTGATGAACCTTGACAAAGTTTTTGAGGGTCAATTTTGAAATCATTTGCAACATTTTTATAATAAAAATACTAACACTTTATCTCAAACCCACTCTTTCTCAGATCTCACTATTACAAATGCGTTTTCTACATTTCGATAACAAAATTATAATTATAACACTTTGCCTCAAAACCACTCTCTCTCAGATCTAACTGTTGCAAATGCGTTCACATGGAGTAAACGAAAATGCTAAACTTAACCTTTGAAGATACTTTATTGTGCAATATACCGCAAAGTATTTTCGTTCCTCGTTACACCCGAAAGCCGATCCATCAAAATTAATTCAAGAGCTCTCTATTTAGCGTAAACACAAATTTCAACCGTGAAAGCGAATATCCGAGTTTTTATGCTAATTTTCGTTTGTTCCCGTTTTGAGAATTTGATGAAATTGTGTTGAAATTTGCGGAATTTATTTGTTGTTCTCCGTTAATGGTTTTACGATCCGTTTATATATTAAAGAAACGAGTCGTTTTGTATACGATTTGGAACACTATAGATAAATAAATAAATAAATATCCCAGAATACGTCACACAAATTGAATCTAACCACAAAGTAAGCAAATTATATGCTTGTGTTATGGGTGTTAGTCAACGATACTGATACATAGAAATATTTAAATAGATAGCAGAATAATTTTAATAAACACTCAGACCCGGAAATGCAGACATCTAAATGTTTATCACAAAAAAAATTCTACCCCCGTCGGGAATGGAAAACGAACCTCGAGTCGGTGGAATTAGGGGTGTTCCCTACCCCTCGATCAACGAGACAGTCAAGATACGGGCAGTAACGACCCATTTAATCTCTGCTCCTGTTTCTGAAGCCAGGAAAAGAATCCATTACAAGTTACAAAGAGAATTGAGTAGAACAAAGGTTCCCAAACTTATTTCATGTAACATCCACTTTAGAAGTCACTTACTTTTTATGTTTGTTTTTTTACACGTCAAATACCTCAATAATAACTTAATTGACTAACTTGGAGTTTCATAAAGCCAATTATTCTGGTTCTTTTAACACTTCTAAGCTTTTAGCGCCTACGAGGGGCATTATCTCCCACTTTGGGAAAGACTGTAGACAGTGGTGACAGATTAGAGGTTTGTCAAGTTGTTAAAACTAACGTTAAGCGAGTTACTATACTCGCTACCGTCTCTGTAAATTATTTATATGAAAACTTTGAAAAGAGAAGAGGAGATAGAGGCACTATTGGTAAGGCATGTCAAAATCTATTACAACTTTATTATCTTTTAGTCTAAAAGTGTAATAGATTTTGACATGTAACTTACCGAACGTAATCTGTACCTACTAAATCTTGGCAAAGGCTCTCGTATAATGACGCTTGACGTTCCGTTTATATATATACATTGTTTTTTTTACGGCCAACTTCCATAAATATCTACAGTTAATCTAACTATAGTTAGAGATAAGTTACTGGAGTTTTGTTGCAAAAAAACTATAACAGGAGGCAAAAGTTTCGTAACTGGCCTAAGAACTCATGTAGCGGTTTTTACATGTTGCTGGCCCACAGGTTCTGTAGAATGTAGATTTATATGCAAAAAATGTGCTCTCATTTTACGTTTTACACCCGCAGCGCCCACGGTTGTTTTCGGTTCCCGCGACAGCGGTCGCTCGTCCGTAGAATCGTACAAGTTCGCGAGCGATTATTTCAACCGCAACGGCTGTGTGACCGTACAAATTACCCGTATCGTGAATTTTAAAATAAAACCGCAATTCCACGAACGCCGCGGGCGCGGGTAAAAACCGCTGCGTGAGTTCTTATGCTTATGCAGGCAAAGTCGCCGGCAAACAGCTAGTAATACATTACAATTAGAAACAAAATGGCGGATATTAAATGTATGTTCCATGTATTCTCGCATTAAAATTTTTAACTTTATGCGTTAATATTACAAAGTTAATTCAAAACAAATGTTCATTATCAGCGATCAAAAGCTTATAATTTATTACAACGCTGTGGGATTATACAGTTAACCCTATTTACAATTATGACACCCGACCAGTACATACTAATTAACATATAAACAGGATTATGAGCTCCATAAAATTAAGTTCATTAATAATTACAATATACATGATGTCAGTGACAGTTTATATTGGTAACTAGCCGTTCCGGGGAACTAAGTAACAGTTTGGGAAAAGCGTTGCTTTTCCAATTATGCTAACAATTTTACCGATTGCTCTCTTTATCTGAACTGAGAATGACTAACAACACAAAAAAAGAACAAGTGAAATTGGTCTCTATATTCGGCTAGATGAGATGACCACGCGAAGTGGGGATTCACTTTTGAAGTGAAAACTTCTTAAGTGGCGTTACGCACTTTTTTTTTGGAATGTGTAGAAACTTCTAAACTCGCGTCAGGACACGTGACTTGATCGAAAATTCGTAAGACAGATGGAGAGTAAATAACCGGCGCGGCGTAGGAGAGAAAGCATCCCACTCTTTTTCTACGGCGCGGCGAAAATGTATGCCTGCGCCTGCAGTTTCGTTTAGACGGCGCAGGGCGCTTACGCGAGTGATCGCGTTGTCATGTTTCTATTCCAAACCATTCCAAAATATCAAAAACGCACAACTTTAATATTCAAGTTTTTACTTCTCCCAGGACTCCCAGAGTGAAACCCGTCGTTTTTTTTTGTGTGTGTCAAATGTATTGCAGTGTGTGTAATGTTTTATATTTTATTTAATGCACTTTCAAAAAATCATTTTAGAAAAACGTTAGCGTTCTGTACTTCTCCTGCACATAAACTACGAGTATAAGTGTGCCAAATTTCATACTCCTTCGTCCGAGCAATTTACATTAAAAGGGTTACAAAGTTTTTGCTTCAAGTATTTATATTGTAATGACATTTTTAACACTTCAGTTTTTGCAGACTATTCAGCTCTGTCATTATCAAAATATCATTGATGCCAAAGTGCAGCTCGTTCTAGTCATCTTGTTGCAGCTCTAATTATTGCCATTTCGGGAAAAATATATGTTACCTATATACCTACTCTACGATTTTAACTTGTACAGTTATGGTATAGCTGAAGTGGTTATTAGTTTGATCCATTTGAAAAGTCTGCACTAAAAAGCTCGATATGTTGGTGCTACACGAGTTCACAGAAAGAAACCTAATGAATCTAATTTCGGATTATGATATCGGTTCAAAAGTAATAAAGCCGACCCATTTTTTGATAGATTTAGATAGAAAGATAACATTAGATTGAGCAAAAGGTAGTAGATGGAGTATTTGTTGTTATCATGAGTAGCAAAGATATAATTAATACAGATAAAACATTAGAGCTCGCAGTATTGATAATTGTTGGTCGAAATCCAGTCAGCCAGACTCTTGTCATATTATTAATTAACTTAACGTGTTTTTATTTTAGCACTTGCCTTGTGCTTGGGTTAAATTTCTATAAATTTTAAAGAAACAAAGAATTTCGCCCCAGACAGGATTTGAACCTGTAACCTTTCGTCTCAAGCCGACGAATGCTCTAACCATTTAAGCTACTGAGGATTCATGTCGAAGAGGCGAAACTAGTCTGGGGTGAATTTTTTCTTTCTTTAAAATTTATACTAATTAACTTGCAAAAAAAGCTGAAGGTTTGACTCTTCAATTTTTTTAGAAAGAAGAAAGATTCTATTTTTTAACGCGTCTATTACATACAATAGCAAAAAATCGGTAGATTTTTATATTATTTTAGAACCGGGTTGGAACGCGGCCACACAATTAGAAAATCCGGATTTTATTTATGTTAATCGATTTTTCCACCATTTATTTACCGATTTTAAAAATTTCTTTTTACTAGCCTACTCGGTAAACTATATGTCACTTGACAATAACAGCTACTAACAGTTAGTAACTAACAAAATCAAAGATTTCCAGAATTTTTCATGGTTTTTCTTTTGTTCAGAACCTTTTCTTGACAATAACTCCCACGACAGAAGAATCCGTCAGCCTGTCCGTTCAGGCGAGACGCGGTAACCATTGGGAATGTGATTTTTCATCTATAGATTTAACAAAATCGGTTCTGTACTTCGAAACGGTTATGTTGGCACTAAATCAGAATCTGATGATGGAATCCTAAGAAGCTTGACTATAACATTAAATGTTTTTGTACTAAGCTGATATAATAGCGAATTTGAGAAAGTTTTCTTAGTAGTTTCACTACATAAACAGACTTGCTGAAGTCATGAAATATCATTGTATATTGCAAGTCGTATTGAAAGTGTACGAATAAAATTCTTATTAATTTTAATTAGATTGTAAAGTGTCGTTGTGTTACACTTTCTTAGAAACAACAAAAGAAATTATGCCATTCATAACCTAATTTTATAATGAAAAACCAGTCAAACGTTTATAAATTTTAACTTTGCTTTTAATATAAATTAATTTGCCTGACCCTAGGAACTGGATAATTTCATTTACTATCTCTTAGAACTTTTTCTATCTGATATCTGCTAAAATCACGATTTTTCCAATTTTGTAGCAGTTACTAGAAGTTTAGAAGTTTTCACCCATTCCAAAAAAAGTGCGCAACGCCGCTAAAGAAGTTTTCATTTCAAAAAACCTCTTCAAAAATCGTTAGACAGACATCGAAAGTGATTTTGTTTATGTAGTGATTAGGGTCTGGCCATAGGACAAAAACATCGGATCTCGCTTTAGTTAAGTTTAGTTCTCGATTTTAGTTAATTTATGTCTTAAACTATTATCAAATCCCAAGTATTAAACTATCATTCTTAAAGTTTTATAAATTTTCCTTAGTAGTTTTGGAATTTATCGTCTGTGCACTGCGGTCGTTACTCGTAAACTGGTGCCAAAGTTCAACCGGCTTTATGAACTTCAATATCTACGAAATGGTTTTCATCAGGGTACCGCCATATTGAAGCTGGATTTTCAGTCTTGGAACAACTGAAGAAATTTCCAGACATGAAAGATATATTTTATGATACAAAATTGCGAATAAGGATACAGTTCTTCTGATGGTAATCATAAATCATTCATTTCTAGAATTTATTGCATTTTAAATTAGTTTAACAGATTAAGTATCTTCACGTCGATATCCCCGAAGGGCACAACCAGGGCATTAGCCGAAGACACTTAAGTCCCATAATGTGATAGGTAGTCAGCCTATCGCCAACAGGGCATATGCAAGCCCGGCCAACGTCATTTTCATTTGAAAATTGAAAATAAAATTTTCTAATTTTTTTTGTTGCCCGACCTGGGGATCGAACCCGGGACCTCGAGAAGTCAAGTCTGATGCCGGGCTGCTAGACCACAGAGGCGATTTTTTTAACAGAATAATTATGAAGTTCGAATGTGCCGCCTTTTTTCGACTTCTAGTTTTATTATTCTGTTCCAGCTGACCCACAGAACTTCGTTCACTTAGCACTCCATAGACTGTGTCTGCAGTCCTCCTGCACCTGTACCTATACATACATATCTTGTTGCGAAGATATATATGTATAGAATAGAAAAAAATATTGTGAATCTGTTTTAAAACACAAGATATTAGTACACTTAAAACAATAAAATAGAGTTTATTTAATAAACTATTTACAAAAAATAATTGGATTATTTTATTGTGAGTATAGTCAGCCAGCAATATTCGGAAATTAAATATCTTTGTTGGGAGTATAACCTCCTATAGTAATACAGCTTCATATGAAAAACAACATTGCTACAAAAATAATATTAAATCTATATATGTAAAGGACCAAACGAACAAGCTACGAAAGAACTACTATCTAGCTACGATTGGCCTTCGTACACAATACATTTCGTAGCAAGATACAAACTGAAAAAACAAACTTTGTCTACAACGTGTAACTAGTGAAACTCAAACAGGTCGTGAATTATAAATAATAATAAGAAATAATAAATAAATATCCCTGGACAAATCACACAAATTGAATCTAACCCCAAAGTAAACAAATTATATGCTTATGTTATGAGTGTTAGTCAACGATATTAATACATAGAAATACTTAAATAGATACAAGAATAAATTTAATAAACACCCAGACCCGGAAATGCAGACATTTAAATGTTCATTACACAAATACCTGCCCCCGTCGGGAATCGAACCCGAGCCTCGCGGTTGGTCGATGTAGTCGACTATTTTATTATTAGTGTAGTAAGTCAGCAATATTTGGGAATGACGTGGCTTGGGTGGGAGTATAGCTTCCTATATTAATATAGCTACATATTGTAGGACCAAACGAGTAAGCTACGAAATAACTACAATCTAGCTACGACTGGTCTTCGTAGACAGTACATTTCGTAGCAAGATACAAACTGCAAAATGAAACTTTTTCTACAACATGCGACCAGTAAAAGTTAAATCGGTCTTGAATTATATCGAAACAACAAATAATTAACCGCAATAAAATCGCAAAAGCGACTTCCGACTATTTTATTATTAGTATAGTAAGTTAGCAATATTTGGAAATGACGTGGCTTGGGTGGGAGTGTAACCTCCTACAATAATATAGCTACATATTGTAGGACCAAACGAATAAGTTACGAAAGGGCTACAATCTAGCTACGACTGGTCTTCGTAGACAGTACATTTCGAAGCAAGATACAAACAGCAAAATCAAACTTTTTCTACAAAGTGCAATTAGTAAAACTTAAAAAAATCATGAATTATTTCGAAACAACAAATAATTAACCGCAATAAAATCGCAAAAGCGACTTCCGACTATTTTATTATTAGTATAGTAAGTTAGCAATATTTGGAAATGACGTGGCTTGGGTGGGAGTGTAACCTCCTACAATAATATAGCTACATATTGTAGGACCAAATGAATAAGCTACGAAAGAGCTACAATCTAGCTACGACTGCTCTTCGTAGACAGTACGTTTCGTAGCAAGATACAAACTGCAAAATGAAACTTTTT
>NJDD01000223.1:51108-123869 GCA_002245505.1 Calephelis nemesis
GTGTGTGTGTGTGTGTGTGTATGTGTGTGTAATGTATAGGTGTCTGTGTTTAGGTGTGACTGTGTGTCAATACAACCCTTAGTTTTCAGCGGTAAGTTTAACATTCTAATTCTAAAAGATAATCTTGAAATTTCCTTTTGAACCTGAAGAACCTAAAGGCATATAAGATGAATAGAATAGGTATGAAAAATGACGTATACGTATAAATGTTTCAGTACAGTAATAATACGCGTAATCTGAAGCGTATGCTGGCCCAAGGTTGTCTCTTATTATTAGGTGAGCCGTGTGTCATCGCTGTCTATTAACATGAAAAAAAAGAAAAAAACATATACAAGAAAAATAAAAAATATCAAGTCAACAAAATTAGAGACAACGATACACCTACAGATACCATAAATATTATTGATGATAGATATTATTGATAGCATGTGGCCGAGATTTTAGACCATACGTTTAATACCAGTTCCTCTATTTTCCATCACTGAATACGACAATGAATGAATGAATGAACATTACTAATGTATTAACTGCCTTCGTAGGAAGACTAGCCAGTACATTATAAATAGCCTGAAATGTGAAATAAATCTTGTAATCCACATTTGAAATGGAATCGTTCGGAATATCTGTACGGGTTTAGCGAAATGAAGAATGGGGGATTTGGTTTCAATTTTCTAGTCGGAGTGTGGAGTGAAATGGAGTCTTGGCTGTGATATATTTGAGAATCAGGGTTAATATCTACTTTGAGTTGGTTCAAAGAATTTGAGCATCGTTATAAATAGCCTGTCTTAGCATGCGATTTCGCCTTAATTCGGTTTCGTTTCAAAGTATCTCGAATACGCATTACTAATTTTTTGTGGCCTTGGCAAAGTGAAGAAATGAAAAACGAAAATGCTCAGTGTGAAGTGCTAAGTGCTAATAAAACAATTTAGTGGTGTGTCTAGTCTAGACACCAAAGGCGGTAATGGTGCGTAACCGACTACACTACCTTCCGGACCGGAACATCATAACCAGACAGAGAAATGCGTAAGGCGGTGGTTTCGTACCCGGCAATTGCTGTAGGTATAGCGCTCTACCACCAGAGGTCTAGTTGCTAATGACCTACATATTAACCTGTGCATGCTTCTTATGAGTTGCCTGTAAAAGAGGCAGATCTGTTCTAATCAGCGGACCTGAACCAAACTTTTTCTTTTTAAAATAAGGTGTGATAAATAAATATCCCTCGACAAGTCACACAAATTGAACCTAACCCCAAAATAACCAAATTATATGCTTGTGTTATGGGTGCTAGTCAACGATACTAATACATAAAAATATTTGAATACATATAAGAATATATATTTAATAAACACCCAGACCCGAGAATGCAGACATCTAAATGTTCATCACACAAATGCCTGCCCCCGTCGGGAATCGAATCCGAGCCTCGCGGTTGATCGATGTAGTTAGGCGTGTACGCTAGCCACTCGACCAATGAGGCCGTCTATTTCGGTTTACTCCCTCCGAGTCAGAATGATGATAATTACCTAATGGACTTAGTTCTTATTTTGATATTTAGAACCTATAGTCCTCATCGGAAGTGGGAGATTGGAAGTTGATATACAATAGGCCTACCGTAGTCCATTGAGTACGTTTGGTTGTCTAAATCGTAGGAGACTACATATAGGGTTGTCTCCAATATAAATTTATATATAATATAAATATAAATATATATATATATATAAAACTTTTGATCTATGAAGTAATTAAAAATTGAAAAAATATCAATTAACAATATTTATCCAAAGCAAAATACAAGTGAATCCTGTGTGGTTATAACGTAAGCAAAGCATAAAACTGGTTCCCACCGACCGCAGTCGCATTTACAGGCTGGTGACGTCATGACTCGTACTAGGTGCGACATAGCGTCTTAAATGAATGTTTATAAAAGTAAATATTACAATTTGGCAATCATATTTCAAATGCATTCTCACTTAAGACCTTGACTCCTTAAATTACAATTTGGCCGGTCCGGTCCTTTCGAATTGTTTTTATACTTTGCTTCCCAGGATGGATTGAAAATACAAATATATATGACAGTAAAACATCCATCGTTGGGTCCGCTAGTAACTAACAATTATAGAAAGTTAAAGTCATCTGTTAGTAACTAACAATTACAAAAATACCATTCTCGTGATGAGTAGTGCGTTATGGCGACAAAAAACAAATGTTGACCTTTCTACCGCCCAGCTGGGGGCGTTCGCCATCAAGCAGTTGCGGCTATGGCTCGATAGTCGACCTTTAACGGGTCTTTTCTTATGCTGAAAGAGGGGCGACCTATCAGGCTGTTGGAGTGCGAGGACTTGCTGGTCGAAAAGAGTCACCCAACTCCCAGCAGCCCAATCTCATTTATCTACCCTTCTTCAACATAACTAACTTGAAATAGAATTCGTGAACTTACTGAAGTGTTGATTTATAATTACGTTATGTGAGATATTAATTTTAATTAGCGTTTGAATGCGAGTTGAAAGCTCTAAGTTTAAGGTCGGCTACATACATGCGATATTTCATCACGGAATCCCAATATGGAACGTAGTGAATCAATACCAAAATATGAATCTGTCACACACTGTAAGAAATATTCCGTACGCATTTCCTTGTTTTAAATTTCAGCAAGCGGGCCAATGCATTCTAAATCGTGCAAAAGCCATTCTGAATGCAACTGCAACAAAACACACATTTTTGAAAATTTCGTACGGAAGTACAGCAGTGTTGCCAATTTAGCCATGTATTTGCTATATCTGGTCACATTTTCATTAAAATGTCAAAATTTAGCCAATATTTTAGCAAAGTTAAATATGTAGTAACAATAAAATACATATTTTACATATTCTATTAAATACACACATATACTACAGATACACTAAATGTTAACATTTGCAATTTTTGTGTTATCCAGGAATGGCAACATTTTTTTAAATGGATACTGTGTACTACTCAATGATTAGCACCGTTCAACAGAGCTTTGGATTCCAAATTGAAAAAAAAACTAATGCACCTACATGAAAATTTTATTTTGAAATGTGATTCAGTAAATGAATTCCGCATATAGTATGTAGCGGGCCTAATAGGTTTGTCTTGTACACATTAAAACCAAATGTAATATAACTCAGGACAGTTACTTTGCTCTTTGAAATAACTGAAGCAAACAAATTATTTGCTTTATTAAATTTGAAACATGTCAAAGTAATGTAACTTTTCAAGCTGTTAAATTATAATATGTGGAGCACTCCTAATTAAGTAGAGTCTATTTCTCTAAAACATAGTGATTATATTCTTTTTGTATTTCATTTACTATGGAATATTTATATTGTTTGTTTTTTTTCTATTTAACTGGTGTATGTACAAATTCCACTCTGAAAGAACTTTACAGACAATACAATGGTTTAAAAATTAATAAAAAAATATTATATAAAAATAACTAAGTAATCAAAGAACGACTTCAAAACTTAAAATTAAAAAATAATGAAGATTTAATATTTAATATATACTACCTAGGTTTATGTGCTATTTACGTCGGTGCCAAGCCTTAAACTAATAATTATATTATAAGTAAGTATTAAATTGGCTTGGCACTGACTTCAAACCTATTAGTAAATAGCACATATAAATAATAGGTAGTATATAAGTAATATTAAATCTTCATTATTTTTTAGTTTCTAGTTTTGAAGTCATTTTTTTTAAACTTAGTTTAAGTGTATTTCGGATACGATTTAATTGAATAATCTTATAAGGCCCGAAAAATCTTTATAGCGTTTTATGCTAAATATCTTTATAGCATATTGCTGAATGCCGATGTGTCTGTAATCTTGTCGTTAAGTTACCTCAGTGGATTAATATATTTGATATTTTCCATCGTCAGCACTTGGTAAAAAAAACTTGGTTTCTTTTAAAATATGAATCAGTGGATCAAATTTACTTTCTAGATTTGATTATTTAATTAAAATAAAAGAGACATCGGGATTGCTGAAAGTAGATAAAAAACGCTTATAAAATAAAAACTAATGGGCCTACCTGAAACATTTTTTTACCAATTTACCGAACTATGTAGGGATTCTGGAAATCGTTGTTGGCAACAAACATAGCTATCAAGCTTCAAAAAGTGGACAACACCATTTCGAATTTATTGGAATTAGTTGATGCTTGGAGCTTCCCTCGTGTATTTTTACCCAACTCTAAATAGGCGGAGGTTGTAAATTGGTCTAAATGGTTTTAAATTATAAGAGGGCGAACGATTAGACAAATTTTATTACTATAAGAAATACACTCCGCCAATAGTCACGAACGATATAAAGGATGCGTTTTCAAACTGAGGCTAAGTTTTTAGTTGTCTTGTGTATTATTATTAGTATTTTTAATATTAAAGAGTATGGATCAAACAATTCCGAAGATCAATGCGACCTTATCCCTTGACAAGTTACACGAATTGAATCTAACCCCAAAGTAAGTAAATTATATGCTTGTGTTATGGGTGTTAGTTACGATTCTAATACATAGAAATACTTAAATAGATACCAGAATAAATTTAATAAACACCCAGACCCGGAAATACAGACATCTAAATGTTCATCACACAAATGCCTGCCCCCGTGAGGAATCGAACCCGAGCGTCGCGGGTGGTCGGCGTTGTTAGGCTTGTACGCTAGCCACTCGACCAACGAGGCGGTCAATTGACAGATCTATTGAGATCACGCCTCTTATGCATTATCCTACCTTTAGGATTCCGTCTACTACTGATGGTTTACTGGCGCAGACATATATAGTATTTATTAAACCTTATGTCAGGGCTAGGGCTGATAGGCATCTAGGGCCTTAGGAACGTAGGGTAATAGGTCTTGATGTTCACCTGACATAGGGTTATTTCCGTTTCGCGTCACCAACACTCATGATGGTCGGTTCATAGGTTCAGAAATGGTTACATATATATCTTTGATCAAGACGCAATTCATTGTAGCTCCGCTAAAATTATTATTAAATATGTAAAAAATAACATGATTATGTTTAAAGCTGAGCTCTAATGTTCTGTTTGTTAATAAGAAACAGCGTTCTAGACAAACTCATAAAGGTAAATTACATTGCTGGCCTTGCACAATAAAAGGTATTCCCTTCATAAGTTGCCATTATGTCCCTTTTAAATTCTTATTAGACGTACTATAAACGTCGCGAATGAACTCGAGCATTTGGTTTTGATCTCTTAAATGAAAGTTACTGGATATTTTCACAACAACCCAGCTTTAGAGAATAGAAAATTATTACAAAAACGAATTTATTATAATTTATGTGTACTGAAATATAGACAAAGAACCTAATAAAGACAACTGTGTCTTAATTTTACTGTTTGGGACTGTACCTTAAAGTTTTTTCACATTCTGATTAGTACTAGTGGTCGCTCGTTGGTCGAAATTCGACCATAAACATTTTATCTTGTTGATTAGAACGCCCTCTTCATTTTTCAAGACCAACTACTTTGTTTCCTAACTTTTTAGTGTGCCATTTGTGATATTTTATCGTTATCATCAATATATTTCATTACAGATTCTATTTTTTAGGGTTGGCTGGAAGAAATCTGTAGACCTAGAGATAAGCCCACCTTTTGTGCATTTGTGTTTATCCATGTTTTCTGTCATAAATTGTGTACAATGAAGAATTAAATAAATAAATACTTGTTTGTGTGTGTAAAATGCATGGTAGTTGTGGGTAATGTTTTATTTATTGATTTGATGTACTTTACAAGCATTATTATTGAAAAATATTAGCGTTCTGCACTTCTTCTACACATAAACTATAAGTGTGGCAAATTTTACGCTCCTGCGTCCTCGCAATTTTCGTAAAAAAGGTTCAAAGTTTTGGCATCACGTATTAATATAATATAGATTAGGTATGCGCTAGTAGTAAACAATTGCTAACGATAAACAACAAATTATTTTATTGGATTCGTTTAATTATTTACCGAGCTCCTTTGCAGAATATACCATCTGCCTTCCTGCCAGGCAGCTCGTAAAAGGCGAGCATAGGCTCACCGTCACTAACATCATGGCATCTGACTAGGTGGTAGAGTTTCGCAGCGACTCGGCCGGATTGGTACCACCGCCTTATCTATTAATACCGCCACAACGTCAGTGCTTGCCGTTGACGTGTTCCGGTTTGGAGAATAAGGTAGCCGATCAAGTTACTCTTGCTCGAGGCCTAACATTCCGGCCTCAGGTCGGCAACGCACCATTACCACCTTTGGTGTCTCTAGGCGGCGTGAATTTCGTGAGATTAGAAAATCCGTCTGCTTGTTTTACTTTCGATTTTATAAAAACATATATTTATATTGAAACTGAATTGAATAGTTAGCTAGTACTCGAACTAAGTATGTTCTAGAGTACCTACCTAAAATGACACATTTGATTCAAATTTATTGAAGTTATACTTATTTTGGCGCGTTAAGAAAAAATGATGATTGTAAATTTTTACGATGCGCGCGCACACCGTCACGAAAAACCGACATGATAAAGTAAGCTACAGATAACATTTCAGTTTTTTCAAAAAAGGTACCAACAAAGTAAAAGTAATTTCTATGGTTAGTGTCATTTTGTCTACAAATGTAAAATAAGGCAAAAGATAAAATTTTTAAAAATATTTTTATCTTATTACGCCAAAGAAGTATAACTTCTAACGCGTGTACATATTAACACACGAAAATTTTTATTTATTTATTTATAATTTAATTTATGAAATGTTTTGACGTCGACAAGTGTATAAGTGTACCTACGTCGAATAAATATTATTTGATTTAATGGGGAATCGAACAAGTACCACATACTTAAAGTAAAAGAAAGTAAATTATCTTCACGCCCATATCCCTGAAGGAGATAGGCAGAGGCACAACCAGGGCACAACGAAGATACTAAGTCCACAATGTGATAGGTTCGTCTACCGGGCACATATTCGATCTCGGGCAACGTTATTTTTATTAGAAAATTGAAATGCACAATCTCTAGTTTTTTTGTTGCCCGACCCGGGATCGAACCCGGGACCTTAAGAAGTCAAGACCGACACCGGACCGCTAGACCACAGAAGCGATAACCACATACTTCAGGGCAGTAAAACTGAAAAAAACGTCTTCAACTATTGATAGAAGAAGGCGTTACTTTGCGGAAATCCATACTTAAATCCAAATAAAATGATTTAATTTGCAATTTTCCGCCAAAAAAATTTATACGTATTATGGCGTAACAAAACAGATAAAATAGTGCGCTAAGAATGAATTGGACTTACCGGAAGCTAAAACTCCCAAATATATCCAGCTCCACACAACACTAAACTGTTTTATTAGCACCAACAATACACACACAACTAAAAACTCAACGTACGTTTCGCTTCGTAACCGAAGCATCATCAGGAGTATTCGACTGTACTTCATGGAGAATTGGAAAGAGTTGAAAGATAGCGAATGGTTCCGAAATGGTCCCACATAAATTTTATCAACATCCTACCTACTAGTAGTTTTTGAGTTACACTATACACTAATGAAACTGAGCATTAAGTGAAAATATATGCAATATTAAGTTTAACTTAAAACCAATAGTCGGATCAAGACAAAAACTAATGTAAGACCACCTCAGAATCATGACCTTACTTTTTAAAAAAGAACCATCAAAATCGGTTAGCTATTGACCGAGTAATCGCATAACAAACATACAAAAGAAACATAGTTGAATTGGGAAACTTTATTGGAATCGGTTAAAGATATAGACAGATAAGTACTGTATTATAAAATAATTCCGTGATCAAGATGAATAGAACATTTCACTAGTAAGCGATGGGGTCGTTATCTTCCTACCATACAAAGCTATTAGAGATACGAGACAGTACCAGTACCTTATTCAAATTGTTTGTCCGCGACTTCGTCAGCGTCACTTACGATTTTCATGTATTTTTCCCCATTGTAGTCCTTTGGGGGTTGATTTTCTAAAAAAATACTATTATTAGAACTTTGGTCTTTAACAAAAAACATAGGTATCAAAATCCATCCACTAACCAAAACGGGTCCCGCGGTTTAAACATGAAAAACTAACATACAGACTTTCGCGTTTATCTTTCTATAAATTATGCGTAAGTTTATCCTTTAACTCCTTAATTACTTAACAAATTTTAATCAAACTTCCATACCATGACCAGTTTTATCTGACTTGAAGGATAGGCGAAACCGTAGGTAATAGATACGAGTAGTACCAGCAGGTATTAGTATTTCCTACGATTCGGTATCAAATGAAATTTTACGCGATTTTCGGTTTGTTGATTCAAAAGTTCATGTTAGGGGAATGAACCCATGAATTAGTATTCACCAATTTATTGAGTGAGCAAATCAACCCCGAACCAACATACCACCAACAAACAGCTTCGCAGTCTCGCAGATCTTATTAAGGTAACACCTCACTTGGTTTTTTTAATCGACTTTAAAAGGTGGTTGTTATTTTGTTGGTATGTTTTTGTGTTTGTTACGTGATTACTAAGACCAAAAATAGACTATAATGGTTCTTTTTTTTGAAAAGGCTTTGATTAAGAAACGACTGCAAGGTTTTGATTCATATTTAACATGATATAAACATTTAAAAATAAATGTCTCTGTACAGAAATACACAAATAAATCTATGTCTAAAGCAGAAAATTTTTCTAAATGCTATATGTTGTTCCATGGCCCCAAATTAGCGATTCTAAATCACAGAAATACTTAAGGAGATACCGGTATATATTAATTAATTAACAACATGAATATTGCATATGTTTTGTGTAATTATACGATAAGTCAATGAAATGTGCGTTGGTTTTTCGCAGTGAATCACTGCGCTTATATTTATACATATAATTTACAAATAGGTCAACAGGCAATATACGATACGATCGTCACTGGTCGAATATCATTGGTGGTGAATATTTGATATTCAAAAAGAATAGTTTGCACACATATCAAACGTTTAGGCACTTGTGGTAGTGGCATTTCATCAATTAAATACCCATTATATTATGTTAAATTAAATAGAAAAAAGTACAAAACTATAAAGAACGACTAAACACACATATCTTTACGTCAAGACTCTTACGGGGTAGACAGAGAGTATGGAATGCCAAATTTCAAGATCTTTGCACACCTGCTTGACTTTCTTCAGATTCGTTATATTTTTCATACAAGCAGGCCATCTTGGCATCAGCCTCGGATAATACCTGAGCGATTGATCGTGGAATGTCAACCTTGGTCTCCCCATCTCTCCACCCACATTCGCATTGTAAATCTGCTTTGGCAATTTTTCTTATTTCGTTCTTTCCACATGACCAAACCAGCTGAGGATGCTCTTTTTCACATTAGCACCAACACTTTCTTTCAATCCCACTCTTTCTTGGGTTTCTTTCCTTTCTGTTACGAATGCGGTCAGCGAGCGTTACGCTACAGATTTTTGTAACACGTGTAACGAATTAAAGAGTAAACTAATTTAGGAACGGTGACATGAACAGTTCTCAGTTGAAGACTAAAACCCAAAAGAATCCCAAGACTAGAATTGTGTGACAAATACTATAAATACGAACAGTCACGTGAAGTGTCACCTTAACAAAACGCGCTCGCAATCCAGTGTCAGACTCACAAGTCTCTAGATCTAATTAGGCGTCTGGAGTGGCGCATAATAAATATTTCATCAAGAAAATTCAATTGTGGATATCTTTGCCGTGCTTCGTTCCTAAATTTAGTATTCTGTTAGTGAAACTTGATGTTTTTAATTTAGAGTTTATAACTGTTCTATATCACACTAGCTGTTTGCCCGCAATTTCGTTAGAGTCGAATACTTGAGATTTTCATACAAACTTTCATCCCCTATTATAATCCTTTAGGGGTTTAGACCATCTGTCTTCCTGCTAAGCAGCTCGTAACAGGCGAGCATAGGCTTACCGTCACTAGCACCGTGACATCTTACTAGTAGGTAGAGTTTTGCAGCGACTCGCTCGGATTGGTACCACCGCCTTACCTATTCCTGTCGCCATAACTTCAATGCTTGACGTTGACGTGTTCCGGTTTAGAGGGTAAGGTTGACTTGCTTTTGTTCGAGGCCTAACATCATTGCCACATTTGGTGTCTCTAGGAAATCCGTCTCTCTTATCGGGAAATCCGTTTATTTGCCTTCCAATATCATAAAAATAAAAATAAAAAATAACAGGAAATTGCTTACCGTAAGTGTGTATATTGTTTTTAAAGCTCAAGATAAACGAGAAAATGTCTTTTCTGATGGGAAATTAACCTGGCATCAGTTGTCTTACCCTCTGGACCGGACCTGCTGCACATCACTCTCCTACTAGTGATCTCTTCGGGGATATAGGCGTGAATATACTTAATCCTGCTGCTGTAACATACTGTATTGCACAAGCGAGCGCTGCAAATGCAATAATAGCTGTGCTCGCTGCTATCGTTTTTTAAACTCAATCTCAAACTCAAAATATACGAGTATTTATTCACATGGATCTATACAAAGATTCTTGTGACGCGTCTATATAATTTTAAAAACTACCACCGGATCGGAACGCGGCCACACACTGAGAAGATCCGGCGAAAGAAACTCAGCGGGCTTGTCTTTTTTTCTTATAAATAAAATTTACAAAAGTATGTTACATTTCATTAATCTGTAGAGATTGCATGAGGAGCAATTAATCCCAAGCACTTCTGTCTTCTAAATATTCTGAAATCTTATAATAACCTTTACCATACAACTTAGATTTAATACATTTTTTAAATTTATTTAATGGTAAGTCTTTAATATGCTCGGGAAGTTTATTGTAAAAACGTATACATTGGCCCATAAAACAATAACTGATTCTGTGGAGACGAGACTTATGCACAACAAGATTGTTTTTATTCCTTGTGTTTACCGCATGTACATCACAATTTTTCTGAAACGGATTTATATTTTTTTGGACATGTACTAAGTTTTCAAAAATATATTGAGAGGTCACCGTTAGTCCGTAAGAATATTTATTTCTTTAAACTTTTCTCTAAGGGAAACTCTTGGGCCTAAGTTATAAATTGCCCGTATAGCCCTCTTTTGCAAGACAAATATTGTATTTATCTCAGTTGTGTTTCCCCAGAGAAGAATGCCATAAGACATGAGGCTGTGAAAATAACTAAAATAAACAATTCTAGCGGTGTCGACATCTGTTAAATGTCTAATTTTCTTAACAGCGTAAGCTGCTGAGCTCAATCTGACGGCAAGCTTTGCAATGTGGGGGCCCCATTGTAACTTTTTATCTACAGTGATTCCTAAAAATGTGGTGGAATCTACTAGGTACAGTTTGTTCCCCATTGAGTTGTACATTGATATCTGCCTGTCTTACATTAGGCATTGAAAATTTAATGCACTTAGTTTTTTTTCGTTTAGAAAGAGATTGTTTACATTAAACCAATGTACAACCTTTGAAATCGCATCGTTCGTTTCGTCATACTTACCAAGTTGTCTTGTCACTTTAAATAATAGTGAAGTGTCATCCGCGAACAATACTATCCCTTACGTAGTAAGGCAAGTCGTTTATGTATATGAGAAACAAAAATGGTCCCAGAATGGAGCCTTGGGGGACACCCATGTTAAAAGCAGCACCTGTCGATTTTACACCATTAATATCAACTTTCTGAATTCTCCCGCTCAAATAAGAAATCAGAAGATCGAGTGACTTATTTTTAATTCCATAATGGCGAAGTTTCCTAATCAGAGTATCATGACAATGCCTTGGACAAATCACAGAATACACCGAGTGCATCCTGAGAGTCCTCCAAGGCTTCATAAATTTTCTTTAACAATGCAACACCAGCATCGACTGTTGATCTACCCCTTGTAAAACTAAATTGTTTGTTATGAAATAAGCCCAATTGGTTAAAATGTAATAACATTTGACTAAGAATAATTTTTTCGAATATTTTACTAAGGGTAGGCAGAACGGAGACAGGTCGATAGTTGGTGGGATCAAACGAACTTCCAGATTTAAATAGAGGTATAACCTTACTAAGTTTCATTAGGTCAGGAAAAACGCCATTTGAAATACAACAAATGAATATTATAGCTAGGTATGGAGCAACTATATTTATTACTGAAGCAACCATTTTTAAAGAGTGACCCCATAAATCTAATGTATTCTTCATTTTTAACGATTTAAAGGCTTTTATTATATCATCTTTATCAACAAACGAAAATTCAAAAATTTTTTTACACTCAGTTACATGTTGTAAATCTTTTCCACCCTTAAAAGTGATAAATAATCAAAGTATTTTTTAATTGTGATTGAATTTGCATTACCTTTTCTCCCAATACAAATAATTAATACAGTGTCTTGTTCATAATTACTAGAAGTTACTTTATCTAATATTTTAGAGTAGTTGGCACCTGGCAAACAAACATTGGTTACCGAATTACCAAATGTTTCATTTAAAATTGGTAAGTTGGTTTTATTTTAGGGAAAAGCCTGTAAAACTCTGTACAAGCCTTATGATCCTAGCTTTAAGTTCGTGAAGTTCTCTTTTACATAGGTACATCTTTTACATTCTAAACAAAATAAATTTCAAAATCCGTCCCTGTTTAAGGGTTAGGTTCAGATATTATACACAATTCATGTTATTAATAAACAAATAGTAAAGTAATTTTGTACAATATCTGAACCTAGCCCTAAAAGAGGGATGGATATTAAAATTTGAACCTTGGTTAAATATTGGAGTACTTTATTCCATGTTTATTAATAACACGCTTCAACACTCAACAAAAAGCTTCTTAGTGATAAACATCGAGTAAAATAAGGTTGATCTTTCTCTAACTCCAAGGTTGAACTTGGTATTAAAGACTTCATTACAATGTGATACAGACTACAATACCTACTTAGTTTTACTCCCACGTTAGTCCATGTTTACTATTAAGACGGGAAAACTTTGTTAAACTATAATGGCCCTATGCAATTGTAATTCTGATTCTGTATATTTACAACAAACATCGTCCCTACTATGTTAACATATTATTTCGTTAGAAATACTGTCTGTACGTCTTGTGAATACTAACCAGCTTTGAGAATATATTCATTCTTTCACACAACATATTACATATAGTAAGTACTACTAGTATACATATAGAACGATATTTTCAATCTTGACACCGCTTAGGCTATGTACACACATGATTGATGTGATGCATTTTCATGATTGATTACAATTTTTAAAAATATTTCAACGCCAATTATATAAACCTATTTTTTTAGTTATCTACGACAAAACCTTTGTATAATGTAGATAAGAAGAAATAAATTTAAGAAAGAAACTTAAGAAGAGAAAAGAAAGAAAGATAAAGAAACAGACTTTGTATCTTTTGGTCGATTTTCGTGAGTTTTGTGACTGATCACGTGAGACTTATGTAAGCACTAGAATAATAATTTACCGTTGCTAAAATGTCAAGTTCGATAATTTGCCCGTGTTAGTCCGGGCTCCTTTGCAGAATAAACCATCCGCTTTCCTGTGCCAGGCAGCTCGTAAAAAGCGAGCATAGGCTTACCGTCACTAACACCGTGACATCTAACTATGTGGAAGAATTTCGCAGCGACTTAACAGCCTTACCTATTTCTGCCGTCATAACGTCATGACGTGTTCCGGTTTGGAGGGTAGGGTTGCCGGTAAACTTACTTTTGCTCAAGGCCTAACATCCCAGCCTCTGGTTGGCAACGCAACCTTACTACCTTTGGTGTCTCTAGGCGGCGTGAATTTCTTACCATCAGGAAATCCGTCTGCTTGTTTGCCTTCCAATATCATAAAAAAATATGCATGAACAACTTGTGTGAATCTAGCCTTAGAATATTTTGCAATCTGGATGTCAGTGATTCAATTTATAGTCACAACGAGTCTGTGCAACGGGGTCAGATCTACAAATCTACTTGCGGGGGATTGTTCTCGATATATCACTTATATTTGTGCTTTGTGCTTGCAGTATTATAGCTTCATGGCAGATACACATAGCACAGTTCAACGTTATAACAAGGTTTCATATATTTTGTGAGTTGGTAATGGGGCGTTGCCAACCTGAGGCCGGGAAGTTAGTCCTCAGGCAAAAGTAAGTTTACCGGCTATCTTACCCTCCGAACCGGAATACGTCGTGACGTTATGGCGACAGGAAAAGGTAAGACGGTGGTACCAATATGGATGAGTCGCTGCGAAACTCTACCACCTAGTCAGATGTCACGGTTTTAGTTACGGTAAGCATATGCTCGACTTTTACGAGCTGCCTGGCAAGAAGGCAGATAGTCTATTCTGCAAAGGAGCCCGGACCAACACGGGGAAAAATATAATTATAATATGTCATTAATCAAATTACCGACTCTAGTAAAACTAAGATCAGTGTAAGTACTCTTGTAAGTACCTACTCTTTTAGAATTGACAATATTCTTATCCCCATCCAAAATTTTTTTGACAAAAAATTTACATGATTTACACTTTTGACAATTGACTAAATTCGTTTTTACCAATGGTTTTTTACGGCGATAGCGCTTAAATTCAAAATGAAATCCATCCTAAATTAATTAGTTTATACCTATATGAAATAAGCTGGTCTGTAAACTAGTTCTCAACTCCTGCTAAAGGACTTGACTCGTGATCTGAGTAATTTATAAATCTGTATATTACTAGCTGTCCCTTCGAACTTCGTTCCATCCGTTCAGTTTGTATGGCAAAGAGTAAAATGTTGTTGTTTTTTAGTTTTCTTGCAAGTTTTTTTAAACCTTCCCTGGACTTGAACAAATAATTCAAAACCAAAATTAGCGAAATCGGTTTAGCCGTTCTGGAGTTTTAGCGAGACTAACGAACAGCAATTGATTTTTATATATAATATAGACTAGCTAACCCAGCAAACTTCGTATCGCTTGACATTAATGCATCGACAGTAGCGCAGTCTGTCGGATCCGATGTGAAACATTCCAAAATCAACAACGACTTATTGTTAAAAAATTAATTAAAAAAAAATTCCACGAGACCAAATTGTGAATCTAAACCATTCTCGAATTTCCTTGAACAGGCACAAAAACTTTCATCAACATCGGTCCAGCCGTCTAGAAGGAGTTCAGTGACATACACACTCACAGAAGAATTATATATATAAAGGCTAGCTGACCCAGCAAACTTCGTATCGCTTGACATGAATGCTTCGACAGTAGCGCAGTCTGTCGGATCCGATGTGAAACATTCCAAAATCAACAACGACTTATTATTAAAAAAATAATTAAAAAACATTTTACAGGAGACCAAATTGTGAATCTAAACCATTCTCGAATTCCCTTGAACACGCACAAAAGCCTTCATCAACATCGGTGCAGCCATCTAGAAGGAGTTCAGTGACATACACACTCACAGAAGAATTATATATATAAAGATTAATACGTGATGCCAAAACTTTGGACGCCTTTTTACGAAAATCACGCGAACGGAGGAGTATGAAATTTGGCACACTACACAAACAAATATATTTTTATATAAAAGTTTGGAAACAAAGTAGTTGGTCTTGAGAAATGAAGATGGCATTCTTATCAACAAGATATTAAAATTTATTATAGTCGAATTTCGACCAATGAGCGACCACAAGTACCAAGTAAATTCATTAATTCATCATTCGAACGATTCGACAATAAAAAAAATTGCTTGATCCACGTAAAATATTTATGAATTCAGAATAATTTTGCTTGCTAGTTATGACCTATTTTATAGCGATTTCTCGAAATTTATTGTATTTAAAACAAACAAACATGAAGCTTCCAAAAATCCGTTGAACCGCCATATATCCTGATTATTCCATTGCCAATGACAGCAGCTGTCATTCTGTCATCCGATGCATCAGATAACTATAATGTATTGCCTTGCAAACTCAATTTTGTATATGGTTATCTACTTCGATCAAATGACAACAACTAGATTAAATATAGAATACGTAAACAGCCACGTTTTGCGGTTTGTTAGCAAATGTGTATTATCATACATTGTATTTGATTGTAAGATAATATTGAAGTAAAGAATTTGCACTCTGTAAGTAAGTAAGTAAGTAAGTAAGTAAGTATCTTCATGACCGTATCCTCGAAGAAGTAGCAGAGGTGCAACTAGAACACTCACGATTAGTCGAAGGTACTGAATAGTCTTACAATCTATTCTCTCTTGTCCGTTCTCAGGCAAAGTTGTTTTTATAAGCAATTTTGAAAAAAAAAAAACATTTTGAATGACTCGACCTTGCAAACCTATGTCAACGCAATCAAATCTGAGACCTATTGTAGTCATCACCAATACCGAACCACTAGACCTCTGAGACAACATACACTCTGTTTTTATTTTTATGAAAACACAATTACCTACACAAAAACCCAATTATTGTCATCACGATTTATACATTTTATTACATAAAAATCGCCTCTGTGGTCTAGCGGTCCGGGTGTTGGACTTGACTGCATGAGGTCTCGAGTTCGAATCCCGGGTCGGCCAATAAAAAGTAAATTGGATTTTTCCAATTTTCTAATAAAAAAATGTTGGTCGGGATTGGAAATGTGCCCGGTTGGCGATAGGCTTGCCAACTAAACGGTCAATTTATACATGGAAATTATTTCAAAAATAAATTGTGGTCTAGCGGTTCAGTTGTTGGACTTGACTGCATAAGGGCCCGGGTTCGAATCCCGGGTCGGGCAATAAAAAGAAAAAAAATTTTGCTCGGGATTGGAAATGTGCCCGGTCGGCGATAGGCTTGCCACCTATCACATTATGGGACTTAGTGTCTTCGGCTAGTCGTGGGTGCCCTGGTTGTGCATCTGCCTACCTCTTCGGGGATATGGGCATAAAAATACTTTTTTTTATTACAAAAAACTCGTTACAAGCACATTAATTATTATATGTTGGTCTGTTTAACTTTTGAGTCTTGTTATTGAAATTTAACTTTTGCGTAATATAGTGATTTCTAGACCACTATTCCTTAATCTAATAAATTTAGAAGTAACTTTTTCTTTAAACATAGAGATATTGTTTTCGGATAAATCTAATAGGAGTCTGACTTATTACTTCCCACGCGATGTAGAGTTGTAAGCAGTGGGTTTTCCCCGTGTTGGTCCGGGCTTCTTTGCAGAATAGACCATCTGCTTTTTATTCCGTTAAAAGCTTATTTGTTTTAATGTCTATTAACGATTTTTTACTTAAGATAATGTTTTTCATGCCGTTATGAATTGCTTATAACTTATCTACTTGATTTTGATATAGGGCTAAAACTTGTTATTTCAGTTCTTAAATAGAATTTTTCCAAAACATCCGAGACAAAAAAATAGTTTTTGATACTACAGTAAGAAAGGTACTACTTCTGAAAAAAACTTATAATAAATCATAAAATATAATGAACTATAATTTAATAGTAATATGTAGATAACGTACGCCTAGTTCATCAAACGTCGATGTATTTCCTAATGAACTGGAATAACTATTAGAAAGCATTCTGAACCATTCTGTAAGGATATTGGAATAAAGACCTTTTACAATCTATCAATTTGCATAAAAATTTGGTAAGCATTTCAGAAATTAATAATTTATTTGACTATATTTTGACACCTACTAGGAAAAATCAATATTTAGATGCGATTGTTTTAGATAATGTTTGTTGTAACACTTACAGTTTTGGTTTATCTGAATATAAAAATTATAAAAATTGCACAAAGAATACAATTAGATGTTAAGCTAGTTTCACATTGTAAACCAAAGCCTACATTTTGGACAATAAAATATCAATTAATGTCTATTATCTTTCTGTTTTAGTGAAGTTTTTAATAGTCATAATCGTAAAGATTTTTAAAGAATTTAATGATACCTTTATATTATTTTATAAATAATATTTTCAAAAAAATCAAATTAAGGCGTCAAATGAACCTAAACAAACGGCTATACAAAGGTCTTTTATAGTGTCGTAAAGTAAAATGCCAGATGTATTAAAATTATTTTTATTCTCCATGTAACAAAAAGAAATAAAATGAGTTATGTACTTTATAAACAGGTGTTATCTAAATGTATACTAGAATCTCAGAAACAGTCATCGTTAAAAATATTAAACATTCTTCCTATAAATGCAAACTACAAAGCTTCATTGGATATAACACAATCTTAATTCTAAAATACAATTTAAAATATTTACTTTATCTATCAATCAATCATCTTTATTTGCTTTTAGCAGCAGTAAGCATTTTTAGCATTTTTAAATTGTAATAATCGCTTTTAATTTGTAATCGTTATTTAATTTAGCTTTAGAATTTTTAATTGTTTAGTTTAGCAATTGTTATCCCTGCGGGTTTTTTAATCGCTCATACTTAATCCATTTGATTTTGATTAAAGGTAGACAAACATCTAGAATACAATTTAAAATTTCACAAGGTATTGTTGGAGCGATAACAGGATGTGTCTTCTGGGATTAGGGTGTTTACTTTCTATTTGTACGTAAATATCAGTTTACGTAAAGTTTTATTGTTATAGTTTTATATAGTTTCATTGCTGGATAGTAAAGTTCGTTTTGCCCCGAAATAGGCCGCGTCCTCAGTCTAGAATAAAAAGAAGAAATCGCCTTAACACGTACCATGGATTTTTGTTTTTTTTTTTATACTTAAGAGGAGGCAAACGTTTGATTTAACAATGATATCTTCAACATAGACAAAATTTATGCATTATTAATTAAGTACAACCCAAAACTACTAGTGGGATGTTGGTGAAATTGAAGTGAATCTCTCGGGATCATTAAATGTCTTTTAATAAAAGATCAAATAGCGCGATTATTAATTATTATTTACAATTGGAGTTGGGTTTTTTTGCAGTAACGCTGCGCTTAAATTTTAATTGTTAAGTTTTATAAAAATATGAGATGAAAGTGTCATATTTTTGGTTTATTGTATCTGACAGGACGCAGTTTAAATTATCGGGTTGAAACGACGGGCAAAATCAATTTATTTTTGCAATACCTACTCCCGGCGCCAATAACCGCTGCCCGTTCTATGTTTATTTATGTATTTACTCCGCGTAAAGACACAATAATTAACAGCTGGTAATTACGACATTTGATTGCGTCTTGATGTACGAATGCATGTAGCACAATATTTTTTGTTTGTTCTATAGCCGCCAAGACGCTCCTGCAACCTCTATCTATTCTACACTAGTGGTCGCCCGTTTCGACCATAATAAATTTTGATGTCTTGTTGATAAGAACGCCATCTTCATTTTGCAAGAGCAACTAGTTTGTTTCCTGAATAGTTAGTGCGCCATCTGTATTATTTTATCGTTACCATCAATATATTTGTTTGTGTGTGTCAAATGCATGGTAGTGTGGGTAATGTTTTATTTATTGTTTAATGTACTTTATAAGCATTATTATTGAAAAATACGTTGAACGTAAAAACGTTCTGCACTTCTCCTGCACATAAGTTATAAGTGTGCCAAATTTTATGCTCCTGCGTCGGCGCAATTTTCATAAAAAGGGGTCTAAAGTTTTGGCATCACGTATTAGTATAGATATCTTGTCTTATTGTTAATTATTATTATTTGGTTTCGGTCCTCTGCGTAGATGTGTCTTCGACGTCTGCTGTTCCGCCATACAGCTCATAAGAGGTGAGTGCAGTTTATACTGATCATCACAAACTTGACAGTTGATATGATGATGGTAGACTGCTGTGTAGCTACTTTCACATCGCCTTACCTATTCCTGACGCCATAATGACAGAGTATTGTTCTGTGCTGCCTGGTAGGGTAGCCGGTGTACTTGATTAATAGATCGAACACCCTGACCGAGAAAACATTTTATGGGTAGGGAGGGCATCCGGATCCTCCACCAGGGGGAGGCCCTGCGTCACCTACAAACAACTCGTAAGAAGCGAGCATATGTTATATAGGTCGATTTTAACAAGACCGTTGGTGGTAGAGAACTATGCAGCAATTTATCCGAGTAGGGTTCCCCTTTTTTATGTTATAGGAAGGCAAACAAGCAGACGGATTTAGTGATGGTAAGAAATTCAAGCCGCCTAGAGACACCAAAGGTGGTACCGCCTAAAGACACAAATGGTGCGTTGCCAACCTGAGGTCAGATTGTAGGCCTCGAGTAAAAGTAAGTTTACCGGCTACCTTACCTTACGAACTGGAACACGTCATGACATTATAGCGGCAAAAATTGGTAAGGCGGTGGTACCAATCCGGGCGAGTCGCTGCCAAACTATACCACCTAGTCAGATGGTCTATTCTGCAAAGAAGCTCGGACCAACACGAGGAAATCCACCCAATATCTCAAATATACTATGTAATACATTTGCGTAAAACTAACCCATCGCTTAACGTCTACCGCATCCGTAGCTTCCAACCGCGACCTTTGTTGTGCCCCTGGCCTCTGGCACAACAAGGGTACCCACTAGTAGCCGAAGACACTAAGTCCTACAATGTCATAGGTGGTAAGCCTATCGCCAACCCGTATCCTCGAATAATAAGGTAAAAGTAAAACCAGGACACCCACGATTAGCCATAGATACTAAGTTCCACAATGTGATAGGTGGCAAATCTATTGCTAACCGGTTACATGTCTAATCCCGGGCAACGTTGTTATTATTAGAAAATTGATAAAACTCATTTTTTTTGTTGCCCGACTAGGGGATCAAACCAAGTCTAGTCCATCAATAACGGATCGCTAGTCCACAGAGGTGACTGCCAGCCTTGTTTTTATTAAAAAATTGACAAAACATATTTTCTTTTTGTAGCCCGCCTTGAGGATCGAACCATTGGCCTCATGAAATCAAGTTAATCACTGGACCTCTCTACCACAGGGGCGATAAAAAAGCTTACTAGCACAAGTGTATTGACTTATGAAATAGTGTGGCGCCGCTCGACGTCAAACTGAATAGTACCCGTGATCAATGTGCAGCAAAACTTTAGTTCGAGGGTTGTAACTAGGTTTTCCAACCCTACCGGAATGTCCAGGATACTCCGGTAATAATGGATAACCTCGTGGGAGACAATAATGTCTGGGATTTTTTTCTGTCTGTCAGTTTTATCACAAATTCCCTCAAGCATCTTTTGCTCCGCCTTCGATGTGTAATCATGCCATGTCATGTCGGCATATACTCGTATTAAATGGTGTTCGACATCACTGTAAATGTAAATTCAAAAATAAAAAATATAGTATCTTCACACCCATATCCCCGAAGACTTAGGTAGAGGCATAATCAGGGCACCCACAAGCAGACGAACAGACTAAGGCCCACAATGTCATAGGTGGCAAGCCTACCGCCAACCGAGTACATACCTCATCCTGGAAGCATTGTTAAGTATCTTCACGTGCGTGTCCCCGAAGAGGTTGACAGAGGTACAACTAAAGCATCTACGATTAGCCGAAGACACTAAAGTACCACAGCGATGGGCGACAAACCTACCGGGCAACGTTATTTTTATCAGAAAATTTAAAATTCACATTTTATAACATTTGTCCTTGCTCGACCCGGGGATTGAATCCGGGATCTCAAGACCTCTGTTTTAAAAAAAATATAACTGATGTTTTTTTGGATACATTAACCCTGGGTCGATTTGTAAAAACTTCCTGGATTGGTTCTTTCGAGATTTGGCAACCCTACTTGTAACGGGTAATTAGTTACTCCGATTTATGGAGATGCCCCTTTGGACAGTGTGCAGCCATTTCACCAACAAATACTTCGACTTTAGGGCGGCACTCGATGATTAATTATGCTGCAGTTTAAAATGTTGGCGGAGTTAATTGACTTTATGGATACATTTTTCTGAACCGCAAATTGTTTAAGCGTTTTTGTTGACAAAAAACTGGCGTCGATATGACTGTGCTGTTTACACACAAAGAACCATTTGCTTTAGATTCGTCTCGTAGATCGAGGGGTTCACGGCTAACGTCAATAATTCGTTCGTCCGATCGAGTTCGATCGAACGAGCTCGATGATATTAATATAAAATTAAAATAAGTCAATTTAGATAGAATTTTGTATAATTTTGTTCAGTTTAAGTGTCATACTTGTAAATAAATTACTGAATCGTTGCTGTCAAATCTTACAAAATGGGCGTGAGGAGACCATCATTTTACTCAAGACACTAACATTACATGCTTATGGCCTAATGGTCTTAGCCTTTCCTATAAACGGACAAATGATTAATAACAGTTAAATTCAACTCTCTCTGAGTTTTGGCGCGAGTTTTGGCGCTATCGAGAGAAAAGATGGTCGAAGTTTTTTCATAATTATTGAATTTCGTGTTGATATTGAGTGAAATTAGTCAATTTTGGTGGCATTTTGTACACTTTTGTTCAGTGAAAGTGCACAAATGAAATAATAATGAAGAAATTAGCTTATCATGTATTTCCTCGTTGCCACCAAATCTCCTTACATGAGCTTGTGTAATGAGGCCACCGTTTTACCCAAGAGCCTGACATGACTTACTGACGACTTATGACTGAAGAATAATTATAATTGATTAAAATTGATATAAAATTTGATACAAATTTCTACTTGACGAATGGCAAAATATTATCGTGAAGGCCAAAACTTAAAGAAAGAAGAAAGAAGAAGAAGAAAGAAGAGTTTTGGCGCTATCATGAAAGAAGATGTTCTTAAATTTTTGGTAATTAATGAACTTGTTCAATATGAGTAAATTTAATTGATTTATGCGGTAATAAGTTCAGTTTTGTTAAGTTAAAGTGCACAGATAAAATATTTATAAAGAAATGAGTGTATCGTGTGCCAAATCTCACAAAATGAGCTAGAGTGAGGAGGCCACCGCTTTACTCAAGACCATCACATGACTTTCTTTAACGAATAATGACTATAAAGAATGAAACTAACAACTAATTAAACTAAAAACTAACAAGAAAAATAATTTAATAATACAGAAGACGTGACAGCGAAGGTCTTAGTCGGTCAAAGAAAAGGACAAATTAATTTGAAAAAAGTTTTGGCGCCATTGTGAATTTGTAAAAGAAGATGGTCGTATTTTTTTCGTAGCTATTGTACTTCGTTTAAATTATGAGTAAAATTCGTTATTTTAGATGACAATTAATGCAATTTTGTTAAGTTTAAGTGCATAAGTGAAATACGTATGAAGAAATTAGTGTATCTTGTCTTTTCTTGTTGCCGCTAAATCTTACTAAACGAGCTTGAGTAAAGAGGCCACTGCTATACTCAAGACCCTGACATCATTTGACTTATGACTTTTGACTTACGACTCATGACCTGAAATGACTTATGACTGTTGAAAAGAATTTATTCATACGGAAGCACGGCCTAAAAGTTCAACTTTATATGTTTAAAAAAACATGAAGAGGTAATAATATTAACCAACAAGTTTCACATTTAAAGCATCTTCAGGGCTATGTTTACTAATTGCAAAGTCTGTTAAAATAACAATTTTGAGAAACTAATCAAGTGTCACTATAAGTGAATTTAGCAAAGAAAACAAGAAACCAGCGCCGTGTACATAAATGACTTTTGTACAGCCAAATATATTCGTGACTATAATACTTCGTACGTTTATTCTGGGTTAACCGTGTTAAGTGTAACGTGTAGCGAGTAACCGTGTAAAGTGTACCGTCTAATATTATTTTAAGTTACAAAAAATTATTACTAAAAATGGTATGAAAAAGAATTTTAAAAATGGAAGAAAAGTAAGGACTTTGGTCTCTCCTTTCTCAGAAAGGGACAATTTAAAAACAAATACGAAAGACGTGTCACGTGTTAGCATGGCCAAAAGGTCTTAGCCGGTCCCAAATAGGGATTTTAACTTTTTTAATTTTATTTCCACTAATCAGTTAAAAACATTTAATATTCCAGATTTAATCTCAAACAGGGGTATGGGTAAGTAATATCCAAATTAAAGTCTCGTCCTCGAGATCAGTTACTTGCAAATTAATTTACGTAGCAATTGAAATTGTACGTAGAATTTGTTGAATTTGATATATTCATGAAACTTTCTGTAGGAGTTGATTCCAATTCCAATTGATTCTATTAGTCTAAGGTCTAAATTTAGTGTGACCTTGACACGTCTATTTAATTAATGAAAAATATTTAAAATCAAATTAGTGTGAACCACGATTTTGCTTGTGTGCTGAGTTTGATTTCGTGGTTTTTGTTAATATCTTCAACATTGAGGCGAACAGAACAAAAACATTCTTTAGAAGTAAATTTAGATATTTTGGATTGCTAGCGAAAATATCCAAGGAATAGTTATTACCGGACCATGAAAACAGATTTTAAAGATTAATTAAAACAATGGCTACCCAATGTTTGGTCACTTATTCTAAGTATGTAGGCTTCTTGGTTTAGATTTTTCCATATTTATATTTTTTCTATTACTGCGTTTGACTTGCACGTGTTAATTTTTTTTATCGCAAAATGTTTGGTCGCATTCCTTTGGAGTAGCTGAAGCGATTTCTATGATTTTTTGATGTACTTTGTAGGTATAAAAGTAGGTACGAATAGGTAGATCCGAAGGCTGAAAAAAGTTTGCTGGGGAGCTATTTATTAAGTGTATAAAGTTTGTTTGATAAACTAATTCGTGCAATAACTGTAAAAAAGGTCTATTTTTTTAAATTACTTATTTGATTATAATCTGACCTGGAACTTTTTATTTAACCATTGTACTAGTTTTATTGTCTCTTCAGGATTTCATTCATTAAACAGATGGGTTACGAACGTCTCTATTTCGGATCTTAGACAATATAGTCGCTTGATTACAATGAAACGCTAGGTAACTTAGTTGTGCAAAGATCTATCTCAGCAAATAACATACTGCTTTTTAACGTATTATACAGATTTCAAAGCGCTGCCAAACTAACTTCCTTACGTAGCCACTTCGTAAAATAAGCGATTAATATATTCGAATAGAACTTTATGAACTTCCATATCCGTACAGAAGCTATCAAGCTCCATTTTGAACGTAGTCGTGTTGGCCCGGCTCCTTTGCAGAATAGACTATCTGCCTTCATGTGCCAGGCAGAGGCGAGCATAGGCTTACCGTCACTAACACCTTCACATCTGACTAGGTGGTAGAGTCTTGCTACGACTCGCCCGGATTGGTACCACCGCCTTACTGTTCCTAGGGTGAGGTAGCCGGTAAACTTACTTTTGCTCGAGGCCTAACATCCCGGCCTAAGGTTGGCAACGCGCCATTTCCACCTTTGGTGTCTCTAGGCGGAGTGAATTTCTTATCATCAGGAAATCCGTCTGCTTGTTTGCAATATACTTAGACTGTAGTTATACGAATCAAGAAAAACAACGCATTATTTAGACGGGTACTTTAGGTATCTTGACCACGCGCCCTTGATAACGCTTGAAAACTAAAAACTGACAGGTTGCACTCTGGGAGTGCCGGCAGAAGTGAAAACTCGAATATTAACGTTGTGCATTTTTGATATTTTGGAATGGTTAGAAAATAATTTTTGCAGGAATTGCTTTAATTATCGGTCTGAAAGTAGTTTTTACCCATTCCATAAAAAAGAGCGCAACGCCGCTAAAGAAGTTTTCACTTCGAAAATTCGGTCTAGTGCATAGGTAATTTTACCTGCTGTTCTACTTTGATAATAGAAATAGGATTGTCGGAAGTGTTAACAAAGTGCTGTGTAGCAACTTGCTTGCGTAAGGATCCACCACTTAAGAATTAACCATGGTATTTGGTACTGTCATGTTCTGGTTATGAGGGCAAGGTGCAGTTAACTTGTACCTTGGCCATATGATAAATTCGCACCTTTAAAATCTATAGTGTCTAGAGGCTAGAGGTCGCGGCTGTCTCTTACCATCAGGAGAACCATGAATTATTATCTGACCTGACCTCTCACATAAAAATAGAAACTCTACAAGACATATGTATATATTATATACTAGATGACCCAGCAAACTCCTTATCGCTTGACATTAATGCTTCGACAGTACCGCAGTCTGTCGGATCCGATGTGAAACATTCCAAAATCAACAACAACTTATTATTAAAAAACTGATTAAAAAACATTTTCCAGGAGACCAAATTGTGAATCTAAACCATTCTCGAATTCCCTTGAACACACACAAAAAGTTTCATCAACTTCGGCCCAGTCGTCTAGAAGGTGTTCAGTGACAAACACACGAACACAAGAATTATATATATAAAGATATAATAGATAGGTTGGACTCCTATCTTTTTTGCATTTGTTAATCTATCTGTCATTTCTGAACTGATTTTGAAAATGCTTTCATATGAAAAAGCGCACTTTCAAGGTGGTTGCATTTTTGTAAGTCGAGAAATCGAGAAAAACACTCAAGTCTTGTGTACTTAACAATAAATAATGAAGTCGAATTATTGCAGTTTTATTGCGCACAAACTAATACATACTTAACCCGCAGAGCAGAGTCTCTATTAACATTTCAAATGTAAGATATAATTCACGCAGCGGGCGGTATGAAATTCACCGATTCACCGTCTTTTTCGTTCTATGTACAAACGCCTAAAAACTACACAAACAATATGAGGGTTTCAAAACTTTACCAACGAAAGTTGATTTTCTGTTGGCTAGACAAACTGAAAGTTTCAATGTCGGTTACACAAAATCAACTTTGCGTATTTAAGCTTTCCTTGAAGTTTTGACTAAATCACTTCCCATTGGTGTTTGATGTTTGTTGGGCGGAAGTTGGTCAACAAAACTGTAAAAACAGATGTGTTGTGTTCCGCTTGGTTTGAGATACAAAAACAATGTTCTGTTGTGATAAATAAATTCACTTTGACGCATTGCAACTTTACCAGCTCCATCTTTTTGCATAAATTTTAAAGAAAGAAAACATTTCATCCCAGACAGGATTTGAACCTGCAACCTTTTCGGGTGGTTATGTAAGGGGTGTAATCTGTGGTTATATCCTATAGATCTAAGTGCCCACTAAATGCGTTCATCATTACAGATGAAATTCACATTTTGTCATGGCCAGAACTTCCGTTTCTCTCAGGGTATTTTTATTTTAGCACTTACTCTGTGCTTGGGTAAAATTTCTATAAATTTTAAAGAAAGAAAAAACTTACACCCCAGATAGGATTTGAACCTGTAACCTTTCTTTTCAAGCCAACGAATGCTCTAACCAGTTGAGCTACTGACCGCATCCAACGTAGAACGTCTTGAATTGTCAAAGACCGGGCAATTACCAATTGGCTTGTTTGTTTGGCGTTGCGTAGAAGTGTTGGGTCACTCTGTTTTCTACTACATCTATCATGCTCTGAAGAGTGGTTTGGTTTGATTCTTGTCGCTGAGTTTAACCGTGGGACATCGCGTCAAAATTTAGGGTATAATCACTTTGATGCGTGGCGATCTACAACCGTGCGATTTCGAAGATATTTCTTACCCCGCTCAACGACTTTGTGAATCCAGTTAATAAGTTACCCAGTCGTTGACATATTCCAGTTCAGAGAGAACTTACATTGTGTCTATAGGCAACGGTTGTCCCTTACCACCAGGAGACCCGTGTGCTTGTTCGGAGACCTATCACATAAAAAAAAACATTTTAACATAAAATATGGACACTGGAGTCACAAAATCTCAAGGCAATTTTTTTTGACTTCAAATACTGTTTGAAAGTTTGCTCACCAGTTCTATCTTAAAGCTTCTTGGATTCATACCATGTTACATTTACATATAACTAAAAAATTGTGCCATCCAATAACCAAACTATCCAACGTATCCATGTACTAATTATTTTCTGTCTTGATGAAATTCAATTTGTGTTAGTTATTCGCAAAGGAACTAAACGAATAATTAAATGAGGAAAAGAGAACAGGGGGCTGGTTATGTATGTCAGTTGCCAATTCAAAATGGAAAAGTGTACTTCATTTAGCTATTATTTGACGTGTTTTATATTTACTATCTCTAGTAACCAGCAGAAATACAATAGAGATAGCAAACACATATTTCAGCCCCCAGGGTGCTGATTATGTATCTCAGTTGCCAACTCAAAATGGAAAAGTGTACATCAAGTAACTGTCAAATGACGTGTTTTATATTTGCTATCTCCAGTGACCAACAGAAATACAACAGAGATAGCAAACACAAATGACGTCATTTGACAGCTATTTGATGTGCATTTTTTCATTTCAGTTGGCAACTGAGATACGTAGTCAGCCCCTAGTTTAGGTATTGTATTCTCAACATGCTCAGTAATTACTGTTGGTGAATAATACGCGTGAAATATAATTGTTGCTCTTCCTTTTAGAAAACAAAAAATACTTATTTCACTTTCATGTACAATTACAGTTTTATTATTTGTAAATTAAAAAGTTTTCTGGCTATTGTCTACTAGCTTTTACCCGCCGCTTCGCTCGCATTAAGGTAATTAAAAAAGTACCCTAGTATTAATTTGGTAACAAAAATATGTGTTCCCGTGTTGTTTCGGGCTCCTTTGTAGAATAGACCATCTGCCTTTCTGCCAGGCAGTTCGTAAAAGGCGAGCAAGGGATTTACCGTCACTAGCACCGTGACTACTGACTAGGTGGTAGAGGTTCACTGACTCGCCCGGATGGGTACCACCGCCTTATGTATTCCTGCCATCATAACGACAGTGCTTGCCGTTGACTTGTTTCAGTTCGAAGGATAAGGTAACCGGTAAACTTACTTTTGCTCGAGGCCTAATATCCCGGCCTCAGTTTGGCAGCGCACCATTACCACCTTTGGTGTCTCTAGGCGGCGTGAATTTTTTACCATCAGGAAATCCGTCTGCTTGTTTGCCTTCTAATATAATAAAATAAAAATAAATAAATAAAACATTTAAATAAAGAAAGAAATCATTTGCTACTGGATTAATTCACAATACTTAACGAAATATAAAAACACTTTTCTCTTTTCATGGACTCCTTGTATATTGTAGTAAAAGAACTAAATGAACATTTGAACGAACAAAAGAGAGTATTTATTGTATTCAAACACGTTCAGTAATTACTGTTAGCGAAGAATACGGGTGGAGAATAATTGTTAGGACTCCTCTTTGTCAGAACACAAAGAACAATTTCACTGTCAAATGCAATTAGTTTCACTGTAAAGTTTTTACGTTAATGTTTTTTGTGATATATTTCTTTATGACATTAGAAGGCAAAAAAGCTGACGGCAGGAAATCCGTCAGCTTTTTTGCCTTCCAATTTAAAAAAAAATTATCCATGGAAGGGAAGCATATTTTTATCGTATTGGAAAGCACATGCAATTGGTTTCACTATAAAGTTTTTACGTGAATATGTCTTTTTAATATTGGAAGGCAAACAAGCAAAAGTACTTCCTGATGTTAAGAAATTTACGTCGACTAGAGTCTCCAAAGGTGGTAATGGTGTGTTGCCAACCTTAGGCCGGGATGTTAGGCCTGGAGCAAAAGTAAGTTTACCAGCTACCTTACTCGCCGAACCGGAACACGTTAACGGCAAACGCTGACATTATAGCAGCAGGAATAGATAAGGCGGTGGCACCAATCCGGGCTAGTCGCTGCGAGACTCTACCACCTGGTCAGATGTTGCAGTGCTAGTGATGGTAAGCTTTTGCTCGCCTTTAACGAGCTGCCTGGCACAGGAAGGCAAAAGGTCGATTCTGCAAAGTAGCCGGACCAACACGGGGGAATTGCAATTTTTTTATTATTTGACCCTACAATATTACGTAACAAAAAACGGTACATAGAGCAACGCTTGGCCGGGTCTGCTAGTAAGAAGTAGATATTATCGTCACACTAACTTGCACACTTATCGTAATATATCAAGAAGCTTATAGTTATAGCTATACGCTTCTAGTATATCTTTTCATGCTTCAGTAATAATATAGTGGTCTTATTGTATTTGGGATGGAAAAGATGTGTACCGACACCAAATTATATCTCACCGATTTATGATACGTTTTTTGAATTGCCCTACTATTGAAACTGTTTTAACCGAGTTAAAAAAATCGAGAAGGTTCTCACACTAGCCGTTTTTTTTTAAATACAACACCGATTTCACCGAGGTTTTTGAACCGACTTACGTAATTCTTTTTTGATGAATAGTTTCGAATTGGTCCCACAAAAGTTTGATATGATATATACATATTACATATCATAAATAAAATATTTCGAATATAAATTGAGATGCAAGCTATCCTATCTTCAAGTTGGATCAAACTGTACACGGTGAGCAAATTTTATTAAAACCGAGTAACGGCCAGCGGCGGTCCAAGATAAGAGATCGTGCTATTTTAAAGCAGTTAGTCAGTCAGTCAGGTAGACCAACCGCTGTCATTTTTTAATAATTAAAATGAATAATTTAGCAATGAAACTTTAGAATTCATATATCTTTATCTGTAGATAGGTTGTTAATACTGGCTGTACGCTGTTATGGAGTAATTAGGAGTCCGTCGGCGGACAAGCAACGTGACGCGTATTTTATAGTTAAGATATATTATATTTTAAGAGTGGTCTAGCAGTCCAGGTGTTGTACTTGACTTCGTGATGTCCCTGGTTCGATTCCCGGGTCTTGCAGCAATAAGAAAATATAGTTTTTCCAATTTTCTAATAAAATAAAAGTTTCTCGGGATTGGATGTGTACCCGGTTAGCGATAAACTTGCTACCTATCACATTGTAGGACTTAGTATCTTCTCTTGTAGGCTTGTCGTGGGTATCCTCGCCTCTGCCTAAATCATCGAGGATATGGGCGTGAAGATAAATTACATTAAATTATACTACATTACATTTAAGAGTAATAGAAATGTAAAAACCGACTTTAAGTATTTCATCACCATTTTGCAATTTGATAATTATTTTTACGATAGATAGCTGATGTTTCCGAGATAGTCTCACATAAATTATAACTACATTTTACTACTTTTAAATTATACTTCCCTGCGTGGTTATTCGTCACACAGGAACATTTTTTCGGGATAATAACTATTCTATGTGTTAATCCAAGTTACCTTCTACGTGTGTACCAAATTTCATTAAAATCGGTTAAGCGGTTTTTTCGTGTCGGAGTAACAAACAAACATACAAACTTTCGCAGTTATAATATTAATAGGATAATGCGTAAATGTTTGTATTGACGTCATTAGTAATGATGTCGCCAAGACCGATAAAAATTTACATATACATATGAAAGTTTGTAAGTATACCAATGTATAAATGTTTGTTACTCTTTCACGCTCAAATGGCTGAACGGATTTATCTAAAATTTGAATGACAGATAGATTGTGACTTGGATTAACATACAGGCCTTTCAATCCCGATCGCACAACGGGTTCGTGTGAAAACGCAGGCGTAGCCGCAGGCAGCAGCTAGTTAATTATAAGTCAAACGCATAATGATGAAATGTATGAAGGGTCACTTCGAAAACAAGACCTACCTTTCCAAAAATAATTATCTAAATCTCTTTATTATTGGCCGAGCAATCGCGTAACAAACATACCGCCTTACCTATACCTGCGACCATAATGTCAGTGCTTGTCGTTGATGTGTTCCGATTCGGAGGGTAAGGTAGCCGGTAAACATACTTTTGCTTGAGGTCTAACATCCCGACATCAGGTTGGCAACGCACCATTGCAACCTTTGGTGTCTCTAGGCAGCGTGAATTTCTTACAAACAGGAAATCCGTCTGCTTGTTAGCCTTCCATTATCATAAGAAAAATCGAATTGACAACCTCCACCTTTTCACAGTCGGCTTACATTGTGTCAAAGAAACTCATTTAGTTTCCCGCGCTCTGTAATTAACGTTGACAGAGGACATGTGTGACAAACAATTGTTGTGAAACCTTTTTGTTTGAGAACAAACGGCTACTTATTTAGCTGGCACTAATTGGGACTACACAGAGTCCGAAGCAAAGACTACAGAGTCCGAAACAAATTTTTGAATTGAGCGAAAAATTTTAGATTGTAAAACAAAAACAACCGGTCAAGTGCGAGTCGGACTCGCGCACGACGGGTTCCGTACTATCATCAAGTAGTAAATTGCAAACTTATAGTTAGGTCTGATACACGTCCGGGCAGCTTGAAGACACGCGCGCTTATACGCGGGGTTAGGGCTCGCTCGTTGCTTAGCAACCGCCTCGCGCCTATATCCCCGAAGAGTTAGGCAAAGGCACAACCAGAGCACCCACGACTAGCCAAAGACACTAGGTCCCACAATATTATAGGTGGCAAGCCTATCGCCAACCGGGCACATATCTAATCCCGAGCAACGTTTTTTTTATTCTATTAGAAAATTGGAAAAACCCAAATTTTCTTTTTGTTGCGCGACCCGGGATTCGAACCCGGGACCTCAGGTAGTCAAGTCCAACAACTGAACCACTAAACCACAGAGGCTTACTACTACTTATTTACATTATTGTGATTTAACTGTTTATTTTGAAAGGTATTGTTTAAGTAAATATTCTGTAAAAATTTGAAGTGTCTACCTGGTACCGTTTTTAATATTGAGCAAAAAGATAAGAAAAAGACACGTTTATTGTATAGGGTTCTTAAGTATTTTTTTTAATTTTTAGTATTTGTTGTTTTAGGGTCAAACCGATATGTATAGTTTGTGAAAATTTCAGCTTTCTAGCTATCACGGTTTATGAGATACAGCCTGGAGACAAACAGACAGACAGCGGAGGCTTAGTAACAGGGTCCGTTTTTGTCCTTTGTGCAAGGAACCCTAAACTAAAGAACTATTTGTGACTTCTCTGTGTTGGTCCGGGACCTCTGTATAGATTTTTTCACCTCTCTCTGAGTCAGAATCAGTAAAAACTTTATTCACTTTGACCATATAAATGGTACTTGTACTCGACATTTTTATAAACACCTACCGGATCGGAATCGCGGTCACACACTGAGAAGATCTGGCAAAATAAAACTCATCGGGTTTTTCTGTTTCAAATTAATTAAGATATTCACTTCCAAAATATTATGAAATACAAAACAAACAGTTACTATTAGACAAGTAACATTACCTACTATTAGTAGATCTTTTTTTAAGACATTGGAAGGCGAACAAGCAAACGGATTTCCTGATGGCAAGAAATTCCCGCCGCCTAGATACACTAAAGGTGGTAAAGTGCGTTGCCATCCAGAGGCCTGGATGTTAGACCTCAAACAAAAGTAAGTTTACCGACTACCTTACCCTCCGAACCGGAACACGTCATGACGTTATGGCAGCAGGAATAGGTAAGGCGGTGGTCCCAATCCGGGCGAGTCGCTGCGAAACTCTACAACCTAGTCAAATGTCACGGTGTTAGTGACGGCAAGCCTATGCTTGCCTATTACGAACTACCTGGTACAGGAAGGCAGGAGGAGTCTATTCTGAAAGGAGCCATGACCAACACGGCCATGTGTTGTTAATGTCAGGCGGCAAAAGTTTTCTGGAATTGCTAGTGCTACATATTTAACTAAATCTATGAAGATAAAATAATACCATATTTTAAATAAAACTTTTCATTTTTGAACGCAGATTGTAATATTGTAAAACACTATACAACCGACCATTTGTTTAATAAAGAATATTGAGTGAAACAAAAGGCCCTCTCATTTGCCCAGCTCACGATTTTGCTCGGAACGTTCTATAAGATATTTCTATAAGGTTCCATAAGATATTTCCACCTCAATGAAATATCTCTGACAATGCTTCAAGAATTTCCATCTTATTTCGCGAGCTTTTGTCTTATTTATGGAATTATTACATTGTAACTTAATTATGTTTTATTTACGGAGTACCTATACATAAAAAGTAAATATTTACCGCCTTATTACAAAAAATAGAAATGTGTTTAACTAAACACAGACGGAAATTGACATACAACCAATAAAATGTTACAAGCGGGTGACGTGGCAGAATATTGGTTAAGAATCAAATTTTTAAACAGTGTTTAGGAAAACACGTGTTTAATAAGTATTTAATTTTTTAATAAGACCATTAGAGTTCTGATGCATTTGGGACCTTACTTTGACACCGGAAATGTACCGATGCAAGAATTGAAGCGCTGCAAAATTAAAAAAAAAAACACAGACTAATTTTCATTACAATTTATTTTCATTTCTTTGTTACGTGTATTTTATTGAATATAATCAAAAATACAATCAAAAACTACTTTTCAAATTTTAATCAAATTTAATTGTCAAGATCTCTAAATACCTTTGGAAAAAAGAATTGATCATTATCATAAATATTTATTAAATACTTCTCAAATGGGTACCTTTTCAACATAAATCAAATAAAATTCAAAGATACAGAAAAAACATGCATATGAATTTACAACATTCTGGAGTTTCTGAAGTCGGTTAGAAAGGAAATTGTAATACTGAATGTATTAGAATTTTGTAGCAGTAAAGGATAGCGCATACTTGGACAGACCGCAGCCGATACGCTGCTGCTGTCGGGGCGTATCTTATTTCACAGTGCACGATGCAAATAAATTTTCACAACCGATTTACCAACACCTAACTACACCAAATGGCTACAAAGAACTGAGAACTGTTCACAGGTAGCAGGAAAATAAAAATGTATGTAGTATGGCACCCGGACCAGTCATTTCGGATCCTAGAGGACAAGAAAGTGTAAAAAAGTGTTTTGATCTTAGAATAAACTCCTTCAAGTTTTTGTACTTTAGTATCTTCACAGTAAACACACATTTTACGATTTTTAATATGAATAGTATCGTCACGCCCATATCTCCGAAGTTATGTGGATTTGGCACTAATTTTTGTACTATACAGCGCACACTTTCTACAATTTATAATACGCTTTTTATTTTTATAGGCTTATCAGTTTCGCTACTTAAATCATCTTTTAAGAAAGGGCAAAGTATTATCAGGTTGATTAGAAGATCTGTCTATTTTGCTTATCCTATTGATATAAAAAATGCGAAAGTTTGTATGTTTATTTGTCATTTCTTTACGCCAAAACTGCTGAACTGACATTTATGAAATTTGGCACACACAGAGAGGGTAGCTTGGATTAACTAGGATAGTTTTTATCCCAAAAAATATTCGCGTGGGACCATTAACCAACCGGGGAACGCTGCGGGCAACAGCTAGTTGCAAAATAATTAGGCGCAGTAAAACTGCAAAACTAACTCCAACAATTTTATTAGGTCGCATATTGCGATTTGATAATTCTTTATTTGGAAAATCGCAAACGATTCCCAACTGGTCCCACGAAATTTTACCTACATCCTACTAGTAGTTTTTGAGTTATACCTGACACTGCACCATGATGAGGTAGATGACCAACATACATAATAATTAATGCATTATCAGTACAAAGCATAAAACAAAGTCGTTGCCTCTATCCCTATGTTTATTCTTATGAAATTGGAAGGCAAACAAGCAGATGGATTTCCTGAAAGATTGTCACGAAGCCTATATACACCAAAGGTAGTAATGGTGCGTTGCCAACCAGAAGCCGGGATGTTAGGCCTCGGGCAAAAGTAGGGTCACAGGCTAACTTACCTAACTAACCGGAGGACACAAACGGCAAGCACTGATGTTACGGCGGCAGGAATAGGTAAGGCGGTGGTACCAATCCGGTCGAGTCGCTGCGAAACTGTGCCACTTTTGTATGATTAAATCTTTAAAACTACGCAACCTATTTTGATGCCTTTTTTTCTAAATAGATTTACGGCCAAAACTTGCTGTTTAAGATTGATATTTTGACCTATTTTTATGTTATCGCTTGCCAATAACATATCTGTGGACAGGATAAATATGGCAATTAGGTATAGGATACCCCGGCGGAAACGCAGTTGTCTAAATTGCTTGAAATCCATATTTAGAGATATATTTTTTACCCCGTGTTGGTCCGGGCTCTTTTGCAGAATAGGCTTACCGTCACTAACACCGTGACATTTGACTAGGTGGTAGAGTTTCGCAGCGACTCACCCGGATTGGTACCACCGCCTTACCTATTCCTGCCACCATAACGTCGTGACGTGTTCCGGTTTGGAGGGTAAGGTAGCCGGTAAACTTACTTTTGCTAATCTAACATCCCGGCCTCAGTTTGGCAACGCACTATTACCACCTTTGGTGTCTCTAGGCGACGTGAATTTCTTACCATCAGGAAATCCGTCTGCTTGTTTGCCTTCCATTATCATAAAAAAAATATTAACATTGGCCGATAGTGAATAAAGTTAGGTTATACCTGTGCAAAGCCGAGCAGGCCGCTAATTAAGTATAAGTAACTCAAAAAACTAACTAATCGTGATAAAATGAATGGGGCCACTTCGGAATCATAACCTATCTTCTTAAAAATCATAAATCAAATTCTTAAAAAACAATCATAACCTATCTTCTTTCTTCTGGCTCGACTGTCATTCATACAAAAAATGTAAGTAAAAAAAAGAAAGTCAAATGGAGAACATATAGTGTTGGAGTCGATTAAAAACTGATTTCAGTTGATTTGACTGTGTTTTTTTGTTTGTTTATCTTTTTTTTTCACATAGCAACGGTACAATATTAAGACATAGTTTTTGCATGGAGGAAGATGAGATTGACATAGGCTATTTTTATACCGATATCTAAACAGTTTTCAAAAGGAAAGTTAACCTGACGCTGGCGTAGCTGCGGTCTACGTCTGGTCTATCATAAAGTAAAGTCCTGTCTTTCTTTATATTACTTAAGACAAACGCCACGTAGGAGGTTGAACGGAGAGGTTGTAAACTTTTTAAATTACTTGAGGTTTAATTTTATTTTACACAACGGCGTTGCAAACACCGCAACACGGTTGGAATAAACATCAGGTAGTGCAGGATAATAAAGAAAGTAGGATTATTGATTGTCTAACGGTCAATGTTAATAATGTATCTCTAAAGATGGATTTCAAGCAATCTATATAGCTGCGTATCCGCCGGCCTATCCTATACCTAACTGCCATATTTATCCAGTCCGCAGACATGTTATTGGCAAGTGATAACATAAAAATGGATTAAAATATCAATCTTGGACAGCGAGTTTTGGATTAGGATTGATTATTAATATTGGCCGTAAGCTGACATGACGCGCCCTATCAATATGAAATTTGGTAAAAATCGGTAAAGCCGTTTCGGAGGAGTACGATTGTAACACGAGAATCTTAATATAAATAAAGTATCACGTTGTTTGTTGAACTCCTAAACTACTTAACCGATTTTAATCAAATTTACACATCGTATGCAGTTTGACCTAACTTGAAAGATTTCTCTCAATTCTCAAAATCTCAAATCTCAATTTATTGCGAGCGAAGCCGCGGGTAACAGCTAGTTTTATATACAAGATTAACCTCTTTTCACGTGGTCATCGCATTACGCCTAAACGGATGGATAGTTTTTAACATAGAATGCTTTTCACCCCTACGAATGCGAGGAAACTAGAAAAAAAAGCTTTTCTCATACGAGCTGAGCGGTTTCAATGAAATTCGCCGGAACTGCTGGTGTTTTTATAAACTAATCAAGTGATAATATGCCTTAGACTAACTCTTCCTACCGTAAAACTTTATTGATTATTAAGAGTATTACTAAAACAAAATTTGATATGAACAAAATTCCTGATAGTAAGAAATTTACGCCGCCTAGAGACACTAAAGTTAGCAATAGTGCGTTGCCAACATGAGGCCAGGATGTTAGACCTTGAACTAAAGTGAATTACAATTCTCATTTAAAATATTATAATTTAAAAATAAAAAATATATTAAGTTATAGTTTAACTTAAGCCGTAGGGTGCACAAAGGTGGTCTTATCGCTCCAATGGTAGCTTGCATGGTTTTGGATTAAATTAAATAATAAGTTAAACTGTTAAAAACAAAGTGATTGTACCCTAGTTGAAAGCTACGTTATTGTTAAGAAGGTACGTATTATTGTTAAGTAGGTACGTAACCCCGAAACATGTAAGTGACCCTTAGGACCACTTGCACGTTTCTGGATTACATTAAAAATGAGTCAAACTGTCAAGTATAAAGTGATTTAACCCTAAGTAGAAGCTAACACAGAGTTAAATACTTAACCCTGAAACATGCAAGTGACCTTTAGCGCCACTTGTACGTTTCTTGGTTAAAATTTAAAGTGAGTTTAACTGTCAAGTATAAAAAGATTTAACCCTAATTAGGATCTACTTAAGAGTTACTTAACCCAAAAACGTGGGAGTGATCCTTAGAGTGAAAGCACAATTTGTATTTTAAGGAATATGGTAGGAAGTATCATGAGGGAAATATGGGTATTCAAAGCTGTTTCATTATCAACTAAAGAGGTGATCGTCCATTAAAAAGTTGCTGTACATAAAATACACCACACAAGTGCAGCTGATGACGTAAATGTCCCCCCGTGTTGGTCCGGGCTCCTTTGCGGAATAGGCCATCTGCCTTCATGCCAGGCACCTCGTAAAAGGCGAGCATAGGCTTACCGTCACTAACACCGTGACATCTAACTAGGTGGTAGAGTTTCGCAGCGACTCGCCCGGATTGGTACCACCGCCTCACCTATTCCTGCCGCCATAACGTCATAACGTGTTCCGGTTCGGAGGATAAAGTAGCCGGTAAACATACTTCTGCTCCAGGCCTTCCATCCCGGCCGTAGGTTGGCAACGCACCATTAACACCTTTGGTGAATTTATTGCCACCAGGAAATCCGTCTGCTTGTTTGCCTTCCAAAATCATAAAACAATCATAAACACAAAACAAACTAGTCTATCGATAAAAATGTAAGTGTAAAAGAACATTCTCTAATTTTATACTGAAGTTGCAAGTTCTTTCTCTCAAGTTGCAAGATACTTATATTGCTTGTGGTTTAATTGTAGCGAGAGTGAGTGGCGAACTGGTGCATTTTCTTCTTAAGGAGCGTCTGCTAGTTACGTGAGGCGCTTTTAGTTATTTTCTGACTAAAACTAAAATCTCAAATGTGTGTTTAGTGTGAAAAGAAATAATGGTGGCATTTTGCTGCCTAAACTAAACTTGTTTTTGTTGTATGCCATTTATTTCCAACGAAAGAAAGGGAAGGAACATTTCGTTCATGTCAGATTATTCCGGATACGTAAATTGACGTTTTTACTCAACGTTTTCCTAGGATGTCTATGACTATAGAAATATCACATACTCACTAATCCGACACCACTAAACCTGTTTTGTCACTTTCTGTTGCTTATATTGACAGCAGATAGCGCTAACTTAAAATTAGTTTAGCAAGTGCCCAGCAAAGTTTTCGCAAATGGCCTTGATATTTTGATTTCAAACTACGTTGTTTGGACTTGAACAAGTGCCCGATGTCATTAGGTTTAGCACCTATCACATTGTGGAACTAAGTACTTTCGGCTCTTCGTGGATGCCCTAGCTGTACATCAGTCTACCTTTTGTTAGATACGAGCGTAAGCATACATGATACGTACTTACAACTTCTAATTAAGATTGTCACAGTAATAGACTAGAATAATAATGAAATAGTACGACCTTCGCAAAATTTCGTTTATTATAAATTATATAACATATTATAAATAATTATTATAAATAATTTGGTCACGTTTTAATAAAGCACTTAAGCTAATACTATTATCTCGCAGTTTTAATCTGTTTTCTTGCGGAAAAAAATTACGTGGTATTTGTCGTGAGGCTCCTTCCCCCGAAGTAAGATTAGGCGAGATTTGGCTCGCCCCTTAAACGTCTCACGAATTAATGGACGCTCCCTTACATAAGATATGAAAAATGAGTTCACGTTTCTAATTAAATTGGCTTAACGAAGACTACTTTTAAAAGAAATGCAACATCGTAAAATAAGTATTACAAATACTAATTTTACATTTTTTGTGTAAAAAGATAGCAATTCTTATATTGCCTCTGTGGTCTAACGGTCCGGCGTTACACTTACTTCTTGAGGTCCCGGGCTTGATTAATAAATCGAAAATAAGTGCATTTTTATTAGGTATCCTGGTTTTTCTTGTGCCTACTTCTTCAGGAATATGGGCGTGAAGACACATTTTTTTTAAATAATAAACAAGGTGTCCTGATAATAATGACAACCATGGCCTATAGACACTAAAGATGTTGTAGGTGAGTCGCTATCTTGTATACGGATTGTTAGAGCTATCATGCAAGTCTACCGGCTGACTTACTCTCCAGAGCGGAACATGAAACTGTCATTATGGCGGCTGGAATAGGTAAAGCGGTGGACGGGTTGCAGCATAGACTACTAGTGGTTACAGTACTAGTGGTACAGTCTTGCTGAAAATTACTATTGCCAGTTTCTTACGAGCTGCCTGGTAGGAAGGCAGCTGGTCTATTCTACATAGACCTTGGCAGTGATAGATCCAATGAAATAGTTGGATTAGATTGCCAATCTAATCCAACTATTTCATTGGGTACCGTGTCGCGATTTGACAATTCTTTTTTTTTAAGATAGCAAATTGTTCCGAAATGCTCCAAGATTCTTCTTCACATTCTACTAACAGTTTTTGAGTTACACTTAATAATGCATAATTTTGTCCCTTATCTGTATGGCTGTGTACTCGCGTAACGAAAAAAACATAGTTAAATTGGGATTTAACCTCGTCCTAGTTTGGAGTGGGTTAAAAACTCTATAACCTCTCAACCACGGGATTTTTCCAGCATCACTAACATCTCCACACCCATATCCCCGAAGGAGTAGGCAGAAGCACAACCAAGGCACCCACGACTAACCTAAGACACTAAGTCTCACAATGTGATAGGTGGCCAGCCTATTGCCAACAAGGCACATATCCAATCCCGAGTAACATTATTTTTATTGAAAAAAAAAAGTTTTTTTTTATGATACTGGAAGGCAAACAAGCAGATAGATTTCTTGATGGTTAGAAATTCGCGAAGCCTAGAGACACCGAAGGTGGTAATGGTGCGTTGCTAACCTGAAGCCGGGTTGTTAGGCCTCCAAAAAAAGTAAGTTTACCGGCTACCTTACCCTCCAAACCGGAACAAATCAACGGCAAGCACTGACTTTATGACGACAGGAATAGGTAAGGCGGTGGTACCAATTCGGGCGAGTCGTTGCGAAACTCTTCCACCTAGTAGGATGACACGGTACTAGTGACGGGTCGCCTTTTACGAGCTGCCTGCCTGACTGGAAGTCTATTCTGCGAAGGAACCCGGATCGGGCAATTTCTTGTTGCCCGACACGGGGATCGAACCCGGTACCTCAAGAAATCAAGTACAATGCCGGATCGCTGGACCACATAGGCGACACTAACATCTTTGTCTTCTATAGGAAATATGTATTTGTCTGGAAATGGAAAATCACAATGAAATGGAAATTCACAATGAAACCAAATTTTTGGAATTTCTGTATTGTTTCAATTCAATTTTTTCATCGTTTAAAAGTCATGTTTGATATTTGTTGGATAAACATTAGTTTTGCAGTTTTAGCTTTTTATTGGCGTAGAAAAATACTAGTTTCCGGGGGACTGAGTGTTATTTTTGCGCAGTATTTTTATGTATAGATAACACAAATAACGGGAATTTAAACCACCTCTGTGGTCTAGCTGTCCAAGTGTTGGACTTGACTTTGTGAGGTCCCGGGTTCGAATCCCGGGTCGGGCAACGAAAAGGCAATGTGGTGTTTCCAGTTTTCTAATAAAAAAAATGTTGCTCGATTTGTGCCCGGTTGTGGATTGGATATGTGCCCGGTTGGCGATAGGTTTGCCATCTATCACATTGTGGGACTTAGTGTCTTCGGCTAGTCGTGGGCACCCAGGTTGTACGGGTTCCCGAAACCGATGCTCAGACACTACAGATTTTATAGATTCTGTTAAAAAGTATTGGAAATGTATTATAATCATTGAACTCTAAGTATATGGACATGAAATACCTATGAAAAAAGCTTGCCTTTGGCTACTAAATATGGCTGCCATTTTAACATTATAAGGCTGTCCAGAAAAAGTAGAGTATCGATATCGATACAATATGATCTATTAGTGACGATTGATAGTTAAGTGTAGGTAAATAGATAAGAATTATTATTTACCAACCGAAGGAAATTGCAACAGCTATAAACTTACTTACTTAGTGCAACTCTTTTTCTAGTTTTCTTTAGTTTTTTTTTCTTTTTTGTTATTTAGGCGTGAAGGCTTATGAATAGGTAAATGTAATTAAACGAAAGAAAGAATATTTACTTTTCACGACCCAATTTTTTTTACATTGTGGTGTGCAAATATGTTTATTATTTAAATAAGTTACCTCTTTATATTTATTACAAGATTCATTATCATTAAAAAAAATGTTTACATTCAAACCACTTTTATTACTTTAAAGTGAGCACATGGAAGAATTCTTATTACGCTAGACTGTGATTGATATTTTCAGCCGCAATGGTATACATTCTTATCTTGTCCAAACATTCTTTTCTAGAAACGTAAAATAAAATATCGACAATTGTAATAGTACATCACTATAAAATTGAACACTAAATATGGCTTTCTTTGCAAGCATGAGAACTGTCATGACGTCACTTTAAATCGACGCCAAAATGAGCATAAACAAAAATGTCGTTATCTCTTTCAGCGTACATAATATCAACATTTTTAAAAAGATACAAAGAGATGTTGTTAAGTTATATCTCGATTCCAACGGTATTTGTACAACTAAATTTACTATAGAAAATTGCTGCACTTTTTTATATATTCCTATTTCTGTAATTATAATACACATAACTATTTGTCTAGGGTGTTTTTTTTCTTTCTTTAAAATTTGAACAGGTTATAACGGTTCCAAATTATTATTTTTTTGATGTTGTTAGATTAGAAAAGTAATGGAAACTGTGACTGAAATCCCTCATTCAATTTAAAAAGGGATAGCCTCCGATTTTTTGTATCTCACGTGTGGAGATGGAACATGTTGCCGCTCAGCTAGACCCAAAAGTCCTCAATTTACTCAAAAAACTCAATCGCATGAAGGTTTTCTAATATCTCACCCAACAAGGCCAAAAAATAATAAAAAAGAAAAAAAATAGATATACTCGTATTTTTATAATTTTTTAAAAATAACAAAACAGTTTTTTTTCTTTTTTGTTATTTAGGCGTGAAGATTCACGCTCATATCCCAAACGGGGTAGGCGGAGGCACAACCAAGGCACCCACTACTAGCCAAATACACTAAGACCCTCAACGTGATAGGTGGCAAGCCTTTCACCAACCGGGAATGTATCCAATTCCGGACAACGTTGTCTTTATCAAAAAATTGAAAATATGCATTATCTATTTTTTTTTGTTGCCCGACCCGGGGATCGAACCCGGGACCTCTAGAAGTCAATCCCGACGCTGGTACGCTAGACCACAGATGCGATTAATAAGTCTGAATTATTTTCTGAAAATCGCCAAATGCGAGTCGGCCTCGCCCAAGAAGGGTTCCGTAGTAACAAATAACATTTCATATACGGTGGTTATGTTTTACAATTTATTACCCATTGTAAGCGGTGGTTTAATAGTGAGACATATTCGGAAATCACTATCACACGATGCCAGAGAGAAGACAAAATCACTGCTGGTGTGTAGTTAAATGTATTAGTGGTCGCCCGTTGGTCGAAATTCGACCATAATAAATTTTAATATCTTGTTGATAAGAACGCTATCTTCATTTCTCAAGATCAACTACTTTGTTTCTAAACTTTTTAGTGCGACATCTGTGTCCTATGTAATCGTTATCCTATTAATATTATAAATGCGAAAGTTTGTATGTATGGTTGTATGGATGTTTGTTACTCTTTCACGCAAAAACTACAAAGCCGATTACGATGAAATTTGGTATGTAGGTAGCTGAAGACCCAGAATAACATATAGGCTACTTTTTATTCCGGAGTTCCCGCGAGATTGGGACTTACGCGGGTGAAACCGCGGTCATCAATATATTTGTTTGTGTGTCAAATGCATGGCAGCGTGGGTTATGTTTTATTTATGGATTTAATGTACTTAATAAGCATTATTATTGGAAAATATTAGCGTTCTGCACTTCTCCTACACATAAACTATAAGTGTGCCAAATTAAATGCTCCTGCGTCCGAAAAGTTTTCGTAAAAAGGGGTCTAAAGTTTTGGCATCACGTATTAATATACAGATTTTGCATATAAACTAAGAAGTTATCAAAGCATTACACTTTATGTTTAATAGCTTATTATTATTAGGAGATCCAGACGGGCTGTCCTCAGTATTAAAAGTAGCCTTGGACCAATTGAAAAACCCTCGAACCAACACGAGGAACTTAAAGCTTAAAATTTCCTTAGCCAAGCAATTTTGAATTTAATAAATTCACAAGGGATAAGTTATTATTAGACATTTAATTCAAGCACAATGGAGAAATGCTGGCTGCGATCAAGTCGTAAAAGCTCGCAGAAAGCTTCGCACAGTTGGTAAACTTTCTGCCCTATATAAACTAACTTCCGCCCTGTATAAATATCTCTATTCCCTCCGGTTTTGAACTTTTACTTGTATTTATATAACTTATATTATAAGGGATTTCCGATATATTTCATTCTCCAATCAGGTCTAATCGCTTGACTTTTATGTTGGACTAGCCGACCCGGTGAACTTCGTATCTGTCGTCATTACTAACAATTTGTAAATTAGGAAAATTAATGTATTGTTTTCCCTATTATCCCAGCAATTATTAAAGTTTTTGTCTTCATTACTTATACTTCAACATTCTCCTGATATTCATATTTTTAAATGAAGAAACACTTGTACTGTTTTACGTATCACTTATACTTTATTATTTTATAAATAGCCTACCGGTTTTGCTTTTGACAGCATCATCAGGGCTAGAACTTAAATTACTATAAAATTAAATTAATTTAAATTATTATAAAATAGTGAAGTATAAATGATACGTAAAACAGTACATGTGTTTCTTCATTTAAAAATATGAATATTTGAAAGTATTAAATATATTCTCCTGATAGTAACCAACCAACACAATAAAATAATAATGGGCATTGGTCAACGTAAGGGCAACGTAAAACGTGATTACAGAAACGCAAAAGTTCATGGCATGCTAGCTGATTCAGGGTATTTGCTAAAACTTAAATTTAGTGATAGCCTACCAAAGCCTTGGCAGGTTTGATTACAAAACACAGGTAGCCAACCAAATCCACCTGTGTTTTTAAATCATATAACTCATAACCTCGAAATCGGTTTATTCGTTTGAAAGTCATGATGCATCACCAAGACACAGTTCGTCAAACTTATAACGCTTTTCCGTCAGGGGATTAAAATAGAAAAAGAAATGTACATAAATACTTTCTTTGATAAAAATAATAAGAGTAATAACATTTAGTATATAAGAACACACATTAAATCAGTAAACAATGCTACCAACACGAGAAAAATTGTACATCTGGGTCTAATCAATAGCCTAATTGAAAGCTTAGTTTTCAATTACGAGTATGTTCGTGTTGAGTCTGGATTATTTATAGAGTCTCTATTTTAGATAAGAATATATTTTTTTCTTTTATTCTTTTTCGCGACATACATATTCAGACACGCGGCTGTGACAAGCCAAGTTGAAAAAAATATATCGACATTGCAATTCGAAGTGTGTATTATTAATAATGAAGCGGATAGATTTCCTAGGGTCGACGAAAATATACTGTGCCAAGGCCCGAGAGATTGCAGAAATAAAACACACTGTTACGCTTTCACAACGGCGAGAGTGAGGCAGAGGAGGTTTCCCGGGATTAATCTTCTTCCAAGTCTTCCCAGTCACTTCGTTGTAGGTTCATCTTTTTCTTTGTTATCAATGTTCATGTCATCATCTTCGTTGTCGTACACAAATGATACTTTTTAAAATAAAAATAATAATAATAAAGAACGAGGAAAGTTAACCAGAATTCGGACGAAAAGAGTGTACAGTTTTTCATAAAAAAGATTAAAATTAGATTAGGAAATTAGGAAGATTTTCAAGTCATGAGTATGATTTAACTTTACAGGAGGTGATAGATATTGTTTTATTGTACAGATATTGATTTATTAATAAAAATATTTTATGGCTACTGTTACTGTTTGTTTATACAGCGACGATATATGCTACTGCTTTCATTGCTACTGCCATTTTCTAGTACTGCTAGTTTTTACTATTTGACTGCTACTGCTCTTTTTTGCTACTGCTAATTTGACTGCTACAGAGATAGTGCTGTTATCAGCGAAGCTTGCAATTCAATAAAAACAAATTTCATAACTGAAAAAGCAATTTCATCATAATTTTAACAGTCAAATGTCAAAAGCTAATTGGAGTAAAATACTTAACCCTTAATATGGAGTAAACATAAAGTTACTGCTACTTAAAAATAAACGTCAATCCTGTAATTTTATTACTTTCCCATTTTGTAAGAAGTGACATTAAAAAATAACAGTATCCTTAACAATCGCAGCAGTGTTAAAAGTAGCAGAAACAAAAATAAATAGCAGGGATGATAAAAATAACAGGGGCGGTAAAAAATAATAAAATATATAGTATGTTATAGTAAAATTATTTGTTTAGTTTTTTGTTTCACTATTCTATAATTTTTCGATCGCGAAAAAGAGTACTTTCACGCAATATTAGCTGTTCCGGCGAACTTCATTCCACCCGTTCAGTTTGTATGCAAAAAGTTAAAATGTTGGTTTTTCCTAGTTTCTTTTCATTAAAAGAGGGTAAAAAGTTATTCCCGTCAATTTTAAGCCAAATAGGACTTTCTTTCTTGCATAAACAACAACATTACTATAAACAAAGAGCATTGACAGAGACAGAATCTCTAAGTCTAAGTTGTCGTTATTAATAGTCAAACCGACAGAGGCCTGTCATTTCAGTTTAAGCCCGGTTCCTATAATAATTAACGAATCGTTATCCTTCACATAACCATTGGTAGTTTGCCTAAAAGTAACGAAGAATTGCTCATAGTTAGACAAAATGTTTCGAGTTAACGATCGAAAACGTACAACTGTAGTAATATTTTGTACCATTCGTACAAAAAACAACCATTCGATGCCAAATCGACTCGTAAGCTCTAGCGCTGCTGGTAATAACTCCCTTTGAATTCCCATGAAATATTCAAATATTTTTTGTATTCTACAACTAGTTTTGGAATTGCATAACCCACAGAGCAACATACTATTAACTTCTTTTTTTATTTTTGTACATGTAGGAAATCTGTTAACTCAGGTATTGTAAATATTTTTTTATGATAATGGAAGGCAAACAAGCAGACGGATTTCCTGATGGTAAGAAACTCACGCCGCCTAGACACCAAAAGTGGCAACGGTGCATTGCCAACCTGAGACCGGGATGTTAAGTCTCGAGCAAATGTAAGCTTACCGGCTACCTTACCCTGCAAACCGGAACACGTCATGACGATATGGCAGCAGGAATAGGTAAGGCAGTGGTACCACTTCCGGACAAATCGCGGGCTGGGCAATTAAATGATGGACTTAGGAAATATTAATTTTGTCAATTGTTTAATGAGTTTATTAAATTTTAATGCTGAGTTTGTTGCTATCCCATTGGTGTCAGTGCTTCCTATTGTCGCGTTCCGTGGGTAACTTAGCCGTAACATTTGCACATATGGCATAAGATCCCGGCCATTATATACGAATGTGCCAGTAATATCCATGATATTTGCCTGGGATGGCTGGCACTTATCATTAGGAGGGCCGGCTGTTTATTCTCTATCTCATAACATACGAAAATGACAGGAATGGTCGAAACTGCAGTATTTGTATGAAAAGAGTGATTAATGTGAGAGAAGCTAGGAAGCTCTGAAAGGTCCGACATATTTGGCACACATATTCCTTGTCAACTCCAAGGGACTTGGCTTGAAGATATGCGTCTCAAAAATCCAAAAGTGTAATGAAAAAAAACTATCAGCAAACCCGTATTCCCGAAGACTAAGGCAGAGGAACAACCAGGCTTACCCACGACTAGCCGAAAATTAGATAGGTGGCGAGCCTATCACCAACCGGATTCGAAACCCAGGCAACGTTGTTTTTAACAGAAAGTTGATAAAATACGTTTTTTCTTTTTTGCTATATGTGGCAAATTTTGTATGGTTGTAGCTGATAGGCTGAGAGGATAGCATGAGGATACCTTTTCCAGGAAAATAGCCGTTCCCACTACTAACCATGAAGTCAATTCAACGTCTATTGCAGTAATATTGAAGTGTTTTTTATGTCATATGAAGCAAAGAGATAGTCAACTCTTCTGGTAGTAAGAGTCACCGTTACCTATAGACACAATAGATGTCATTATCTCTTGATAGGGGACTTAGTCTGCCAGCACAATTCTACCTGCTACTTTACTACCCTCCCGCACGGAATAAGACAATAGCAAACGCCAGGTATACGTACTCATAAGGCGGTGATACCAATCTATGCTAGCTTCTACACATCACCCAGTACTTTAAACATGTATTTGTTTCCCCAAAGCTGTTAGCAGGGTCAAGTTCTAGTCCAAATGGTAGGTTAACCGGTAGACATGCATAATAGGCCTCAGTACCTGGTCACATCTAGAGTACAGTTGTATCTTACTATCAGGAAAGTTATGTCCCTGACCTGGGACCGCTTGGACTCAACTCCAAAACCTCTAGACTATAGAATAATAACTATATATCAAGGCGTGGACAATTTTATTCTTGGTCATTACGAAAATAAAGAAAATAACCTGAATATATCCGCCGTACGTACGTAGATTTTTTGCACTTTATCCGGGCGTAACGAGCGAATGTCCGGTATATAACTGATTTACTACCTTTTGGTAGTAATCATAACGAAAAATATTTTCTTAAGTTTAACAACATTAAGCCAGACAGAATTAGAACCAATGCTTTTGTAAAATAAAATAAAAAATCACTGGCTAGCCATTTTGTTTTCATTCTTGATTAGGTTTATCGAGGTTATCTGAATATGACTATTATAAGGGGACTTGGAAGGAAAAAAACAGACATTTTGTTTTACAGTAATAGTACTAAATATGAATAAAAATAAAAATAATCTTGCTGTGCATGTGTCTCGTCTCTACAGAGTAAGCCATTCTTTAATGGGCCAATGTATACAGTTCTACAACAAACTGTCTTTTCTTTCCAATTATATTAAGAATGAATTATATGAAAGAAATGTATTAAATGTAAATTAAAAGAAAAGGGTTATTATAACATTGCTGAATATTTAGGGGATAAGACCGCTTGGGATTGCTCCTCATGCCAATCTCTTATAAATGTAATGTATCATAAATGTTTGTAAACATATTTTAAAATAAGAAAAAAGACAAGCCCGCTGAGTTTCTTGCCGGATCTCCTCAGTGTGCAGCTGCGTTCCGATTCGGTGGTAGAATTATTATTACTTATATAGACGCGTCACATGTGCCTCTTGTAGGTGAAATAAAGATAATTTATTATTAGTATTATTACGTCACCTTTGTCTTAGGGGGATGGTAATAACAAAATTGTAAACCTCTTGTGCAAGTGTTATTGTACCATATCGCATCTGTGGTTTAGTAATCCAGTATTGGCATTGACCACAAGAGGTCTCAGTTTTGATTCCGATGTCGGGCAACACAATATCTTTTATTTTAATTTTTACTTTGGTGACAACTTAGCCACCTATCACGTGGGAGAAAAGTACCTGTAGATGACCGTGAATGCCATAGTTGTAGTACATCGTATTTTGGAATACAGCATAAAGATACTTTATTATCTGGACATAAGGACAGAGTTATTGACAAATTAAACAAAAATTTACAAGCTGTTGGCTAATACCATTTGAGCGATTGGGACTAAACGGGAGAAATCTCTTGGACTATTATAAAAATCTGTTGTTACAACCCTACGTAACACATAACTATATTTGGTCAAACATAGTTAGTTTCTAGTTGTTTACGACACAAAATTTTATGGATTATAGGGCTGGCAAATTTTTTTTTAAATAAAAATCAAAATAGTTTGAGTAATTGAAATATTTTTACATCAGGGCAGACTTTTAGTCTTCAGACATTTCTTTTCCAGAAACGATAAATTAATTATATGACAAAGAGATTTTGATGTTACACTAGATTTTTTTTTAATATTTTTTATATTTGTACTTAAATTGTCAAAACCAGTTGCTCTTGTGTTTTTCAAACCTTACCTTGTGTTACCTTAATAAAGTCATGTCCATTTACCGGTGTCAAAAAAATGTTTTATTATGATTAAACAAATTATGAAATTTTGTGTTGCCTGTAGAGTAAGTCTGGTTTTTATTACAAAATTTGGTCGGGCTTGAAAATAACTCTATATAATAATTGCCAATTACTGCAGCATCAGCATAGACTTAGTTATTTATTTTATTTTTTTCAAATTTATTTTTAAACATTTTATTTTGAAAGGAACTCTTAATTAATTCCCACAACTGTACTTGATTATGGCTTTATTAAAAAAATAATAGCACTTGTATGAAACTAACATGCTTCTATATTCACACACGTGTTTTTAGATACATTTTTTTAAAGCAGGCAGATACACGATGTTACTTTTGTGTTACAGTTGCACGCGTATCCTTAAAATTTCTCTATTATTATTTTTCATAACGCGCCTTAATAGTATTTAGAAATCTAGGTGGCAACCCTAACTTTATCCGATTAAGAAATTGTATGGCTTTTATGAGAGAAACAACATGCGCTTTATTTTTACTATAGCAACGATTTACCAAAGTCGATAGGTAGATTCTAAATGCTAAGATATAAGGGCCATTTTCGCTAAGCATCCTATTTCGAAAATTGTTATACCTTACATTAAAGAGTAAACTACATCACACAATATGAACCATTACAGCTTGTAGAGATTTAAGCCTGGGAAACTGATTGGCAATTTATTATTGTGTATCGCAGGATTTTGGTGTGAGGAAGAAAGTAACAATGATCTGTTTATTGGGGTTTAATCTATATATATAAAAGAATGATGTGTTAGTTACACTATTTAGGTATAACTCAAGAACACTGTTTATAACGCAGTCTATAGACACCAAAGTTGGTAATGATGCGTTGACAACCTGAGGTCGGGTTGTTAGTCGCTGCGAAACTCTACCATCTAGTCCGATGTCACGGTGTTAGTGATGTTAAGCCTATGTTCGCTTTTTACGCGCTGACTGACAGGAAGGCAGATGGTCTATTCTGCAAAGGAGCCCGGACCAACACGGGGGACTTCGACTGAAAACAATAATATTCGTGGTTAGGCCCAGCTTCCGTCTGTTGGCTTAGCTAGTAATACATAGTCAAATGATAGGTATGTGATACAAGGAACAAGGCAGATGGGCCTTTCTTGCCAGGCAGCTCGTAAAAGGCGAGCATAGGCTTATCATCACTAACACCGTAACATCTGACTAGGTGGTAGAGTTTCGCAGCGACTCGCCCGGATTGGTACCACCGCCTTACCTATTCCTGACGCCATAACGTCATGACGTGTTCCGGTTCGGAGGGTAAGGTTGCCGGTAAACTTACTTTTGCTCGAGGCCTAACATCCTGACCTCAGGTTGGCAACGCACCATTACCATCTTTGGTGTCTGTAGGCGGCGTGAATTTCTTACCATCAGGAAATCCGTCTGCTTGTTTGCCTTCCTATAACATTAAAAAAATAAAAAAATAAAAAATAAAAACATTCGCTTGACAATAAATAACACAAAAAAATTCGTCCATCAGTAATGGAAATAGGCTATTCACTAATCTTTATATATATATAATTCTTGTGTTCGTGTGTTTGTCACCGAACTCCTCCTAAACTACTGGACCAATTTTGATGAATTTTTTTGTGTGTATTCAATTCGAGAATGGGTTAGATTCACAATTTGGTCTCCTGGAAAATGTTTTTTTAATTATTCATTTAATAATAAGTAGTTGTTGATTTTGAAATGTTTCACATTGTATCCGACAGACTGCGCTACTATCGAAGCATTAATGTCAAGCGATATGAAGTTTCCTGGGTCAGCTAGTATATACGTATAATTTTCTAATATATATTACATATTTGTATAAGCTTATACATATCTGTATATATGCACATACGTTGGGTTTTATTAATATGTTTATATTTGTATGAATGCTGTTTTAGTCGTCCTTACCTTTAATTAAAACTAGATTATGAGATAAGATTGCAGAAAGTCTATAATATGAATGATAACAATGTTTGGGATTGCTCCCCAAATTAATCTACTAACCTATTCGTTACTAAACTTAAAGTTTGTATTATGGATTGAAGCATTATTTTCTCATTTTCCCTGCGTTTTCCTGTTTTCTTTTTATAAGAACCTTCTTCTGACAGTAATTAAAACAAAAAAGGAAAATTCGTTAAGACGTGAGATGATGATCGCTCGTAAAAGGCAGGCAGGCAGCTCGTAAAAGGCGAGCATAGGCTTATCATCACTAACACCGTAACATCTGACTAGGTGGTAGAGTTTCGCAGCGACTCGCCCGGATTGGTACCACCGACTTACCTATTCCTGCCGCCATAAGCTCATGACGTGTTCCGGTTCGGAGGGTAAGGTAGCCGGTAAACTTACTTTTGCTCGAGGCTTAACATTCTGACCTCAGGCTGCCAACGCACCATTACCATCTTTGGTGTCTCTAAGCAGCGTGAATTTCTTACCATCTGGGAATCCGTCTGCTTATTTGCCTTCCTATAACATAAAAAAAATATACATACCTACTCATAAAATTTCGGATTTACAATATTAGTAGCATTCACGATTTTCAATTTCAATAATGTTTCTACATCTGTTTAACCGACGTCGAAAAGCGAAGATTGTCGGTACGTTTTCGGTGCTACGGGTTTACCCCGTCAATAGCTAGTGGGTTTTTGTAGCTTTTTCGAAAAATCCAACTTCCGGTTTTGGGTTTATCACTACATAGTACGAGTATATAACAAAGTCGCTTCCTCTGTCCCTATGCCCCTTTGTATGCTTGAATCTTTAAAACTTCACAACGGATTTTGATGCGGTTTTATAATAGATAAAGTGATTGAAGATTTTTGAGACAAAGATAAAGAGAAATTTCGAAGATCCTAATCCTCAAAAAGTACTTCAAAACTTTATGTTAAAAAAATTGTATGCACATAGCTATCCTATTAATAATATCAATGTAATAATAAATGTGAATGTTGGTATGTTTGTTTGTTTGTTTGTTTGTTACTCCTTCACTCAAAAACTGCTCAACCGATTTTCGAAATTTGGTACACATATAGAGGGGAACTTGGATTAATATATAGAAAAGTTTCTATCCCGAAAAGATGTTTCCGTGGGGCCATTAACCACGCGGGGCAAAGCCGCAGGAAACAGCTAGTATTATATGTGTGATAGTTTGTATGTTTGTTTGTTACTCCTTCACGCCAATACTGCTCAACCGTTTTTCATGAAATTTGGCACACATGTAGAGGGTAACTTGGATTAACACATGTTATAGTTTTTATTCTAAAAAAATGTTCTTAAGTTACCACTAACCAAGCCAGTTACGTATAAAAAGGATAGTAAGCTAGTTGTTTCCCCAACAATAATGTACTAACCCGATTTTGAAATCTGAGGATTTTAGTTGTCAAAATTTTCCACGAATACAATATCGTAAAAAATGGCTATGTTGCTGTACATCACGTGATTAGGGTCCTGTACCCGAATTCAACTGAAACAATATAGATAATTCGCGACCATTATGTCGGCCCACGTAATTTTTGTCGAAATAAAACAACTTTTACGCTGAAAATAGGTGGCAAATGCGAGTTGGACTCGTCCTTGAAGGGTTCCGTAGCAGCTAGGGAGTAGATATTAAGGGGAAATAAATAAATACTACTTGAAATATGCATTAATTTATGTTAACATTGTATTAAATATAAATTAGTCGATTTGTATTAATATACATGATGCATTTAAATACCACAATAATTTTTCACATTTTTTTTGAAGGCCTCGAGCATAAGCAAGTTTACCTGCTACCTTGACCTCCGAACCGAAACAAATCATTGGCAAGCACTGACGTTGTGGCGGCAGGAATAGGTAAGGCGGTAGTACCAATCCGAGCGAGTCGATGCGAAACTCTACCACCCAGTAGGATGTCTCGGTGTAAGTGACAGTAAGCTTATGCTCATCTACGTATCTACGTATATCCCGTTCAAACTAATTAAGGTTAAGAGGTCTTTAGAGATTTACATTTCACGATTTATTAAGTTTTTAATACTTTTGTTCTCTTATGTCAAAAGTTAGCGGTAGCTTGTTAGCTTTAAAAGTGTCTATATTTCTATTTTAAAAAAAATAAGGCATGAGACAGCCAACATGCACGTGGATCCACTGACTGTAATAGCTGTGGCCTATAGAAAATTTGGCATCCTGTGGCCAGCGTGTTAGACTTAATATGAAAATCTATCAACTACTCTTTCTCCATAAATTGACATTATGGCGGCAGTAGGCATCGTACTCGGGAAAATTGTTGCAAAGCAGATATATAATGTGGATGGATGTAGGTCCCGGAGACTAAGTTTGACATTCCAAGATCAGATCATTCGGATATTATCCGAGGTGGTGTCAAGAGTCTCTGAAACCGGCGTGTTTGTATGAAAAGGTTAATGAATGTGAAGGAAGCCAAACAGGTTTGTTAGGATCCTGAGGTTTAGCACTCGATATTCACTGCCTACCCCATCAGAGACTTGGTGTGAAGATATGTGTGTACATTGCATAACACTCAACCACCAGAGGTCTTGGTGGGGATAGCCCATTTTGCCTTCTACCAGGCAGGACGGCAGGCGATATATCTGTAATGGGGATCCAGAACAACACGGAGAAAAAACGGACCTTTAGAGACCTTAGTGTGATTGATGAGTAAGTATTAGGCGAAATAAAACTGCAAAAACCATTGATACGACGTCGCGATTGTGTGTGTGTGTTGATTGTTTTTTGCAAAGATAGTAAATAGTACCGAAATGGTCCATGTGGGGTAATTTTTGTCATCATGGACTTGTAGTATAATAGTATAATAATGCATATTATATTTTTGACCGCCTCATTGGCCAAGTGGTAAGCGTACACGTCAAACTACACCGATCAACCGCGAGGCTCGGGTTCGATTATAACACAAGCATAAAATTTGCTTACTTTGGGGTTAGATTCATTTCATTTGGTGTAAACTGTCCAGGAATATTTACTTCCCCCCTAAGGGTCCGAGCCTTGTCGTGGCGGGGGGGTCAGTAACAGGGGTCGAGCCGGGACCCCGGTGAAACTAACTCGGACCATAGAGGGCGCTCCTCAGTACCCCTCTCTATCCAAGGAGTGTCCATACGAAGAGCGCACAAAGGGTGGTGGGCCCTTAGGCCCGCGCGGCTTCCAGGCCTGCGGAGCTGCGGGCTTTCCATTTAGCCCGCCCGGTCGAGATGGGGTTGCGGCAGGTACGGGGGTGCCTGTCGCCACTGGAACCCCCGAAGTGGTGCACGCTGTGTCTCCGTGCACCACTTCCGACGAAATGCGGCCCCCATTTGAGAGGGGCTGCCTGACGGGGATCGAAAGATCTGGCGCCGCTGGGGCTGTGGATGTATGCGAAAGCGTTCCCGCAGCCCCAGTACCTGGCGAAGGTGTGGACACCCTGGGATTTTAGTCAGTACGAGTCTGACATAACCGAATTATTCCTCCGAAAGTAGCGGGTATTTCCCCACGAAAAAAAAAGAGATGTTTATTTATTTATTTATTTAATTCTTTATTGTACACAATTTATGACTTAAAATATGGACAGTGATAAACAGAAATGCACAAAAGGTGGGCTTATCTCTAGGTCTACAGATTTCTTCCAGCCAACCGTAAAACTTATTGATGTTTATTTATTTTTTTACTTATCTTGACCATGTCATCATTGATGTGTGATAAGTGAAATAAAAATTATTAAGTATAAAAGTTTAACTCAAAAATCGCAAGTCGAATCATGGTAACACTAAAATAGGACCTCTTCAAAGTCGTGACCTATCTTTCTAAAGCAGAACCATCAAAATTGGCTGGCTATTGACAAAGTAATCGCGTTACAAACATAGCAAAGAACGACCCGTCTTCTATATTATACAGTCGTTCTTTTTTAGTAGGTTAAAAGTAATTAAACATGAAGAAAAAAATTCATGTTACAGGGAATTGACGATGTCACAGATGGAAGACGGACATTTCGAAGTTATTAGGGGCTTAAGCCATTCGCCTACGGAACCCTAAAAACATTGCTACAAAACAGTAAGGCATCTTATGCTATAATCGTTACGGGAAGGTTTTATAGTTATGGTACAGAAGGGACTTATTTATTCTCAACTTACTAACATACGAGGCTCTTATTTTGAGCGATATGTATGGTTTACGTGTTCCGAAATACGCAGATATTTAAAACCCCATTAAAGATCGATTTTAATAAATCTTTTATATTCAATATTGTTTTGGTTACGCTCCTTACAGTTTATGTATCAGAATCCAGTTTTTTCTCATCACCAGTTTTTTTGATAGACCAAAAAGGGTAAGCAGAGAGTATCGATTGTCAAATATCAATATCCTTTCAGATCTGTCTATCTTCCTCGGTTCACTTATGCCCGGTTCCTATTATCAATAAAACGTAATCCGTAAGGTTAACTATTCGTAGTTTTCACAAAAGTAACAAAGCTTTACTCATCAAACCACTTCCAGTAAAAGATTTCGAAATAAAGCATTTGATTTGCTATTAGAGAAAACATGTTATAGTGTTAACGATTTTCTTGCTGACAAGCACAAATAAATATTTATATTCTTATAATTAAGTTGTTTGCTTTAATATCTTTGTTACAACTTTTTAAAACACATATTACACAACTAAATAAATTTCATTTCATTTTATGCTTACAAAAAGTTTTCAGAGTAAACTGTCTGAAAGCAGCAATCGTTGTTAGCAGTATTACCAATCGTCCAAAATACTACCATCCGTAATCAAAATGACTCGTTTCTTGAATATAGGAACCAGGCATTAAATTTTTGCCAGCCACCCGATTGGTGACCGCCCGCGGAACATGAGATGAATAAGAATATTTATTTATCTCCGAAACCGGCGTGTTTGTATGAAAAGGGTAATGAATGTGAAGGAAGCAAGACAGGTTTGTCAGGATCGTGAGGCCTGGCACTCGATACTCTCTGCCTACCCCGTAAGGGACTTGGCGTGAAGATATGTATGTATGTATGTAAGAATATTTAGAATTAATGCAGACATATTTTTCAAAAATAGAAAAGTTTTTACTGAACGATGCCAACAACATTCTTCATCATTTATCATTTTTTTCTTCTTGAAAAAACATGTCCAAAAATCATATGAAGATTTCCCTACAGGATATTGACTACGTGACAGAGTATTCTGAAGGTACGTAGTCTTTCCGATCTCTCTCGGTCACCTTTCCGAGTCACGTAGTGTGTGTTCCCTTAGGAGAGTCCTGCGTCTGTTTTGTCACCTATTCGTATACTATAAAATATTTCTTAAAGGTATCTATAAATTTTAAAGAAAAAGAAATTCGGCCCACACAGGATTTGAACCTGAAACTTTTCGTCTCAAGCCGATGAATGCTCTAACTATGTGAGCTACTGAAGATTTAAGTAGCGAAATTTTTAGAGGCCTTACTTTAGTGGTGGCTTAAGACGAAAAGTCACAGGTTCATATTCCCTCAGGGACGAAGCATTTTCTTTCTTTGAAATTTTTAGAAATTTAACCCCAGCACAGGGCAAGTGCTAACTGAAAATTCTCAAAGTAGTTATAGCATCGAAACAATTTATAAGTACCTACCACTAAATAATTATGTATTTTTTATATGATTCAGCGAACAAGTACACTGGTGTCCTGATGGTAAAAGACAACCATGGCCTATAGGCACCATAGATGTTGTAGGTGCGTCGCTGTCTTGCATCGAGGATTTAAGCCTATGGCACGAGTCTACTGGCTACCATACCGAAACCGGAACATAACAGAGTCATTATGGCTGCAGAAATAGGTAAGGTGGTGGATTTCTACCTGGGAAAGTTGCTGCACAGCACTCTACCACCAGTGGTCAAGTTGATACATTTTAACTGGTGCTCACCTTTTAGAAACTGCCTGGCATGTAAAATTTGTATTTCTATATTTTGTTTTCTTAAACATTCTAATGCTGTGCTAAACTTACAAGATTTTTTTCTTTCATGAGAACCTTATTCTGGAAATAGTTAAAACAACAAAATAGATTTAAAATATACAAATAAAACTAGCTGACCCGGCAGACGATGTTCTGCTATATTTTTGATGTGATTTTAGTGAAAAAAATGGGGTGAGACACCCTCATCACTTAGGAATAAAAAACAGATGTTGGCCGATTTTCAGACCTACGTAATATGCTCACAAAATTTCAGGAGAATCGGGCAAGCCGTTTCGGAGGACTTCAATCACCCACACCGTGACGCAAGAATTTTATACATTAGATTAATCTAACATTTATATTTTAGCAATAACCAAGTCACAAAACCAATACAATTTTCTGCCTCCCATACTAGGCTAAGCCTGTCCTATGGTGGAGAACTTACGTGTATGTATATATATGATATAATATAATGGCATGTATATACTTCGTCAGCGAAGAAAAGTTGCTTTAAATAGTTTTTTTTTGTATTTTCGGGATGTCAATTTTGCAAAACGTATAAAAATGCTGTTAGTTTTAAGAGAAAGGGCAACTTTCAAGATATGTTTATTACGAAAGTTTTGGACTCAGGTCTTTAAATGAACTAACTTACATGTTACATTTCAATAAATTGGTTCAGTGGTAGCTGCAGAAGCGTGTAATATAGACAGACATACTTTCGCATATTTCATTAGATTTTATTAACTTCAAAATGGTTTTGTTCAACATTTTAATCCTTACTTTAGTCCTTTTCGCTTTAGCGGTGTTGCAGTGAAAAAGGAATAGTCAGATTTTCGCATTTATAGTATTAAGTATATATGTAGATTTATTTTTTAACAAACTGCAAGTGTAAGTATTTATTTTATTTTCACAGCAATAAAATTGCAATTAATGAAAGGGTAAAGAACTAAAAAAAAAATACAACGTTATTTGCGAACTGAACTAAAAAGTAGAATTTAATTATCTGTAAGTTAAAATAAAAACATATGTATCTTCTCGCCCATATCGCCGAAGAGTTGGGCAGTTGCGCAACCAAGGCACCCACGACTAGCCGAAGTTCTACTATGTGATAGGTGGCAAACTTATCGCTAATCGGGCGATTATCCAATCCCGGGCAACATTGTTTTATTAGAAAATTGAAAATATTTTCATTATTAAACATTTTCTATTTTGTTGCTTGACCCGCGAATCGAACGCGGGACCTCAAGAAGTCAAGTCTAACGCCGGGCCGCTAACCACTGAGGCGAAAAAATATGTATTAATAAAAAAAAAGATTTTATCAAAAAAAAGAGGGGGGGGGTAAACTATTTATAATTAAAACCTAGCACCACGTGTTTTTTACGATAAAATGTTTATTTTTTAAATTAGCAATTTTTTTATTTGAACTCTTAAAAACTTATTTCACCTAGAAATAAAAGTGTATTGTTTAGATTTTTCATACTACTGCAACTGGTTTATGCAGCGCACACTACGGAAGCTGTGTAGGAACACTAAACAAAGGAAATTTTCCGGATCTGACGGTGATCCTCATATTTTTGATCAGAATAACCTGACATATTTTTAGACTATAGTGTTGTCTACGGCCCATAATATGTATGTGAAATTTGAATTCATTCCAACTTTTTAACGTAGGCAATAAACATGTTCTAATATTCCGGTAGGTAACGAAGTTAATAAAAGCGTATTAAAAACCGAGAACAATTTCATTACCACGCCATCTAGGAACATAAAAAAATATAAATCACTACACACTATAAAACAAAGTTACTTTCCGATATCTGTCCCTGTGTATGTATGGTTAGATCTTTAAAACTATGTAACGGATTTTGATGTAGTTTTTTGTAAATTGTAATATTTACAGTGATTCGAGTCTAAGGTTTTTTGTACAATAACATGGAAGATTGAGTATCTATATACATAAATGAAAGTCATGTTAGTTACACTATTTATAACTCGGTAACGGCTTAAGCGATTTGGCTGAAAATATACGGGGAGATAGCTTAGAACTAAGGTACTTTTTATCAAGTTCAACTGCGAGGAAACTAGGGTAAATAACATTTAACTTTTTCCCCGTGTTGGTCCGGGCTCCTTTGTAGAATAGACCATCTGCCTTCCTGTGCCAGGCAGCTCTTAAAAGGCGAGCATAGGCTTACCGTCACTAACACCGTGACATTTAACTAGGTGGTACAGTTTTGCAGCGACTCAGCCGGATTGGTACCACCGCCTTACCTATTCCTGCCGTTATAACGTCATGACGTGTTCCGGTTCGGATAGTAAGGTAGCCGGTAAACTTACTTTTGCTCGAGGCCTAACATCCTGACCTCCGGTTGGCAACGCACCATTACCATCTTTGGTGTCTCTAGGCGGCGTGAATTTCTTACCATCAAGAAATCCGTTTGCTTCATGCCTTCCAATGTCATAAAAAAAACTTTTTCCCATACAAACTTAACGGGTGGAACAAAATTCGCCGGAATGTCTACATATTTATAAGAGAAAGCCGTTGTAGTTAGGTACACAATTTATAACTCAACAATGGCTCTACTGATTTGGTTGAAAATTGATAACGAGACAGCTTGGAGCCAGTAGGCGGGCATTGGATACTGTTTACCTCGTTCGACTGGGAGGAAACTAGGAAAAAAATTTGATTTTTCCATACAAACAGAACGGGTGGAACGAAGTTTGTCAGATAAACTAGAATTTCATAAATATCAGCATCAAATACTTTATCTATCAAAAAATCCGCATCAAAATCTGTTTCGTAGTTTTGAAGATTTAAGCATACAAATGGACATAGTGACAGAGGTAGCGACTTTGTTTTACACTATGTAGTGATATACCAATATTTGAAATTAATTATTCTGATTTATATTCAATTTCACCGTGTGCTTTGTATTAATTTTATACGTGTGTCTAAACCCATATAAACGGAAATATAGAAATTAATGCAAACGTTGCTAAGCTTTTATGGAAATGAAGGCCTGTTAAAGCCGTTACCAATTTATTTAACCTACAATTATGCAAATACAAAAACACGTGAGGATGTAATAGGTACAAAAACATGTTTAAAACGTGTTTGAGGTAAAAGTGTAATGTAATAAATGTTATGCTAATATGTTTTGACCTCGTTGGTCGAGTGGCTAGTGTACATGCCTACATCGACCAACCGCGAGGCTCAGGTTCGGTTCCCGACAGAGGCAGGCGTTTTTGTGATGAATATTTAGACGTCTGCATTTCTGGGTCTGGGTGTTTATTAAAAATATATTCTGGTATCTATTTAAATATTTCTATGTATTAGTATCGTTGACTAACACCCATAACACAAGCATATAATTTGCTTACTTTGGGGTTAGATTCAATTTGTGTGACTTGTCCAGGGATATTTATTGATTTATTTATAATCAAATTTTATTTTTGAATGTTCGATTCGCAATAAAGGTAAGAGGTATGTCGCTGTCTTCTGAAAAACCGGTAAACTTGTATGATTGGCTTTGCGCCTCAAGGCTAATCATGTAAGTTTACTTTTTTTATGTATATGACTAGCAGTATCATGCAGCTACACCTGCGTAACTTGACTTCTACTGCACCGATTTTGATGAAACAAAACTTATGTCACTCAGGGGTAACGTATCATTCTAATGGTGAAAGAATTTTCGAAATCGGTCCAGTAGTTTTGGGACCTATTGCAAACAAACAAATAAAGTATCAAACCTTACCTATTTATAATATTGATATAGATTTTGCAAGGTAAACAAGCAGATGGATTTCCTGATGGTAAGAAATTCGTGCTTCCTGAAGACTCCAAAGGTGGTCCGTACTCTTACTCGTACTCCGTACTCCGTAATCTTCGGACAGGAATATGTAACTGTCATTATGGTGCAAGAAGGGTGCTCTCCCCGTATTGGTCCAGGATTCTTTGCAGAATAGACCATCATCATCATCTTCCATCCTGCCAGGCAGCTCCTAAAAGGCGACCATAGGCTTACTGTCACTAACACCGTGACACCTGACTAGGTGGTAGAGTTTCGCAGCGACTCATCCCGATTTGTACCACCGCCTTATCTATTCCTGCCGCCATAACATCATTACGTGTTCCGGTTCGGAGGGTAAGGTAGCCGGTGAACTTATCTTTGCTCGGGGCCTAACATCCCGACCTCAGGTTGGCAACGCGTCATTGACACCTTTGGCGTCACTAGGCGGAGTGAATTTCTTACCATCAGGAAATCCGTCTGCTTGTTTGCTTTCCAAAATCATAGAAAAAATTAAAAAAAATAGCCATACTGGAAGACTCGAGTAGGCTGAGGAAGTTGCTGCACAGCACAACTACACCTGTGGTCTTAGTGGTGATGACATTAAAATATGCCGGTCTACTGACGATTATGTTATGGTTTCCTGGCTGAACCTATAAGCCGGTTACGATAAAATTGAGCTTGAAGATAAATGAATAACCTAGCTCACAGATAGACTAGTCGTAAATTAAAGTTTACTCTCAAATAGTTCCTGTGGAAATCTTAAAATATATTCCAAGCAGCAGCCAGTATCCTGTAAACAATTTATGCGATAAACTGGTAAAAACCAACTTCGGTTTCCAAAAGTCATATATGTACACCTATATTGAATATTTTTTTCGATTTCCCTGGTATTTAAATCCAGACTTGGTGGAACTGGGACAATTGATGAATTGCGGTCTTTAAAGATTTTTTTTAGTAGTATCTTCACAACCATATCCCCGAAGACGTAGGCAGAGGCACAACCAGGGCACCCACGACTAGCCGAAGATACTAAGTCCCACAGTGTGATAGGTGGCAAGCCTATTGCCAACCGGACACGCATTCATTGGAAAAACTTCATCTCCTTTTTATTGCCCGACCCGGCAATCGAACCCGGGACCTCATAAAGTCAAGTCCAACACCTAGACTGCTAGACCACAGAGGCTACTTAAAACCGTTTTATCAAAATCAGTCAAGTTGAAGCTTTGCTTTTGAAGCGAATTGAAGCTTGTTGGACATTTTTAAAATAGTTGAAATTGAAAAAGCCTAAGGTATTATATTTATAATTCTATTCCCTATAGTCTGGTCGAGGGGTGAGTTTCCTGCAAAAAGTAATTCTTGTAATCGTAAAAATATGGTTGTTAGTAATTTGGATTCGGACAAAAATTCTGAGTAATTGGTATTTTGTAATAATCCCGCTCTAAAAAATTACAATTGTTATGAACAAGAAACGAAGAGAAAAAATGGTGTCTCGGTTTTGTAGCTGAAACTCGAGAATTATTAAAGATAATTGAATTAAAAAAAAGATCCTACAAGAGGAGAAAATTTCAGTAGGATGTGTCTCGACTCCCGGAGTTGCAGCTCCATGAATAATACTTCTAATTTAACATTGAAAATTGGGTTCCGCGCTGCCGTTTCAGCGCTGCCTACTATCAACCATATTTTTACGATTACAAAAACTATTTTTTGCAGGAAACCAACTTCTCGACCAGACTACTAGTTTTATGACAATAAAATCTGTAAAAGTTAAAGTATTTAAAGTATTCTAATGCCACATAAAGTCGCGAATAGAGATATAATTTTTTTTTTTCAACTTAACTCTCCGTTTCTGGGAAACTTTAATTTTTAAACAAATTAATTAAAACTCGCTGGGAGAGAGAAAGAGAGTTTGTTTCTTAATAGCATATTGGTTAATGGTTAGCAATAGATTGTAGTGTTGTTGTGTAACACATACACACACACATACACGTCAAACTTATACAACCCTTGTTTTATATTAATACTAACAATTTTACGCAGCTTCGCCTGCGTAACTTGGCTTAGATTTTGATGAAAAAAGCCTATGTCACTCATGAATAATGTAGCATTCTAATGCTGAAAGAATTTTTGAAATCGGTCCAGTTATTTCGGAGCCTATTCTTTTCAAACAAACAAAAAATCAAACCTTTCCTCTTTATAATATTAGTATAGATATTTTAAAACTTGGAGTTGGAAAACAGTTCACTTTTTCAAAATTAAAGAATAATTGCAAATTAAATGTACTCGCGGTCTTCGTTTAACCCGTTTAAGGGTTCATGTATGCTAAAATACGTCAGTAGTTTAATGTTTTTTTCATACAAAGCAATCATGGATCTTGGTGACAAAAATACACAAGATTACCATTAATATGCATTATAAGACTAGTGTTTCCAAAATACGATTCATTTCACTTTGCTCGATAAAAAAAAAATTAAAAAGTTAACCCTTTTTTTTAAAGCAAAACAACTGTCTACTTCAATTATGAAAATATCGATACCAGATTTAACATAAACATAGATAAGTACTGTACCTAAAAGATAAGTGTTTCAGTTTTTATACTTTTTTCAAATTACTTTTATAGTGTCAAAAACAGTGATTAGTCGCTTAAGACGTTTACTTTATAGCGCAATATTTCATAGTAATCATAGAACGGGGGAGTGCGGCGATTGGCTCTTCTGGCTGACTAAGTATGGGGCCTTAATTTGTAAACAAAAATATTCGAACGGAATAAATGTATCCAATGTCTGTTTCCTGGTCCTGAGCTCCCTCCACATCAATTTTCAGCCAAATTGGTTCAGCCACTTTTGAGTTATAACTAACACTACTTTCTTTTATACAGTACTAGCAGTTCCGGCGAACTTCTTTTCACTCGTCCAGTTTTATGGGAAGAAATACAAATAATGTGAGTTTCTTGATTCTAAGATACCACCCTTTAAATTTTCAGACAAATCGGTCTAGCCTTTCTTGATTTATAAAAAGTGTAACTAAGACGACTTTATTTTATCTACATGTTACGGCTAAACTCCAAAGTTCGGTTAAAACTAGGTTTAGCCGGTTAAAAAGTAAAACCTGATCTAATTTCTGACCAAAATTAAATTTATTAATTTTTGAAAAAAAAAATAGCCTTTGAACACTGGTCTCATATTAAATTTCATTAAAATTGTGCTATGGCAACACAATATGTATTTTGGTACCGTTTGGCGGAAAAGTTTAAAAGGACTAGCACTTTTTTGAGGATTCCCTTCAATCTTAAAGATACCCGTTATAATCAGACTTTCACATTTGTAATTTAAGGAAGTATCTTCACGCTCATATCCTCGAAAGACTAAGGCAGAGTCACAACCAGGGCACCCACGACTAGTCACTACACACTAAGTCTCACAATGTGATAAGTGGCAAGCCTATCGTCAACCGAGCAGATATCCAATGCCGAGCAACATTTTTTTTTAGAAGATTCTAAATACCACATTTTTTGTTGGCCGACCCGGGATTCGAACCCGGAACCTCATGAAGTCAAATCCAACACTTGGACCGCTAGACCACAAAGGCGTTAGACCAATTAGGATTCATTTTTTCTAGAGCCCGACTTATTCTCAGACAGTGTTATAAAAATTTTCATGTCTGAAAGCAACCGAAATGATAATTGGTCGCGTTTAATTTGATTCAATTATTATTCATGAAATGACCTCGCAGATTAGCGCACTTTACTTTGAAATAAATTACGTTATAGACGCGTGCTTGGAAATATTATATCATTTTGTTGTCTCTCTAAAAAAAGGGTTTTGAATTAGATAAAAAACATTAGGCTACACAAATTATGTATATTAATCATAGTATAACTAGCTGATCCGGCAAATGTTACTTTCCTTCACATCATCTAAATTGCTTTAAAAAAAATCGCTAAACACAGTTATACACTCTTGCGAAGTTTGTTATCTTACGTATATAGTATATACACGCAAAAAGTTCGACATCGCCAATATGGTTCTTAAAATGAACTCTCTATAAAGTTCCCTATAGCTTTATTCTGACTGCCGAAAATCAATCACTGTTTCCAACATTTACTCCAATAATTACTTTACATTCATTCTTTCCGCCATAACGTCAGCGCTTGTCGTTGACGTGTGCCGGTTCGGAGGAGCCGGTTAACTTACTTTTGCTCGAGGCCTAACATCCCGGCCTCAGGTTGGCAACGCATTATTATCACCATTGGTGTCTATAGGCGATGTGAATTTCTTACCATCAGGAAATCCGTCTGCTTGTTTGCCTTCCATTATCATAAAAAAAATACAGTCTTAACCGCTTAACCGCTGCTACGTAATGCAGGTGTAGCAATATCAATTTTAGTGTTTAGATAAACAGACTTCTAAATTCTTTTGTGATTAGGTAGGTTAGGTATTTCAAGAGCAATGAACAATTAAAAAATCAAAATGAAGTACATACTAATACCGCTTTTAAAAAATGAATGTTGGTGGTAGAAGTTTTAAAATTTAGGATTTTTAGGTAGTTTTTAATATCAAATCATAGAAAAAGTTTTTGTCAAAAAATATAGAAAAATTGGAGCGGACCACTTAGAGATATAAAAAATCGTTTACGTCATATTCGAAGACCTACTGAATATACATCCAAAATGCTGTTAAAGTTAAAAAAAACATCCTAACTTAAGTCGGTAGGGATCCACCACTTACCTATTCCTGCTGCAATAATGACTCTCTCACTTCCGGTCCAAAGGGTACTGTATCCTACAGACTTGCACAATTGGCCTGAAAATCTGGTCACAGGATAGCGACGCACCGGTAACATCTGTACTATCTATAGGCTATGGTTGTCTCTTACCATCAGGTGAACAAGCACATGACTGTGCTTATTCCTTAACCTCCTACCGAAAAGAAACCATTATTTTAATTTTTTTAATAAAAACAACGTTGCTAGGGATTGGATATATGCCTGGTTGCCGATAGGTGGCGAGCCTATCGGCACCCATGCATATATCACCTCATCAACCTATCACATTGTGGGACTTAGTGTCTTCGGCTAGTCGTGGGTGCCCTAGGATGTACTAGGATATCACAAGAGTTCCTATAGCCGTTAAAAAATATAAACTCTGTCAAAACCTATTCGTTGTATAGCTGAAGAGCATCTCAATTACGATAACTTTTAAATGAAAAAGTCTGCATCGAAGTCAGTCTATTTGTTTACGAGTTTTAATACCCCAGACAGACACATATACAAACACATTACATTTTTGAAAGCCTTCTACTCGCTAGAAATAAAAAATAAGAACAGATGTAACAGCAAGAGAAATAGCCTTCTAGTCGCAAGAAATAAAAAATAAAAATAAGGATAGACTTAACCGCAAGAGAAATTAAACGACTCAATTTTGTTATTAAAAATTCAATTTATTTTCAAGTGAAATAAAGTCTGTATAAAACACGAATTGAGTTTGTCGAAAAAATGTTTGGTATTGCAAGTGTTCTAAAAATAAATTGTAACAAATCCAAAAGTATCACATGTGTGTAACAATAAAAATAGTGGGGAAAAGTGTAGCGAAATCAGTTGTCACCCGTTATTGCGGGGAGGTCGTGAACCGCAATTTATTTTCCGTCGAGCTCGACAGATGGACTTATACGCCTTTGGTTACATTAACAGTATGTAGCGTGAGCGTTTTACTTAAATATGTGGCTATTTAGTTATGAGACAATTTAATAACCATATCAAAAGTTTTCAACTACCACCTATGAAACTTATTTGTAATGTAGCTAACAACCGTCTCGATCACGTCGGCTTTTAAACAAAAATCAGCATCGAAATCGGTATAGTCTTTTAGAAGTTATGATATTATAGATACATAATACACACATAAACACAGACACGACTGTGTGTTTATACTTTTTGCTTGACTTTCTTCAACGTCGCTACGGCGCCAAGTAAAGTGAACCTTTAAATGGGGAGAAAGTAAGAAGACTGGAGAATAAGATTTAGAAGACACACTCTACCGATGATAAGAGACAACCATGGCTTATGGACACCATATGCGTTGTTGTTTTGTGGCCGGATGTAAGGTCTATTGTGCAAGGCATACTACTCTTCGGACTGGAACATGAAGCTGTCATTATTGCCGCACGAATAGATGAGGCGGTGCCCGAATCACTACCCGGCCAAATTACTGCAAAGCACTCTATCACCAATGACTTGGTAGTGACCCATGTAAGCTATATATGTTTCTTACGAACTTAGCAAGGAGGCAGAAGGTCTATTCCACACAAAGGATCCAGACCAACACATTGCAATGATATTTAAATTAACAATTAAGGTAGCTTGCCCGAATTGGCACTACTTCACCTGTTTTTGACTCCATAGCGTCAGTTATCGTGTTGTTATTGGTTTTGAAAGTTAGAATAGTCGGTAAATTTGCACACGTTACCTAAGATTCTGACCATAAGATGGTATCGTGAGGCGCTCTTTTGTAAACAGAAGAGACGTCTATATTATGACATAAAAACAAGCTTGTTCGTTACTTTATAACATAAAAACAAACTAAAACGAAGTTGACATTTTCATGGCTCCATTTTAGTAGTGTTCTAATGTCTATAAAGGTTTTTAACCGGCTCCCAAAAACATGAAGATTTTCAATTTGACTACATGTTTTTACTGTTTTTTACTCGACTACTCGGCCAATAGCCAAACGATTTTGATATTTTTTTTAGTTGTTTATCCATCAATGTAAAACAAATAAAATCATCTATTTAAACGAAAAATGTATGTGTTACTAAGTATAACTTTAAAATAACTATCAGGATGTTGATAAATTTACGTGAGTCCATTTCGCAAAAAAATATAAAATCGTGACGTGATACCTAAAACAATAGTTGGAGTCGGTTTCTGCAGTTTTACTGCACTTAATTAACTATCTTTTCTTTATTTCCTACTGGCTCTTTCAGATCATTAATTCCTTTTTCTGGTACTATTTTTTTTATTTTATTGAAGTATTTTTAATTTTTTGTTAAACGTGTGCCAGTATGCATACTGCAATAAAGAAGATTGACGAAGTAACTGCAACTATCTTGCTATTGTAAAATGTTTAAAAAAATAAATTGCAATTTCTATCTCTTCCGCTTACGCTTATGCCCATATGCCTTCCTAATCATTCTTCAACGTTGTTAGAGTATGAGGAAAAATGAATGAAACGTATGCCTATTCCCCATGGTGTTGGATTGGGTTGTCTTATATGACAAGAATATGTTCATATCAATGTCATTTACGATGGGGTCGATGAGTCTGCAAATTCTCTTTTTATCTCGAGTTCTTACTGTCAATCAAGATGTTCTTAGGGATACCAACTCATTTGTACGGATAAAAACGGCTTTATCTGTTTTTATTTTCTGTTCTGTTTTTGTACGAAATCCGGTCAAATTATGTACTGCTATTGTTTTCTTAATAAACACTGACTAAAGTACTTCAACGTTCTACCAGGTATTATAATGTCAACATAACTTTACTCTTTTTAGCCTTTGTTTCTTCATAAAACAGATAAAATAATCATATTTTAAAGAAAGAAACACTTGTACTGTTTTACTTATCACTTGTAATTTATTACTTTGTAATTAATAGCCTACCGGTTTCGCTTATTCAGCATCAGGGCTAAAACTTAAACTACTAAACAATATTTTTGATGTGTAAATATAAATTCATTTATAATGGGTAGATACAAAGAACTATAAAATGTTATACAACAGAGTCGCCAGTTATAGATTATTTCACCATTAAATGTTGAAAAAAGTAGGTACCATTTGAGAAAATACTAAAAAACATGTCAATTGCCTCCACTAACTATAAGCATAACTATATCACTATAAGCGAAACCGGTAGGCTATTAATTACAATTTGGAAGGTTTACCAAGCGCCGACGATGGAAAATATCAAATAGATAAAATAATGTTGCTAGATTAATGTCGAACTATATATAAATTTTAGAAACTAGCTATTTTGTATAGCAAAACAATTGCGAATAAGCACCTTTTTCACGTATGAGCATAAAATATAGATAACAACCTAATATTTTAGAGCTACCCACTGCTTATATATTTTTTTATCAAAATCATTTAATATTCATGTAATTAAACATACCAGAATGATAAGTATCGTCATTCCAACAATATATTTTATCTCATGATCATTCAGAATCAGAATAAAAAAACTTGACTCATGTGGGGTACTTGCGAGCGTTAACGTTTTTATAAAAGTAAAGGAATCGCGGCCACACACAGAAGATCCGACAAAAGAAACTCATCGGGCTTTTCTTCTTTCAAACCGTTTTTTCCCCGTATTGGTCCGGGCTCCTTTGCAAAATAGACCATCTGCCTTCCTGCTAGGCTGCCCGTATAAGGCGAGCTTAGGCTTACCGTCACTAACACCGTGACACCCTACTAGGTGGTGGAGTTTTGCAGTGACTCGCCCGGATTGCTACCACTGCTTTACCGATTTCTGTCGCCATAACGTCATTACGTGTTCCGGTTTGCAGAGTAAGGTAGGTACTTTTGCTCGAGGCCTTTGGTGTCTCTAGGCGGCGTGATTTTTTTACCATCAGAAAATCCGATCTCTTGTTTGCCTTCCATTATCATAAAAAATATGTTGTCTAATGAACTAGTAAAAATACAATACTAATGACAACATTTTGAAGACTCAATAGCTGGGAAGTAAAAAAAAAAACACAGAGAAAAAATTAATATACAGTTGAATTGAGAATCTCGTTTTTTGGAGTGGGTCAGTATAAATACATAAGCATCCAGCGAGTCATATATCTTTCGGACGTCCGAACGTACGTACGTAAAGTCACGTCTGCGATTTACGTCCGATGGTTTGCAAGGCTCAGTATACTTTAATTATCTAGATTCTCTGTAAAAGTGGAAACATACTATCGGATACGGCTGACAGCCGCGACTTACAGCGTTTATACGTAATGACAGCACACTGATCCGTGCAAACTGTTGGACGTAGGTCGCGGAAGTGACCTTGAAAGTTCGGACGTCCGAAAGGTATCTGTCGCGCTAAATGTTTATGTCAGCCGTAGGGCATAAACACATAACCGCGTTCCTGTGCCGCTGCGCTAAAATCGTCTGTTTGCGTTGCGGCATCATAGACGTTTTCCTGCCACACAACCATCATGAGAAACGTATAGTCTAATTGCTATTAAAAAGATAATACTCCGTTTCAAATAAATAAATAGTGCCGCGCCGCTACAATTGGCAATAACGCTACTGTCGATTCTATCGGTTATGTGCTACTAGCCGCGGCTTACAGCACCGGCTTAAGCCACGTCCGTAAGCCGCGCCTGATAATATGTTTCCAGCTTAAGTCGCGCCTACCAGCCGCATCCGAGAGTATGTTTTCAGCATGTGTGTGTTATTTCAAGTATTTTAATGAATTTAAAAATAATAAATCACCAATAGCATATATGTAAAAATCCAAGTAATTGAACACACCAAAACGTTTACCGTCGTTAGGTCAACAATGTATTTTATCCCATGATCATTTCGCAGGTTTAATAGCTTGGAAATTACTGATATGATTATTGTCCCCCATTAATAATCGTGCTCTATCTCACGTTCCCTATTCCAATTTTCTTTTAGTACCTCCATTTTTCTTTTATATTTGTCATATTTTGTGACTTTGTAGCGTATTGTGATATTACTATAATTAAATCAATAGTTTTATCGTTATTGCTATTTTTTATAATTGAATCTTCCCTGCTGCAACGTTAAGTAGTCCGTTGACTTGCATATGTAACCGAGAAACGCTCCAATAACATAATGGTGTTACAGGCAACGGTTGGCCTTTTCCATAAAGAGGTTGCTATTATAGAAAAAGTAATAAGTTTGTAAAAGCACATAGAAATCATTATCTTAGTAACACGATAGTCTATTATTTAATTTCAATATGAACAAATAAAAAAATACAAATGCTTTTCTTTATCCTAATTAGTTAGTAATTGTTGGTCGAGTAACTAGCGTACACGCCTAACACTGACCAATCGCGGGGCTCGGATTCGATTCTCGACGGGAGCAAAACATTTGTGTGATGAACATTTAGATGTCTGCATTTCCGGGTCTGGGTGTTTACCAAATTCATTTTGGTATCTATTTAAGTATTCCTATGTATTACTAATGTTGACTAACACCTATAACACAAGCATATAATTTGCTTACTTTGGGGTTAGATTAAATTTGTGTGACTTGTCCAGGGATATTTGTAATTTATTTATTTGTATATGACAACACCGTCTTAGTGTTGTTATAAAAGCCTTCGCCTTTGATCCTTAAAATACAACAAACAGAAGTTTTATCTTTCGTTTGAACCGCAGTAAACCTGGCCCCAGAGATTTGCCATAAACCGTCAACTGGAGTCGTCAAACTATTACCGTGTTGACATTATTTTTATCTGTTTACTTCAGAGAGTATTTTAGAGAGTAGTAAAAGAGTTTTTACATTGTGACGGTCCAAGCTTCTTTGATAGTCCAGTAAAATAAGGTTTTAAGTTGGAAGTTCTATCTTCACGCCTATACCCCTGAATACAAAGGCAGAGATACAACTAGGGTAAGATACTAAGTCCCACAATGTAATGATTGACAAATTTATCACCAACCAGGAGCTTGTCCAATTCCGGCGGACAATTTCGTTGGACAAGCTCTTTGAAACTTTTGAAATTGGCAAAGTTTTTTTTTATGATAATGCAAGGCAAACAAACCCAAGACACCAAAGGTGGTAATGGTGCGTTGCCAACTTGAGATTGGGATGATAGGCCTCGAGCAAAAGTAAGTTTACCGCCTATTTTACCCTTCATTCCGGAGCACGTCATGACGTTATG
>NJDD01000223.1:135031-148742 GCA_002245505.1 Calephelis nemesis
ATAAAAACATTTTCCAGTGGACCTTATTCTGAATCTAAATCGTTCTCGAATCCCATTGAACATACACATAAACTTCATCAAAGTCGCTCCAGTCGTTTAGGAGGAGTTCAGTGCTATCATGTATAGCACACAAGAAATCTAATAGGTACATAAAATTCTCGTGTCACGGTGTATGTGATTGAACTCCTCCGAAACGGCTCTACCGATTTTCGTGAAATTTTGTAAGCATATTGAGTAGGTCGTAGAATCGCCCAACATCTATTTTTCAAAACCCTAAGTGACAAGGGTGACTCACCCGATTTTTTTAAATTAAAATCACATTAAAAAATAGCAGAACAACGTCTGCCTTGTCAGCTAGTATATATCTAAATATTTTCCCCCGTGTTGGTCCTTTGCAGAATAAACCGACTGCCTTTCTTGCCAGGCTATTGCCGGTTGGCTATTGCCGGAGTAATCACGTTACAAACAAACAAAAAAATAAAAATAACATACATATAAGAATTGCGAACTTCCTTTCCTATTCTTTTTGCTTTTTCCGTTTATTGGAGTCGGTTAAATATCGCGTCCATCTTTTCTCTCGTTCCCGCCAAAAATCCTTACGTTTAGTAATCGACTTTCATTTGATTGCTATGTAAGTTTAAATCAATATTAACTCGATTGTTTCAAGTGTTGACTCAGTACAGCGTAACATTTCAGCTAATATTTGTTTTGTCAAATGTTTAAAATAACACGTACGTTTAAGCATCCTCCCAAGCGAGTTTTGTTTGTATTGAATTTGTAAAATGGAGTTAATGAATGTTCTAGAATTTGTTATTCTATTACATACTTACATTTTGTTTTTATGTTATAGGGAGGCAAACAAGCAGACGAATTTCCTGATGGTAAGAAATTTACGCCGCCTAGAGACACCAAAGGTGGTAATGGTGCGTTGCCAACCTGAGGTCGGGATGTTAGGCCTCGAGCAAAAGAAAGTTTACCGGCTACCTTACCCTCTAAACCGGAACACGTCATGACGTTATGGCGGCAGGATTAGGTAAGGCGGTGGTACCAATCCGAGCGAGTCGCTGCGAAACTCTACCACCTAGTCAGATGTCACGGTGTTAGTGACGGTAAGCCTATGCTCGCCTTTTACGAGCTGTCTGGAAAGGAACGGCTAAACAAACTCAACGGCAACCAAGATTATATTCAAACTACCTTAAACTGCCTTGAATGAGATATTAAGAATAACCACAATATCTGGTTGCTGAATTCTTCAAACAAATGTAACACTGTTTGTTACTCTTCCACTCGGAAAATACTTAACCAATCATCATGAAATATTGTATAAATATGGTTGAAGGTATCAAAAGTAACGTAGGATACTTTTTAATTACTTAAAGCGAGTAAAACTGCTGGTAAAAGCTAGTTCTCATAAATACGTTAGGTTTGTGAGAGTAGATGTGTGTTTGTTAATCTCTAACTCTTAAACTACTGAACGGATTAAGATGAAACTCTACAGAAATATAGTTTATGCATCAGAGTAACTTAAAGGCTATAGTTAAAAAAGCATATAAATTGGTACGAAGGCAAAATCGCAAGTGGAAGCTAGTCCTGTTAATATTTTAAATGCGAAAGTTTGTGAGTTTGTTTGTTATTCCTTCACGCAAAAAGCGATTTTCATGAAATTTGACACATACACATAGAGAATAACTAGGATTAACACATAGGATCGTTTTTAGAAAAGATTCCTGTGGGACCACTAACCACACGGGAAACGCCGCGGGCAACAGTTATTCATCAGAGTCACATATAGGCAATAATTTATAAAAAAAACGTAATTTGGTACGCGAGCTGAAGCTTGTATGAAATAAATCTTTTATAACAAAAGTACGGTATTAAGTATTTATAAGAGCTTGACAATAAAAAAAAAGATGAGTTGCTAGGGTTTGTCAAAATTTTGTGTCTGACATAAATGATGAAATTTCTTACAATGTTCGTAAGAAAATAATTGGGTTTTATAATTTGACGAACGTCGGATTTTATTCAGAAATATTTGATACCTGATATTTGTCAAAGACACGATTCATCAAACTTTATATCAACCCTTACATTTCTAGTACGGGAAGACAGCGCTGATTATATTTCGGGTTTTATAAAATGACTTTTATATAATATAATTAGTTTATTGTATGAAAATTTGAAATACTTGATTTACGTATTTTTTTCATAATATTAACAATTTAGCTACTAGTTTAACGACTAATAGAAGTATAAAGTTATTAATACGGATATAATGAGCGGGATAAAAAGTAGTATACACATATAAGTTTCCTCAAAATATAAAGTACCTACTATATTTCGTTTGGTTTAGTAGACTCGGTAAATCGCGGTCATGGGACAATAGATTTATAGTAGTTTCGTTCTAAATCGCGGTCATGGTACAGTAGTGTTATAGTAGTTTCGGTATAAATCGCGGTCATGGTACAGTAGTGTTATAGTAGTTTCGGTATAAATCGCGGTCATGGTACAGTAGTGTTATAGTAGTTTCGGTATAAATCGCGGTAATGGTACAGTAGTGTTATAGTAGTTTCGGTGTAAACCGCGGTCATGATACAGTAGGGTTATAGTAGTTTCGGTGTAAATCGCGGTCATGTTACAGTAGGGTTACAGTAGTTTCGGTGTAAACCGCGGTCATGGTACAGTGGGGTTATAGTAGTTTCGGTGTAAACCGCGGTCATGATACAGTAGGGTTATAGTAGTTTCGGTGTAAATCGCGGGCATGTTGCAGAAGGGTTACAGTAGTTTCGGTATAAATCGCGGTCATGGTACAGTGGGGTTATAATAGTGCAGTAGGGTTACTCTTAAATCTCGATTTCATGCAAATGTGAGATTGTAATCGGATTTGTTATTTTTGGTACTCTTGAACACGGTGTTTTGAATTATTAGCATTTAGTTCCAAAAAAAATTCATCGAACCCGATGAAACAATTGAAAACGGGATGGTAGGCCCAGATCAAAAGTAAGTTTACCGGCTACCTTACCCTTCGTATTGGAACACGTCAACGTTGCGAAACTCACCGAGTCAGATGTCACGGTGCTAGTGTCGTAAGCTTACGCTCGCCTTTCACGAGCTGTCTGGCAGTAATTCAGATGGTCTATTCTGCGAAGGAGCCCGGACCAACACGGGGTAGCAACAAGCTTACTCGGAACATGAAGAACATAGGTACTAGCCAAATTTCTGTGCAATCGGTTTAGGAGATACAGCGTAAGCGATTCACGGAACAAACAGACTAAAAGTCTAAAAATGTGTACCGTTCCTCTTTTTGAATCACCTGTGCATTTTTTAAAAATATATCATCAACAGTTTTTAACAGTTTGCCCCGTGTTAGTCCGGGCTCCTTTGCAGAATAGACCATCGGTCTTTCTATCAGGCAATTCGTAAAAGGCGAGTATAACGTCACTAACACCGTGACTTCTGACTAGGTGGTAGAGTTTCGCAGCGACTCACCCGGATTGGTACCAAAGCCTTACCCATTCATACCGCCATAACGTTATGACGTGTTCCGGTTTGGAGAGTAAGGTAGCCGGTAAACAAACTTTGCTCAAAGCCTAACATCCCGACCTCAGGTTGGAAACGCACCATTTCCACCTTTCGTGTCTTTAGGCGGCGTGAATTTCATACCATCAGGACATTCGTCTGCTTTTTAGCCTTCCAATATCATAATAATAATAAAAAAAACAGTTTTATTGGATGAGATTGGCTACCAGATTATTCAATAGCAAATTAAGTACTAAAAACCTAAACTTCCAAGTGTTGGGGAAGTTTGAAACACGTAACAGCTATCTACTACGCACTTGTTTTCAATTAAGTTTGCATAACTTTGAAGTTGCTTAATGGACTTCATGTCTAACAGACGGGTGTGAACTGAAGTTTCCTGTTTATGGAGCGCTTTGTAGACATGTTGGAAAATGTTGGACAATGAGGGTATGTTCTGCCTAAATTATAATATAATACTTTACCTAAGTGGTAGTGTAGTAGTACCCTACTACACTACCACTAAGAATATTACTACACATACATATCTTCTTTGTAGATATGTTGGAAAATGTTGGACAATGATGGTATGGTTTGCCTAAATTAGAATTTAATACTTAGATACTACTACACTACTACTCAAAAATATTATTACAGATACATATCTTCTTTGTAGACATGTTAAAAAATGTTGGACTATGAGGATATGTTCTACCTAAATTAGAATTTAATAATTAGGTACTACTACACTACTACTCGAAAATATTACTACACATACATTTCTTCTTTGTAGACGTGTTGGAAAATGTTGGACAATGAAGACTAAGAAGAATTCCACCTTAACTAGAGTTTGATATCTACTTAAGTATCTGGGTATTTAATGTATTTTAGTTTATTATATTTATTTATCAGAGTTTCGACGTTTTTATGAAATTAAAATATTACAAGATACGCGGGGCGCAAACGACTTATAGTCATATGTATGCAACCTATGCTCACAAGACGTCTGCTGACGCTGTGATCCCGCGTCGGTCTATAAGGCGTGATATACACTGTGGCAATATCCACCTCTCGATAGACGCTCCCGCTTCGCTTTCGCTTTGGTCTGGCAGGTTTGGCCAAAGCCTTATACGTATACGTTTAACGCCAGTGAGGTTCAATTTACGCTGGTTGCTCTCGGTCGATCGGTTCGTCGATGGACTGGAGATAAAGTTTTGATTGCGCAAGTTTGCTCTCGACTGCTTTTTATTACGATTTCTATCTCTACGGTTATCGAAGTTAATGACAGTTGTTTTATTAATTTTGGCTGGTGAACAAACTTTGATTTGGTATAAACATGGAAATTATGTTGGAAATTTGTTTTACAATAGTTTTTTTTCGTGCGATTTGCGAATATTAAACAAATTAACAACAAGAGACATCAAACAAATGGATCATATTTGTTTTTAAATTTGAAAACTAAAAAAAAGCCCAGAGTCTGGATAATGACCCATTTGGCGATAAGTTTGCCATATATCACATTGTAGGACTAAATATAATCTTCAGTTAATCGTGGTTGCTCCGATTGTAACTCTGCCTATTTGAAGAACGCATGGGCGTAATATTTTTTTCATAAAAAAAAATGTCGCCACCATAACATGGTAAACTTAAGTTCAAGAACTACCTGTTTAAAGTAGTAAGTAGGATGGACGTAAAATTGTAGAAGACGTCTTTTAACTTTCACAAATATAGCTCCAGCTCTAAAATACAACCTCGTCTAACACGAAGATCCAATATAATAATATTATTTTTCAAATTACCTGTCTGTAGCAATAGCTACTAAGTGTAGGATGGAGGCAGAACTGCAGAGGACGTCGCTGGACGTCCACATATCACATAGCTCCGGCCCCAAAATCCAACCTTGGCTAACCTGTGAAGTTAAAATGGGACGTTTTAATTACTTCAGATTGTTGACAAGGGCTGGCATTTGTGAATAATTGTATCTAGGCTCTGGTTTGTTAATAAACTCATAACGGGATTTACGTGTAACATAAATATAAATAAATATCATTCGATTAATTATACAAAATGTTGCAGTAGCATAATAAGCAAAAAAAAAATATCTGCTTGGGTTGAGATTGTTATTAAACGTTACTAAATAAGAAAGTAATACTTAAACATATAGTTACCGTATAAGTGTATTTGTATGTACCAGATTTGTTGGTTGTAATTAAAATGAATGGTAGCATCGCCTTTGTGGAATTTAATTAAGTATTGTATTATAAGTAAAACAATCACTCTTTTTTGTGATTTTTTGGTATATGTAGTGTATTTATTCACTCAATCATTAGTTTAATTATAACAACTGTATGGTTAACTAAAAATTAATAGCTTTTGTATTTATAAATAACAAATAAAAAGAATTCGGTTGATTAAGAGTTTTTAAGTCATGTAACTATTCATTTAGTACTTTTTTTTATAATTTGAATGTTCTTATGTGACAAGATAGCGAAAAAGCACATAGCTCTCTTGATAATGATAAATAACCGTGGCCTTTAGATATAATAGATGTTATAGGTGCGCCGCTGTCTTGCGGCACGATGTTACGCCCATCGTGCATCTCTACCAGCTACCCTATCCTCCGGAATGAAACATGACAGTGTCATTATGGAGAAACAATATGTGAAGCGGTAGATCCCTACCCGGGCAAACGACTACACAGCACTCTACAACCAGTGTCTTTGTTGGTATTGACCATGCAACATATGTATTCTCTTACCAGCTACTAGAAAGGGAGGCATAATATGGTCTACTCGATATACGGTCCCGAACCAAATTATAAAAAAAAATAAATTAAAGATAAATTTTGCTATAAGATTAGGAAAATATTAATAACATTATAGCTGATACCCGCGGCTTTCCTTGCGTGGCATTTGATACAATTGCTAATTATAGTTCATTAATAAGGACTTTCATACAAACTTTCAAATCCTATTTCGCCCCGTTAGGGGTAAAATTTCCAGAAATGCTTAAATACGAATTTATTAATTTTTAGTAAATACCCCAAAAAAAGTTTCACGTTTCTAACTTAAAAAATGATGGTCTTTTATATACATTTTCTTTCCCTATTTCACTCCTTTAGGGGTAGAATTTCAAAAATCCCGTCAGTAGATGTCACCTCAATATAACCAATTTTCATAGCTGCAATTCTAACAGTTTTTGCTCGGCGATGATGAATCAGTCAGTCAGGACAGGTTATTTTATAAGTATAGATTATCTTTTTTTTTCTTTAACTAATTTCCTTATGTCTAGAGTAAGATTTTATTTCTAGTTGTTTTTTTATTAGTTATATCTTAGTTTTTTCTGTTAATATTTTCTTTCTTTCTATATAGAGGAGATATTGCTTACCTCGTAAACAGCACCAAGAGGCATAACCAGACAGGCCACCATCAGATCGGCGACTGCTAGTGACGCTACCAAGTAGTTGGCGACGTTCTGTAAGTTCCTCTCGATGATGATGGCAGCTATCACGAAGACATTTCCTGAAACAATGTTATCAATGTCAAAAATAGTCCAATCAAAATACTGTCGATTGTTTTGTATTGCTGTAGAGATATAACGAAGCTCATTTATTTTAAATATTGCTCTGTCTCTCTTTAATGTAGTGGCTTCTCTCTCTCATTTTGACTTTTTTAATTTATTTATCATAACTCTTTGAAAGAGTAACTGGTACGCTAAAGCGAGTCAGCAAAATTTATTCAGTTTTCCAAAAAGGAGGAGGTTATCAATTTGGTTTAATTTTTTTAAAGGACAGAATTTCATTTTCCTTTTTAACCGACTCCAAAAACGGAAGATGTTCTTAATTCAACTGTATATTTTTTGTATGTTTGTTATGCGACTACTTGAGCAATAGTCAAACGCTTTTGATGGTTCTTTTTTGGAAAGATAGGTATGTCTCCGAAGTGGTCCCATGCAAATTTTATTATGATTATTATTATATATTATTATTATAATCCGATCCTTATAGTGCACAAACTTTTCATGGAGGTTTTCTTGATACATTCGTCAATATAAACGAAAATATGTGAATGACTAGCTGACCCGGCGAACTTCATTTTGTTTTCCCTACAATTTTCCTGATTTTTCTCTTCATAAGAGCCTTTTCCTGACTGTAACCAACGCAACAAAAAAATAATTAGCAAAATCGGTCAATCCGTTCAGGCGTGATACGATGGGACGAAATGGGGCCATATCCATTCTTGAAACCCTTTGAATACATACAAAAAATTTCATCAAAATCTCTCCAGTCGTTTAGGAGAAGTTTAGTGACATAGACAAGCTCACAAAAAATATATATAAAGATCATTTTTATCTTAATCTTAAGATGATTAAACTGCAACTAAGACGTTTATAAAATCTGTATATATGAAAGAAAGTGGTGTTAGTTACACTATTTATAACTCAAAAACGGCTGAACCGGTTTGGCTAAAAATTGGTGGCAAGGTAGCTTAGAACCGAAGGACATAGGATATTTTTTTCCTGTTCGATTGAGAGGGAACTGAAAAAAAAACAACATTTTAATTTTTGCTATACAAACTGAACGAAGTTCGCAGGAACAGCTAATAAAATCGCGACGTAGTACCCAATGAAATAGTTGAAGTCCGGCTTACTCCGCTTAAATAGTTTTATCATTTTTCATTTAAATTGTTGAAATTTTTCCTGCTATAAACCTTAATTATAATTTATAACATCCGTGTACAGTACTACTATTTAAATTATGCGCTTCGGCTTTACACTTATCACTCTTTTTACACTTTATACTTTTATTTACAAATTGGCTGACCTAATCTAAATTTAAGCGAAATGATTAATCATGTAATAACAAATCTATATAGATATATTATATACATTCGGATTTCCGAAGCTTGACGTATCAGCCGAAGCGCATAATTTGAACAGAACTACTATAAATTTGTTAATCGCGTTTTCAGATTAATGTCTGTAAACATTTTAGTCATGACACAAGATTTTTTAAAACTTCGAGCAAGGAAAATCAAAATATTTTAATATTTGGTGTTTTCTATGATTATAGTGTAACTAAAGTAGTTTTGATGTAACTTAAATTTGAAAAAAAACTGAGACGTGATAAAATATCTTGGCTCTTCCTAATTTTGGCAAGTACGTAATACACGTACCAAAATATCCCTTAAGGGATAACCTTGATTGGGTCGTAAGAGCGGAAGGGACTGATCAGGATGTCCTGTGTCACATTATGAATATTTCAAAAGAACATCTTATGTCTAGAGAATGTTAAGTGTTATAATCTTAAAATAAAATATTTTTATAACTTTTGATGAAAAAAAAATGAATGTAGCTAAGCTCTTCTCGATCACGTCAGCTTTTAAACAAAAATCCACATCTAAATCAGTTTATCCTTAAACTTAGACGTTTCGGAAACTGGCTATTAGTGTCTGGCTCGTCGTGGGTGATCTGGTTGTATGTATCTCTCCAGGATATAACATATAATATATATAATATATTATGCATGAAGATACTTTTTTTTAACAATTTTTTTAGAAATTGAGATTAAAAAATTCTATTTCGAATATATCGTCGGCTTATTATAAGAACTCATAAACTGCAAAAAATCGCTAATATCTAACTAATTTACTTTAGGCGTTACGCAGCTTGCTATATAGGATAATATAGGCAAATCAGCATAACCACTAACTAATCCGAACTAAATTACCGTTTATCTTATAATAATGAATATGTAACATAATTACTTCTTGCAATAAGCCGACATTATTGAGTAAATATTAAAAATCACTCTTTTTACACAGTTTAATACACATTTTGTCGCTATCGTGTTTATCCCGGCTCTAAAACTATAAAAAGGACTGATCAAGACGTCTTGTGACACATAGTAAATATTTATAGAGAAGATCTTATTTCGAATGAATATTATATTTCGAGCAAGAAAAATGAAGCAACATAGCGAATACCTTTAGGTTTGCCAATAAAGGAATTTTCTCAAAGGAATAACGCTTGGTAACTGCGTCTAAGGTCGGAAAGGACTGATTGACATACTTCGTGTTACAAAATGAATATTTAAAAATATAATTTCAAAGAAAGAAAGTGCCAAGTGCGAGTCGGGCTCGCCCAAGCAGAGTTCCGTAATAGCAAGCATATGTTACAGATAAAAACAGAAGGCAAACAAGCAAAAGGATTTTCTGGTGGTAAAAAATTCACGCCGCCTAAACATACCAAAGATGGTAATGGTGTGTTGTCAACCTGAGGCCGGGAAGTAAGGCCTCGAGCAAAAGTAAGTTTACCGGCTACCTTACCCTCTGAACCAGAACACCTCAACGACTAGCATTGGACGTTACGGCGGAATAGGTATGGCGGTGGTACCAATCCGGGCAAGTCGCTGCGAGACTCTAGGACATAGTAAAGTAAGTATTTATTGAGAATACTTGAATATATGCTCCAAAATACCATCACCAGCAAAAACTTTGTTTTACATAGTTTTTGTACATATAAATTGTAATGCTATATTTACAGTTTTTGAAAATTTGCTACATTTCAGAAACTAATTAGTAACAAGTATATCTAACTCCAACTAATTTTCGTTGAAAGCTTTCACAGAGGCTCATTGCAAAACAAGAAATAAAATGTCAAGTGCGAGTTGGGCTTGCTAAAGCAGGGTTCTGTTAAAGCAATAAAATGTTACAGATGTTCATGTTTTGAGAATCGTAATACTTAAAATGTTCTAAAATACCAAACTTTTCGCCAGCAAAATAACTTTGATTTACATAGTATGTGCACATAAAAAACAACATAAATATTTATACATATCAGTCATAAAGCTATATTTGCGTTTTTTGAAAACTTGCTGTATCTCAAAAACTACTGCGTAATGATTTAGTTCAAACCATTTTCGTTGAAAGTTTTCATAGAGGCCTTCATGAGAAGAAAGTCTGCCTAGACTATGTATCATGTTATTTGCAATCGAATGATAGGATGACCGAGTAGTCGACATAAATGTATGGTTGTTGCAATAATACTAAAACTTAGTCAAAAAGAGAAACCGGTCTCTAAGTTTAAAAGTTAGGGTGAGAAACACACATTTTACTACTTTGGATGTATTTATCTTCATGATGTAGATTTTTTTTCTTCGTAAGAAGCTCTACTGAGCATCTTCTTCGACATTACAATCTAGTCTATAGACTAATGAGTAATTCTAATTTATCTTAATCTTCTAAGCTACAGTCTCTAAATATAAGTCCATCAACTTTTACTTAGTGTCTCTAAATCTTAAATAGTTCTATTGGTATCTTGAACTTAAAACACTGTCACTTGATTTTGGCACCAGCACTATGTGAATCTACACAACACTACACTAGTTCATATGGCTTTGTCCTTTTCAGCCTTCCCATTGTACTTGTGATATCGAGGAGCTGGATTGCCTCGATTCTCACATGATGATGATAATGATAATGTAGATGATGATTTTTTTTACAGAAATCACAGTTGGTATAATTTAAAGACTTATTTAAAGATACCTTGCGTGTATAGATGTGATGAAACTTTTGTTACAGTTCCATGTTGGAGAAGGGTCCCGCTTGTCTTTTTTACCCACATACATACTACATTTCTTGTTTATACACATATATCCACGCCAAGTCTCTGACAGGGCAGATAGTATTGACTGGCAAATATAACGATGCTTACAGAACTGCCTGGATTCCTTCACATTCATTACCCTTTTCATACGAAAACGTCAGTTTCGGAGACTCTTGACACCAACCCCTGATAAAACCCGAGCTCTTTGAAATATCAACCTACCTATATCCACTCAAAAATTGTTAATCAGTTTAAAGAATATGATTAGCAACAGCAACCAAGTCTCAACTGCGTATTCCTAATCGTTTAGGAATAAAGTGGCTCTAAAATACTGACGGACGGACAGAAAGACGTGTCAAATTTGGGTTCTGTTTTTTGCTATTCCGTTACGGAACCCTAGAAATAAAATACTAGTATAATAGAATAGAATAAATAAATAAGATAATATTTTTTATGTTATAGGAAAGCAAACAAGCAGACGGATTTCCTGATGGTAAGAAACTCACGCCGCCTAGAGATACCAAACATGGTGATGGTGCGTTGCCAACCTGAGGTCAGGATGTTAGGCCTCAAGCAAAAGTAAAAACCGGCTACCTTACCCTCCGAACCGAAACACGTCATGCCGTTATGGCGGCAGGAATAGGTCAGGCGGTGGTACCAATCCGGGCGAGTCGCTGCTAAACTCTACCACCTAGTCAGATGTCACGGTGTTAGCGATGATAAGCCTATGCTATTCTGCAAAGGAGCCCGGACCAACACGGGAAAAAGAATAGAAAATAATAGAAGATAAGTCAATGTAAAAACGGATACTTTGAATGTGATTGATTAATTATGAAATGACATTGATCGTGTCTAACAACCGAAAAGACTAATCAAGATTACGAATCAAACATTCAGAAATAAAGTTTTATTGTACTTTTTATTTCAAATAAATGTGATAAAATTAAGTAAGTATCAAAAACTTTTACGTTTGTAGAGCGGGCGAAAGGAAAGAATAAAAATTTAGCCAGTCTGTAAACACGAAATGTTATTGTTTAAGCCATATTCTTATCATTATTTGCCAACCAAACCTTTGTGTGCTCATACCACATCTATCATATCTAACCTATCACGGCACACTACCAGTAATTCTAATTTTCAAAAAAAGATGGAGGTTACATTATATTCGACTCTTATTTTATTACGTTTGTTAATTGATTTTTGTCGTTTGTTTTTTTGAGATAGCTTACGTCTTCTAGATATATTGATTGATGCCAACCTAGGTAAATAGAAGGAAATATTACTTTTTGTGTACTCAGTGGCATAGTGTTGGAATCAAAAATTGCAGTTATGATGCGTCTAAAATTTTATTAAAATTTATTTAGCACGAAATGTGAAATATTCTCGTTGCATTCACAATTTGACGGTATATCGTGGGTTAATTATAAATTATCGAAAAATAATATATTACGCTAAATATGAGTTGTATTGTTTACAATTTTCTGAAAGCATACAATCCTGTGTTATAGAAATAAGTAAGTAAGTAAGTTTCTTCGTAAGTTTATGATATCACATAAACGTAAAAAGTTCGATATCGACAATGTGTTTCTTAAAATAAACTTCCTACAATGTTCCCTTGAGCTTTATTATAAGTGCCGAAGATCAATCACTGTTTTCAACATTTACTCGCCAATCCTTAATACTTACACAATGAAAATACTTGAATTTACTACTGTGCGAAGCCACAGACGATAGCTAGTTAAGATAAGTCTATTTTTCCATATGGCAAGTTTTACTGCTTTATTATATACTCTTATTCTCGTAAATGGCGCGTGAATTCTCTGGCTGTAAGTTTACTGCATCCAGCGATAAAGAAATGTAGGTTAATAGATTTGCTTGTTATGGACTTTTATGTTTTGTAAAGCTTTATATAGAGATATAGTTTAGCGAACATAAATCTCCACAACATGCTATAATTATGTTAATGTTTTTACTGAAATAAATATATTTTATTTTTAATTTAATTTTTTAATCGAACCCGAACCTCGCGGTTGATCGGTGTAGTTAGGCATGTACGCTAGCCACTCGACCAACGAAGCGGTCAAAAAAGTCATAAATATAGTCCATAAGTTTTTTTTTTCCTTGAAATGTAAAATTGGTAGTGTACCATGGTAGGTTAGATATGATAGGTGTGGTTTATTCTTTCCTTTCGCCTGCCCTACTAACATAAAAGTTTTTGATACTTAATTTTATCACATTTATTTGAAAAGTTTACAATAAAACTTTATTTCTGAATGTTCGATTCGTAATATCGTAATACAGTATATCGTAATACAGGATTCGTCTTGATCAGTCTTTTCGGTTCTTAGATGCGATCAATGTCATTTTATAATTAATCACATTAAAAGTATCCGTTTTTACCATAGAAATAGGAATATATAAGGTCTTTTCAAATTAGTGCACGATATTTTACCTGGACATTCTGAATGTATAACTAAATCAGTAAAAAAAAATCGGACTTAAAATAAATTAATTACAGCATTTTTAATAATTCATATTCAATTGCGCAAGATCAATGACCGTCACCCGCGAGACTCCGACACCACGTGACACC
>NJDD01000223.1:149178-202971 GCA_002245505.1 Calephelis nemesis
TGTAGGTACAAATAAACATTAAGTAGCAAGATACTCCGTAGTGACAATTCACGCGGCAGCCGTGAAACAATCAGCTGCTTTCCGTCCGTTGCGTAAGAGTCCGTTAATTTAACATTGAGTTAGCGTCTAACCTGGGTTAAAGCATTTTACATTTGACAGTTTAATTCAGTGTCAAATGAAACACGGGAAAGTACAAGTGGCCCTAAGTGTTAGATATTTTTTGATCGGTTAGATATTTCTGTGATTAAAGATAAGCTATCACCTTGTACTTTCGTTTTGTACTTTTAAGATTTTCTGTAATGTCTTTTGTGTACTGTCTAATAAAACTTATGTGCGAGTGTTCTTAGACATGTTTGATGAAAATCGGTTGAGCGGTTTAAAAGTTATGGGGGGTGAATGTGGGGAGATGACAATTTTTATAATTATCAAAGGGAAATTAAGTTCTTGTATCTGGGTTTTTTTCAAATTTTTAATTTAATAGTTACTAGTAGTTGCCCGTTGGTCGAAATTCAATCATAATAAACCTTAATATCTTGTTTATAAGAACGCAATCTTCATTTCTCAAGACCAACTACTTTGTTTCCAAACTGTATGGTGCGCCATCTGTGATATTTTATCGTTATCATCAATATATTTGTTAGTGTGTGTCAAAAGCAAGGTCATGTGGGTGTTTGTTTATTGATTTAATGTACTTTATAAGCATTATTATTGGTAAATGTTAGCGCTCTGCACTTCTCCTAAACATAAAATATAAGTGTGCCAAATTTTATATTTCTCCGTCCGCGCAATTTAAGTGAAAAAGTATCCAAAGTTTTGGCATCACGTACTAATATATAGATTTTAAAAACGCATGGGGGTCCATGCGTTTTTGCGAGAATTATTTTTTGTAATATTTTATTTATTTTTCGTTTTGGATTTTTTTATTATTTTTTTATGTTTCCAGACACGCATTGCGAGTCCGTGGTTAAAATATCGTTAACTAATTTGAGAAAGCCCTGTATAACTAAATCAGTAAAAAATATTTAAACAAAAAATCGGACTTAAAATAAATTAATTACAGCAATATTTCATATTCAAATGCGCAAGTTCAATGACCCGTCACCCGCGTCACGGCATATACCTAGATACCTACAGCTACGGTACGAATGTGTGTTACATTTATTGCGTGTCCTATCCCAATGATAGGCTTTGAACTGATTGATTATAAAAAAAATGTGAATGTAGGCGTGTGGTAAAGATAAAAATACAAAAATAATTTACGTAGGTACCTACCTGTTCACACTATTCACATCCATATTTAAAAATATCCACAATTGTAGGTATTGTATGCACAACTTAACACGGTTGTTATGTGTCTTTAAGTATTGTTAGTAGGTTCCTATTTTCCTATAACTTTTTAAGGCAAGGTCAGTTCAATTGTAAGGTCTACTTTCAACATCAGTCAAATCTTCGACCCTACCCATATAAAAAATTCGGGAGGCGTCAAGTCAGGTCGGGATCACATCAGCCACCCCCTATTCAATTTTCACCATGGAAAGATACTCATGAACACTTAGTGAAAAATAAAGACAAACACAAACAAAATCCTAACGCACCCCAATCGCGATCAAACATCAACTGATTTGAAAAATGACCGTATTAGAAATAATAATTTGTAAGAAGCGGGGGACGGGGCGGGAAGTCGACGAGCGAAACGCATCGATACATGACCTTGATTAGGGGCCCTACCAAGAACGCATGAAGACATACTCGTATTATTTCTATCTTGCTAAATGTCCGCCTTTATATGCAACTTTATGGTATAAGTCATAAGGTCGTCTTTCTCTAATAAGTACTATTGAAATAATACTGTTTTAATTAAGAGCTTTATGGTAACCCCCCAGAATTTACACTACATGATTTTTTATGACTTAGCAACAGCTATTACTTTCTCAGCTAATTATTACCTAGGTAAGCAGGTACTACGTATTTAATTAATAGAAAAATACTGGACCTAGACATTTGTACTGTGTAACAGGTAGGTATGTAAAGTTTTTTAACTGATTAAAATTTCAATAAAACAAAAACATAAAGGGTTTTTAGCAATTTAACAGATAATAGTGTTACATAATAGTAGCCTGTAGGTACAAATAAACATTAAGTAGCTAGGTACATTGTTACGCGGGCGCGGCAGCCGTGAGACAATCAGCTGCTTTCGAGTTCGTTGACCCCAACGCTTTATATCAACAATGATTACTTGTAATATTCTATTTATTTTTCGTTTAAGATTTTTTTTTATTATTTTTTATGTTTTTAGACATGCATTCCGAGCCCGTGGTTAAAATATCGTTAACTAATTTTAGAAAGCCCTGTATAAAGAAGTGCAACAATGTTCTATATCAAATTTAGTTGTAAAAATATTATTGGTAAATAAAAATAGTATTGGAATCGACATGTAACATAACAACATCTTTTTATCTCTTTTAACAAATGTTGATATTATGTACGCCGAAAGAGATAACGACATTTTTAAATTTTTGTCTATGCTAATTTTGGCGTCGATTTAAAGTGACGTCATGAGAGTTCTCATGTTTGCCAAGAATCCATATTTAGTTTTAAATTTTTATAGTGATGTTCTATAACAATTGTCGATATTTTATTTTACATTCCCAGAAACGAATATTAAGATAAATATGTTGAATATTTTTTGACAGCCTCGTTGGTTGACGTCTAACTTTACCGAGCAATCGCGAAGCTCGGCTTCGAATCATTTTTGTGATGAACATTTAGACATTTTTCGAGTGTTTTTTTAATTTATACTGGTATAATTTTAAATATTTCTATTCATTAGAGTGGTTGACTAACACCCATAACATAAGAACACACACACACATGTATTCACGCCAAGTCCCTTACGGAGTAGGCAGAGAGTATACTCTCTGCTTACTCCGTAAGTGCCAGACCTGACGATCCTGACAAACCTGTCTGGCGTCCTGCACATTCATTACCCTTTTTATACAAACACGCCGGTTTCGGAGACTCTTGACACCACCTTCGTATAATATCCAAGTGATCTGATCACAAGGATATGTATAAATTGCTTATTTTGGGGTAAAATTCTATTTGTGGTAAATTTAAAATAATAGTCCAGGTGTATTTTTTATTTTATTTAAAATAACCCTTGACAAATAAGGCACTTTAAATCATCAGCAAAATAAGCAAAGTATGTGCTTAGGTTCTAGGTTTAAGTCAACTATACAAATTCCCCCGTGTTGGTCCGGGCTTCTTTGTAGAATAGACCATCTGCCTTCCTTGCCAGGCAGCTCGTAAAAGGCGAGCATAGGCTCACCGTCACTAACACCGTGACATCTGACTAGGTGGTAGAGTTTAGCAGCGACTCGCCCGGATTGGTACCACTGCCTTACCTATTTCTGCCGCCATAACGTCATGACGTGTTCCGGTTTGAAGGGTAAGGTCGGTAAACTTACTTTTGCTCGAGGCCTAACATCCCGACCTCAGGTTGGCAACGCACTATTACCAACTTTGGTGTCTCTAGGCGGTGTAAATTTCTTAACATCAGGAAATCCGTCTGCTTGTTTGTCTTCCAATATCATAAAAAAAAGTACAAAGAAATACATGTATCAGAATTAATTGAATAAACACCCTGCCCCAGAAAAGCAACCGGTTCAAACCGAGCTCTCGACAAACGAGGTAAGCCCTCGGTCATCTTGCGCTGAGGTAGTATTTTTTGTTATGATATTGGAAGGCAAACAAGCAAACAGATTTCCTGATGGTAAGAAATTTACGCCGCCTGGGTACACCAAAGGTAGTAAAGGTGCGTTGCCAACCTAAGAACGGGATGATAAGCCTCGAGCAAAAGTGAGTTTACCGCCTAATTTACCCTCTGAACCGGAACACGCGAACGCAAGCACTGACGTTATGGCGGCAGGAATAGATAAGGCCGTGGTACCAATTCGGGGGAAAAGCTGCGAAACTCTACCACCTAGTAGGATGTCACGGCGTCAGTGACGGCCTATGCTCGCCTTTTACGAGCTGCCTGGCAGAAAGGCAGATGGTCAATTCTACAAAGGAGCCCGGACCAACATGGGGTAAATTCGATTTACTTTTTTCAAAAGAAAAATTCGCTTTTACAAAAAAATCTTGTAAAGAGAAAAAAGCAAATCTTTAAATTATCAAAGCTAAAGCCATTACCATAATTCTGAAGAATCCAATGACATTTCATATTTCAAGAATCGTCCAGCCGTTGTGTCTCTAGAGTGTGTTAAAGAAATTGTCAACATATAGTTGACATATATATTATGTATATCACACACGCTTGAAAAACATTACTCTCCTTCTGATGTAGTCAGGTCAAGGTATGTCGCCTTATATCTACGTGAACTTAGTTATCGACTTTTAAATAGCAAGTGCCAACTTCATAAAAAACATTTGCCATTCCAAAAGGCCATAACAATGGTTCGTTATTTGGCCCGCTTCATTAGTCCTATGCCAATTCTATAAAAAATGTTTTGTCAAACTGCATGCAAGACATTTTTGGCACACCCTGGCAATATATCTGGATAAAAATTCACGCTCTAATTAATTTAATGAGTGAGATGACGCCTTCATTCTATTTATTTTATTTTCTTGCAAAGAAGGAATCAGACTGTTTTCCTCATCGTCAGAAATACACCCCACGGTGTAGTGGTCTGTTGTTGAAGTTGACATCACGAGGTCACAAGTTCGGTTCTCGGGTTAATGTCAACCCGAAGTGAGTTTTTTTAATATTTTAATAAATATAACTTTGCCCAGGGTTGTTTAAGTGCACATTTGGCGATAGTTTTACCATCTATCACATAGTTGGACCTAACTATATTTGGTTCATCTTTATAAATTCAGGATTGAAGATACATATATTCTTAGTGTGTTAAATACAAGTTCCTTGACAACTATATTACACTCATAGACTAATCCATCCAAAAACATGATGACCTAACCGCGTAATGCCAGCCAAGATGATAGTCTCGTGTTACAGATAAAATATAATTGCGCAGTAAGACTGCACAAAACCGACTTCAATACGTCGATTTTCCTGGAATCTCAGCAGAAGTATCTTTCGTCGAGATTTTAATATATTAAGTATTACAAACATACAAGAGATAAATACTGATGACGTGACATAGTTGGCGGGCCGTGAACTGTGTACACACCTGTTGCAGTTCAGCTAGATAGTAATGGACATGAAACAATTTTATAACCACGTGCTACCTAGCAAGGGTTATTTTTTCGAGATTATCTCTGTATGTTTAATGATTTATTTGTTCATAACTCTTGAAAAATTGCAAATTTTTTATATCGCCTCTGTGGTCTAGCGGTTTAGCGTAGAACTTAATTTTATGATATCCCGGGATTGGATGTATGTGCCCAGTTAAGGATAGGTTTGCCATCTATCACATTGTGGACTTAGTGTCTTCGGCTAGTCGTGGGTGCCCTGGTTGTACCTCTGTCTACCTGTTCGGAAATGTAGGCGTCAAATTTTTGGTATTACAAAGTAAATAAATCAAGGGGAGACACGGCGCTTGAAGACCAAAGATAGTGGAGGAATGTTGCCAAACTGAGGCCGAAATAATAAACCGTAATTTTATTTACTTGTTAGGTACATTACTAACTACCAAACTAGAAAACTACAGTGGCGAAAACAAATATCGTGGTTGCTGAAATAGATACCTTTGTAATATAGTAAGATTATACTTACAACTCAGTAATCTAAAATTACCAGTACACCCACGATTGACTGAAGGTATTTAGTTCCACAATGTCATAGCTGGTAAACTTATCGCCAACCGGGCACTTATAAAATTCCGGTCATTCTTAGTTTCTTTTAATTAATCTCAGTAAATATATTCTTGCATTATGTCTTACTATTACTATGTTAAAATTTACAATTATTTATTACACAAATTATATTAGAAATTGCAATAATTCGAAGTTGAAGTGGTTCTTCCCAAGACTCTGTCTTCTAAATATTCAGAAATCTTGTGATACCCTCACCTAACTTTCTTTTTATATACATATCTTCTCGCCAAGTGTGTGAGAAATAGTGTGAGTGGCAGATTCCAGGATCTTTACAGACTTGTCGGGCTTCCTTTACTTTCATTAATTACACTTTTCATTCAAACACGCCGGATTCAGAGAGTATTGACATCATTCTAGGATAATATCCGAGCGAACTGATCGTGAAATATCAACCTGAATCTCACCGGTTACCTATGTCCATTTACATTTGCATTATGTATCTGCTTTGTCAATCTTTCATCTGTCATTATTTCAATCCCATTCTTTCACCGATATCACTGTTGCAAATGCGGTCAGCGAGCGTTACACCTCAGATTTTCCGAAACGAAAATACCTTATCCGTACATCCTGTTATTCCTGTTTAAGACCAAAACCGACTAGAGCCTCACACAACATTTTACAGGACATCCATTGAGGACCTTTCAGCTATTTTTCCATACATTTTTGAGACTAAACTGATCAAACTGATGGCCCTGTAACTGGTCCATGCACCAGTTACAGGTACACAAATGCTGGTGCATTGTTTTAATATATATTTTAATTTGTTTAAGAGCTAATCTTTCATGTCAAACTAGCTGCTACCCGTGTCTTTGCTGCGTAACAGTTTACAGTAACAGTAATATTATAAATGCGAAAGTTTGTATGTATGGATGTATGGATGTTTGTTACTCTTTCACGCAAAAACTACAAAGCCGATTACGATGAAATTTGGTATGTAGGTAGCTGAAGACCCAGAATAACATATAGGCTACTTTTTATCCTGGAGTTCCCGCGGGATTGGGACTTACGCGGGTGAAACCGCGGGGCGCAGCTGGTATTTACTAATCTGGAGTTGAATTAAAAACGTACTTGTTTAAAAAAAGTATCTTCACGCCCATATCTCCGAAAAGTTAGGCAGAGGCATAACCAGGGTACCCACCACTAGCCGAAGACACTAAGTCCCACAATGTGATATGTGGCAAGACTATCGCCAACCGGGTACATTTCCAATCCCGACCAATATTTTTTTTATTACAAAATTGGTAAAATCCAATTTCATTTTTTGTAGGCCGACCCGGGATTCGAACTCGGGACCTCATGCAGTCAAGTCCAACACCCGGACCGCTAGACCACAGAGGCGATTACTTGTTTGTATTTGGCGTACTTATTTATTTTTAGTTAATAGCCCATTAATAAGGATTTTCAAACTTTCAACTCCTTTTACACCTCCATAGGAGTATAATTTCCAAAATTCCGTTATTAATTGGGTGTCTACTCAATAAAACGACCCTACTCAACAAATTTTATGGCTGTAACTTTAATAGTTTTTGCTCGGCGATGATGAATCAGTCAGGTCATGTTATTTTATAAGTATAGATGGGCTTGGATGGTTAAGTATTGATAGGCAAATATTTGCTTATACTTCGACCCACGACAGAATTATTTATTTTATAAAGATGAGTTTTGTATACTGCCAGATCATTTGTATCATGTATTTTTTTATACTATAGGCAGGCAAACAAGCAGACGGATTTCCTGATAGACATTCCCGCCGCCTAGAGACACCAAAGGTGGTAACGGTCCGTTGCCAATCTGAGGTCAGGATGTTAGGCCTCGAGCAAAAGTAAGTTTACCGGCTACCTTACCCCCCTAATCGGAACACGTCATGACGTTATGGCGGCAGGAATAGGTAAGGCGGTTGTACCAATCCGGGCAAGTCGCTGCAAAACTCTACCACCTAGTCAGATGTCACGGTGTTAGTGATGATAAGCTTATGCTCGCCTTTGACGAGCTGCCTGGCAAGAAAAGCAGATGGTCTATTCTGCAAAGGAGCCCGGACCAACACGGGGTTACATAAATCGAAAACATCATTCTTTTAAACAGGTTAACGTCCTTTTTAAGCCGGCACCGGACCACAACGCCCGAAAATCATAACCTTTGTTTTAGAACTGGGTCAACAGTTGTAATTGACGGCGTTTTAATTTCACAAATAAAAGCATTGAAAAACCATTAGTAATTGCAATTGTATCCGTTCGTCGGAGTCGACTACGAGAGTTTAATCATCAGGATTTCGAGATAGACATTCTATCTTAATTAACTTTTTATTAAATTGTTGGAAATTGACTGTGTTAAGTCTTTGAAAGTTACTAGCTTTCCCAGTGAACTTCGTTTTACCCGTTCAGTTAGTATGGGAAAAAATAAAATGTTGCTTTTCCTATTTTCCTCGAAGTTTTTCCAAAACTTTATAATTAACTATTTTAATTGACCGCCTCGTTGGTCGAGTGGCTAACGTACTCCCCTAACTGCATCGACGAACCGCGAGGCTTGGGTTCGATTTCCAACGGGGGCAGGCATTTGTGTGATGAACATTTAGATGTCTGCATTTCCGGGTCTGGGTGCTTATTAAATTTATTCTGGTATCTATTTAAGTATTTCTATGCAATAGTATCGTTGGCTAACACCCATAACACAAGCATATAATTTGCTTATTTTGGGGTTAGATTCCAATTGAAAAAAAAACTAGCTGTCCCGGTGAATTTCGTTTTACCCGTTCAGCTAGTTTGGGAAAAATAAAACATTGCTTTTCCTAGTTTCCTCGCTATTTTCCTTTTAAATCCCTGCACTTGAACAAATCATTCGAAACCAAAATTAGCCAAGTCGGTTCAGCCGTTCTTGCGTTTTATCGAGACTAACGAACAGCGACTTATATGTGAGATATTGATCTATTATAAGAATGAGATGAAGGTATTAGGTGTAAGTATGACGTATCTCTGTATGGCTGTGTCTGTCTGTGGCATCATAGCTTTTGAACGGATAGACCGATTTCGATACGTTTTTTTGTTTGAAAGCTCGCATGATTGAGATGGTTCTTACAAGTTTATAAGTTTGTAGGGGGGGTTCAATAAACATTTTATTGTGGGATTAAAATTCAAACACATTTTCTGACATTAAGGTCCACCATCTACATATGTGAAATATTATTCATTAAATCATAATTATTGTTTCAATTACCAATTAGTATACTACCTATTATGTCAATAAGAATGTTATATAAATCGTGAATTTGATTTAAAATAACGGCTTTTTAATGATATTGAAAGACAGACAAACCAGCCAGGTATGCCAGGTGAGAAAACCATTGAACTGAAACCTTTGCTCAGATACTGATACTTATTCTTCTTCTTATTCATCTAATTGTAAAAGTTTGTACCGGTGGCACAATTCCTAAAGCCCGGTGAAGTTTTTTTTTATGACAATGGAAGGCAAACAAGCAGACGGATTTCTTGTTGGTAAGAAATTCACGCCGCCTAGAGACACCAAATGTGGTAATGGTGTAGTACTAACCTGAGACCGGGATGTAAGGCCTCAAGTTAAGTTAGTTTAACAGAAACTTTATTTTCCGAACCAGAATACGTCAACGGCAAGCACTGATGTTGTAACAGGAATAAGTAAGGCGGTTGACACTAATCCGGGCTTGTCGTTGCGAAACTATCATCTAGTCAGATGTCACGGTGTTAGTGACGGTATGCCTATGCTCGCCTTTTACGAGGTGCCTGGCAGAATGGCAGATGGTCTATTCTGCAAAGGATCCCGTACCATTAGAGGGACAGTAAATTTTAATAAATAAAACAATTACCCCTGGGAAAAATCACACTAGTTAAATCTCATATCTCTTTCACATCGTAATGATGTGACAATTTTGTGTATGTAGTCACAAGTTTTTCAGTTTCGTAATTAGATATAAAATTCTTAGGATGCAGAATAACCCTGAATACTAATGAAAAATAAATTCATGTGCTTTCCTAAAGAATCTGGGCCATAATGATATTTCGGGTCAAACAAATTCATAAGTATTTCAGTTCAGTTTATTAGTTCCGAATCACATTCATATTATTTCATTATTTTTCATTTAAGTATTACAGTACTATTTAAATTATGCGTTTCGGTTATATTCGTCAGATTTCGGAAATCCGAACTTATTGAAAAATATCTATATAGAGTCGTTATTACATAATTAATCATTCCGCTTTAATTTAGATTAGGTCAGCCAATTTAAAAATAAAAGTATAAAGTCTAACTTAAACTTAATTTCATCCTACATAATTATAGGTTAATGATATAAGTACAACGAAATGTTTAAATAGATACCACAATAAATTTAATAAGCAAACCTAGATCCAGAAAATGAATTAATAGTTTAAAATAAAGTTCAACTGTTTACTTACAGTCTTTCTTCTCACTGAAGGTGTTAAAGCAAGCTTAGTTTACATAATTTTATACTCAAGAGTTTTATGGTTGAACCTCTAGATAATCTCGTAATTATTGTATTTAAATAATATTGAGGATTACCTTAACGTGATGATTATAAAATAAAAATAAAGATTGTCGGTTGCTCGCAGTTTTCATAAACTCATCGGTTTTTATGCGTCAGCAGAGTGCTCAGCTCAAAACATAATTATTTAGATGGATTGGTATGTTTCCTTTAATGTTAGCAACAAAAAATACTTCCTTAGAGATCGAAGCTCGACTTTGTGCTGCGTTTTAATACTGGGTAGGGTTGGGTTGGTTGGAGAGAGGTAGATGGTCTATTCTACTGAGCCGACCCTGACCAACTGCTGTTGCGTGTATTTTTTCAAGACTATAATCTAATTTAAGATAGCTTCCATCTAAGACACAATCTTGTTCCGACATACCTATACAGTACACAAAGCATGTGTTGTCTCAAAGGTTGTCTTTCTGCATATGTTATCAGTTGTATTATCAATTACATAACCATAAACTTCGCTTATTGGCAATATTTCATTAATATGTATCACGAACAACGTAAGAGACAATATACAGCCCGGCGGTACACCAGCATTGATGGCTATTGTAATTGAGCATTCATCATTGAAAATTACTTTAACGCTACGTCCAGTAAGTACCTAAAGTAAACAAGGTTTGATCAGATAGCCTAAAGGAAGATGTTTTATGAACAAGCACCCAAAGGACGTTTTTTTTTAATAAATAAGAAGAAGAATAAGTATCAGTATCTGAGCAAATGTATTACTTCAGTTCAATGGTTTTCTCACCTGGCATATTATTGCTTAAAAAAAAAGTATCTTTACGCCCATATCCCCGAAGAGGTAGGCAGAGGCACAACCAGGGAACCCACGACTAGCCGAAGACACTAAGTCCCACAATGTGATAGGTAGCAAGCCTATCGCCAACCGGGCGCATTTCCAATCCCGAACAACATTTTTTTATTAGAATATTGGAAAAATCCAATTTTTTTATTGCCCGACCCGGGATTCGAACCCGGGACCTCAAGTAGTCCAGTCCAACAACTGAACCGCTAAACTAGAGTGAATTTACAATCCAACCGGAGATTATACTTAATCTGGCGATTATACAAGATAACACTGTAAGTAGTATAATCCAATGATTATACTGGATTATAAATCAACTACTTCAAACATATAAGGTGATGAAACCACTGACCTGAAGTAAATAACCCTTGCTCAGATCACAAACTCACACATATTAATCTAAGAGGATTTGCGGGTACGCCCTCAAAGGATCGCGAAATTGTATTCCGACGAAATCGACAGCAGACTTGGATTAATATTAGTCACTAGTCTATACCTGCGGTTTTGTCTGCAAGGAAATAAAAAAATACATCTAAATAAAAAAAAGCATCTTCACACCCATATCTTCAAAGTTGTAGGCAGAGGCACAACCAGGGCACCCTCGGCTAGCCGAAGATACTAAGTCCCACAATGTGATAGGTGGCAAGCCTATCGTCAACCGGGTACATTTCCAATCCCGAGCAACGTTTTTTATTAGAAAATTGGAAAAACCCAATTTCTTTTTGGTGTCCGACCCGGGATTCGAACTCGGGTCCTCATCGGCAGTAAAGTCTAACAACTGAACCGCTAGACCACAGAGGCTCCGAAGATATCACTAGTTCCGGACTTCCATGAAAAATATAGATTAACTGTGATCACACTGAGTAGCTTATAAAAGCCAGATGTCGCGTCGGTTTGTCACTAACACCGTGACTACGACTATTGGGCCCTCGTGCAGAATGTAGATCAACTATAGATAAACCAAGTGGCTCTCGAAGATGGACGTTGGTTCTATGCAGTAGATAATTAGTTGGCTGGCCAGAATCGTAACCACATCAATATTTATTCCTGTCACCTGCTATCATGCAGCTCGTAATAGGAAGTGTCGGCTTATGACTAGTACCGCGACCATAAATATGTAGTAATTGTTTACCCACTTGCCCAAGTTACTAGATTCAGTCACTAATACCGCGGTTATGACTATGTGGTAAATTTTTAGTCGACAGGACAGAATCTGTACCACACTAATCTAATAATCCTGTCACCTTCTATCAAGCAGCTAACAAAAGGTAACGTAGGGTACTACTACCGTGACTACCGTGATTATGTGATAATTGTTTACTCGACTTGCCATAATTACTAGATACACCCAAATCGGTAGCAAAACGTCAATTATTCCTTCAATTTGGATGTTTATAGGCAACGAGTTCCTACCATCAGGTGATGCGTCTGTATGCTTACATTGGATTGGATAGTACTGTTTTAACAGTGGAAATCCTATCAAACTAATCTTATAATATTTTTATGTGCCTTTAAACATACAAACAGATAACTATAATAGATAAAACAATTCTAAGTCAAAAAATTGTAGGTTCAGAATCTGTGTCTATTTTTTAAATTAATGATTTCAGTATCTTCACGCCCATATTCCCAAAGAGGTAGGCAGAGGCACAGTCAGGGTACCCACGACCAGCTGAAGACCCACAAATGTAATAGGTGGCAACCCTATCGCCAATCGGGCACATCGCCAATCCCGGGCAACGTTATCTTAATTTGAAAATTAAAAATACAGTTTCTAGTTTTTACGTTGCCAAACCTGGGAATCGAACCCGGGACCTCAAGAAATCAAGTCCGACGTCGGAACGCCTCTGTGGCCAAAGAGGCGATTTCAGTATTTGTGTCTATAATTACAGGTTTACCTCCTCTTCTATAAGAGGAGGTAAACCTGTAATTATACGATGTAATATTATAGTGAATATTCATTATAATCTACAAATATCTGATACTAGGAATATCCCATGTATGTTGACGATTTTTCAAAGTACAGACACAGGTTTTCATGTATTTTTATAAGTATTTTTGCGATAATATTGAGTTTGCGAAAGACGCCATATTTGAATATTTTTGGGGCGCGTATGTTGTATCAATCTGATTATCATTTGTCGGTTTTTTGCGTATCACGTGAAGCCTTTGAATTGCGGAAATTTGAAGCCTTTTTGACGAATTCTGTATTACTAAGATTATTCGATTACGACATTTCGCTAACATCGCATAATGTTATTTAAAGACAGTATTAATAGTATGTAACTCTTTTATTCATAAATGTGAAAGTATGTTTTATATTCGCATCAAAACGACACATCAGATTTTAATGATTTTTACATTTGTTTGTTTTCTGTGTCGCCTCTGCATGAGGTCCTAGGTTCGAATCCCGGGTCGGGCAACAAAAGAAAATTAGGTTTTTCCATTTTTTTTTATAAAAAAAAATGTTGCTCGGGATAGGATATGTGCCCGATTGACGATAGGCTTGCCACCTATCACATTGTGGGACTTAGTATCTTCGGCTAGTCGTGGGTACCCTGGTTGTGCGTCTGCCTACCTCTTCGGGGATATGGGCATGAAGATACTTTTTATCAATCTACAGTGAACACTTATGTGTTTGTAACAACAACATTGTCTGGGTGTACGATTTTTGTTTTTTTTTATTTTTATTTAAAATAAGTATCTGAGTACATTTTTTGAAAGTCTAAGTATAACAAATTATGAAATAGCATATTATTATAATTTAAAAATTATTAACATTATATTTTTATAAGTAAAAATTAAAAAAATATATGAATGTCAAAAACAAATTAAAAATGTCAATAAAAAATGGAGAATTACTTTGAAATAATTGAATTTAATTTTGAAACCCTGTTACATTAAAATGTAACATGTTGTCCAAACTGAATTGTCAGCAAAATATTCCTCATTTTATTATAAGCTTTTCTCGTTCGGGTATTTTAGCCTCTGTGGTCTAGCGGTTCAGTTGTTGGACTTGACTGCATGAGTTCCCGGGTTCGAATCCCGGGTCGGTCAACAAAAAGAAAATTGGGTTTTTCCAATTTTCTAATTCAAAAAAAATGTTACTCGGGCTAGGATATTATGTGCCCGGTTGGCGATAGGCTTGCCACCTATCACATTGAGGGACTTAGTGTCTTCGGCTAGTCGTGGGTGCCCTGGTTGTGCCTCTGCCTACCTCTTCGGGAATATGGACGTGAAGATACTTTTTCTACTTCATTTAAATTAGTTACTACTCTAGATTTTTTAAACATTACTAGCGGAGTCGCCAAACGCTATCCTGTCCTAACTAATGACATTGTTTTTTTCATAAATTCTTCTCGTGACAATAATAAGCACAACAAAAATAGATTTAACAAAATTAGTCCATCCGTTCAAGCATGATGTAGTGACAACGCGAAATAGAGATCGTTTTTATATACAGGATTATTGGTGACTAACGCATAATCTTTCTGGGGTAGCTTTAGTGCAGCAAAAACAATAACTTTTGGAAAATCGCGAGAAAAGTATTTGGTTCTCCATACGTGACGTCCATTGTCTTCTGACAAATTGTATGGATAACCAAATTTTTTTTCGCAATTTCCTGAAAGTTGTTGCACAAAAGTTGTTGCTTTTGATGTACTAAAGCCGCCCCAGAAAGGTAATGCATTAGTTACTAGTAACTCTGTATATATTAACGACTACTAACAAACAAAAAACATTTTCCAGTGGACCTTATTCTGAATCTAAATCATTCTCGAATCCCATTGAACATACACATAAACTTCATCAAAGTCGCTCCAGTCGTTTAGGAGGAGTTCAGTGCTATCATGTATAGCACACAAGAAGTCTAATAGGTACATAAAATTCTCGTGGCACGGTGTATGTGATTAAATCCTCCGAAACGGCTCGACCGATTTTCGTGAAATTTTGTAAGCATATTGAGTAGGTCGTCATTAAACAAAAATCACTTTCTTTTTTAATATCGTAAAAACTTCGAGGAGTCATAAATGTATATTTTCTATTAGCAATTGCAAATTAATAACAATAGCGATGCACCACACACACACACACACTGTAGATGATTTCTATAAACCCCCCGGGGCCCCCGGCTTGTTCGCTATATTGTAATTCAAAAGCACTATTCGTTATATTGTAGTCAAAACTCGTACACCCAGAAAATGTTGTTGTTACAAACACATAAGTGTTCCCTGGAGATTGATAAAAAGTATCTTCACGCCTATATCCCCAAAGAGGTAGGCAGAGGCACAACCAGGGCACCCACGACTAGCCGAAGACACTAAGTCACACAATGTGATTGGTGGCAAACCTATCGCCAACCGGGCACATATCCAATTCTGAGCAATATTTTTTTTATTAGAAAATTGGAAAAACCAAATTTTCTTTTTGTTGCCCGACCCGGAGTTGGAACCCGGGACCTCATGCAGTCAAGTCCAACACCTGAACCGCAAGACCACAAAGGTATTAAAAATAAAATTATATGTCAACTTATAAAAAAACAATTTAGAAAAAAAATAAAAATGTATATGAAGTCAATCGGTATAAAATGTCAATTCCTTAAAAGATAAAATCTCCTTATAAGTAATGTAATAGTGACATTACATGTGTCGTACATAGAAGAATAAAAAAGGTCTTAGCCGGCCCAGAAATCAGAATAAAAAAAAAAGAATAAAAAATACTAGCTCCATATTTTCTAGTCTAAGATATCGAGTGTCGGATTAGTCTAACGTTGCGAAGATGTCGCTGTCGGAGACCAGGAACAGCTAATAGATTAAATGTCTCCGGTGATAGACGTTTAGACAGTTATTTGTTTGATAGAAACAATGAAAGTTGTGCTGACAACGAAAACACAATTTAAATAACATTAGAGTCGCCATTTTGGAATTCCAATCAAATAACATGTTTGTTTCTATCCTTATTAATGTACTTTACATTGGGTCTTATATTTTTTATAAGTTTATTTACTATTACTTGAAAGTCAGCGAATCATCACATGGGTTTCTTCATAGTAAGAGACAACTGTGACTTCCTCCTGCAGCCAGGATGTTAGGCCTATTGTGCATGTCTACCAGCAACCCTAGTCTTTGGGCCGAGACATAACGAAGCCAATATGGCGGCAGGAATATATTAAGCACTGATGTAGTGTATCCCTACCCGAGCAAGTTACTACGCAGCACTCTACTACCAGTGGTATTGAAAATCCATCAGTTGCATATCTGCTATTACATAAATGTAAATGTGATGTACATTTATGTAATAGCAGATACGCAACTTGCAACTACGATACGTTGCCCGACCCGAGAATTGAACCCGGGACCTCATTAAGTTAAGTCCAGCACCTAGACCACTAGACCACAGAGATTCACAATAACCAAAATTTTCTTAAAAAAAAATTGACATAATTGACAATTGAATTAACGCGTGTTTACGTTGATAAAGTTTAAATTCAGCGGTGAAATCAAGGCCAAGTTATTTAATGAGTATGATTTTATAACCTACTTAATAAAAAAATGATAAAATCAGGGTAAAGTCCTAATCAAATTGATATCAATATGAAATTTGGCAAAGAGGAGCTGGCGAACGTCCAATCGGATGGGGGAAGCGACCGGATCCACTCGCGAACTTTCAAATAATTTACGTATAACTTTTTCAACTGACAACTCAACGCAAAAGAGGGTAATGAGTTTATCAGTTTGTGTTATTCTTTTCCAATGGGTATGATACGCTTGGTTCGATTTAATTATTATGTGATAAGCTACTGAAGCAAGCTTCTGTTAGTAAAAGACATCTGTAAACACCATAGATGTTACTGGAGCGCTGTCTTATAGTCGGGGTCGCAAGAAACTTGTACATGTATACCACCTTACTCTACAGCTCGGAACATGATAATACCCAGCACTGATATCATCATGAATTGTACTTCAATCGATTTTTTTTCATTTCAATTATATACCACGAAATATAAATAATTAACACAAATGTAAGCAAAAATTTAATGGTATATTACGGAAACAGGGTATGGTAATACTAGTGTACCTAAAGGGTTTGTCCTTTCTCCAACGTTATTTATTGTTTTTATTAATAATCCCATAGCACCTATTTTATGCTATGCTGATGACAGCATTGTTGTGGAAGGGTACCTGTACGGTACCAAAGCTACAATGAACCAAATCCGAATTAAGAAAAATACCGTGATGGACCGTTTTAACTCGACATTAAAGCTGAGCTTTGAATTGGGAGAAGCTAACTTATTTCAATGCCGTGAAAACTCACTCTTGTTTTACAGACTGCTAAAAATACTATTAATTTACTTCGTTTTTTCGGGCCTTTTTCAAATTTTGGACATAAAAGTCTTCGCTAAATAAAACTTTGAAGACTTCATAGAGTCTTCAGCAAAACCTGGTGTTGAAAAAATTAGAAATACTGGCTAAGGTTAAGAGGTACTTTGTACTCGATCAATTTCATTAGCTGTATAAAGCACAGATACGAGCGTGAATGAAGTACTGCTTTCACACATGATTCTGCTAACTGCCAGCTAGCTGTCTTGGACTCTAAATTGCCATAAAAAGAGATTAATAATAATAATAAATTGCCAAAAAAAACCCTCAATAACGTAAAACCATATTGTAGTTTTATTAATAGCAAAGCACAGCAAACAAGCTCGAAACTCGTTAGACCTCAAGCAACAGTAAGCTGATGATGATGATGATGAAGCATTGACGTTATGGCCGCAGAGATAGGTAAGGCGGTAGTACCAATCCGATCGAGTCGCTGCGAAACTGTACCTATGTCACGGTGTTAGTGACAATAATCCTATGCTCGCCTTTAACGAGGTGCCTGGCAGGAAGGCAGATGGTTTATTCTGCAAAGGAGCCCGAACCGACACGGGGAAAATCTAACCAAATTGACATCAATATTAAAGTTGGCAAATAGCTGGCAAAGATCCAAGCAGCAGAGTAGGAGGGTGTATCCGTTTCCGACGTCCAGACTTCCGTGTAGATTAAAAGATAGCCAAAATCAACTCGCACTTCTGATAGCCTTTATGGTGTAGTCGTCTGATATAAGTATACACGAGGTCCCAGGATTCCCAGATTAGGTAACTTAAAATGTCTTTTTTATTTATTTTATAAAAAACAACGTTGCCTGGAATTGGATTAGTGGATGGTACTCGTAGATACGAAGATATTTTCGTTATAACATTCGATAACGTATCGAAATAACATGATTTGGGTGCAAATGTCATATTTCTACTTTATTACCACTTTGTATACATACTCACAAAATAATAAATATAACTAAAAACCCAATTGTCCAATTTTGATAAAATTTTTAATATGACCACCTCTGACTCTTGGCTTGCTTATAAGCAAACTAACGAAATCCATTTCTTGTGAGCCAAGTAATCGCATAATAAACAAACATACCGGCGAATTAATAACTCTCTTTTGTTGACTCCTAGAAGGTTAATTTCATTACAATACGTATTATAATACATTTACGTTTATTAATATTTTTAAATGACTTTGAATAAAAATAAATAAGTTAGTAAAAACCGACTTCAAAACTAAAATAAAATATTAAGGATAGCCAAGTCTTTATATGATAATGCAATCGCAGGGAAATCGAAGAGAACACTAAATTATGTATATGTAGATGACTTTATTGTTGAAATTGAAGTCGTTTTTTGAAAATTTTACATGATAAGTTAATTGACATTTTTTTAAGACATTTAAGAAAAACTTATTTGTATCTTTGTCCCGCGTTTACTCAGACAGTATCAAATTAATTTCTTCCAGATTCATTCAGCAATCTAAATCCACTGTATCAAGTGAGTATATTACGTTCATAGATCCACGTGAATTAATTATATTTAAATTTGGAATTAACTTGCTTGGGAACTTCACATTCTTACGCAAAATTTAGTATCTATTATTTTATCCCGGTTGCGCCTGCAGAAACTCTTTCAACTTCATTATCATATCATCCAAGTAAACAAATCTTTATATATATACTTCTGTGAGTGTGTATGTCACTGAACTCCTTCTAGACGGCTGGACCGATGTTGATGAAAGTTTTTGTGCGTGTTCAAGAGAATTCGACAACGGTTTAGATTCACAATTTGGTCTCCTGGAAAATGTTTTTTTAAATTAATTTTTTAATAATAAGTCGTTGTTGATTTTGGAATGTTTCACATCGGATCCGACAGACTGCGCTACAGTCTAAGCATTAATGTCAAGCTATACGAAGTTTGCTGGATCAGCTAGTATATATATAAAAACAAAGGCCACTTTTCGTTGTAATTTTATTACTCAGGAACGGGCCTACCTATCCAAACCAAATGTCTAGCCTTTGTTCGGACTATTTAGTAGATGATTTATGTGAAGTTTGCATGAAATCGGTATAGTGGTTCTTCATTTATCACATTTTTTGTAACAAATGAATTCGTTAAATGGCGGATCATATTTTTCTGTCAAATCAAAACTTTTTTTCAGATGGGGATTGTGCTGTCATATTAAAACTTTTTTCAGTTGTTTTTTTGTTTGGTTACATTTTTTTTATGACATTGGAAGGCAAACAAGCAGAAGGATTTCCTGATAGTAAGAAATTCCCGCCGCCTAGAGACACCAAAGGTAGTAATGGTGCGTTGCCAAACAGAGGCCGGGATGTTAGGCCTTGAGCAAAGTAAGTTTACCGACTACCTTACCCTCCGAACCGGAACACGTCATGACGTTATGGCGGCAGGAATAGGTAAGGCGGTGGTACCAATCCGGGTGAGTCGCTGCGAAACTCTACCACCTAGTCAGATATCACGGTGTTAGTGACGCCAAGCTAATGCTCGCCTTTTACGAGCTGCCTGGCACAGGAAGGCAGATGGTCTATTCTACAAAGGAGCCCGGACCAACACGGGGAAAAAACATTTCATGTCATTCATGCGGTCATATAAGTACGTAGCGAAGCACGTTTATTGTAAAACTAATTTAAGCGCAGTGAAAGTGCAAAAACGACTTCAATTATTTAATTGGGTACCACGTCACGATTTGATTTTTTTCGGAAGCAAGCAAATGTTTCCGAGAAGGTCCCAGGTAAATTTTATCAACATCCTACTATAACAGTAGTTTTTGAATAACTCTTAATAATCAATGATGAAGCCTTGATAATCAAACAAATGAAAAAATTCTACATTATTAAGTATAACTTAAAAACCGCTAGACGGATTTTGATATAATTAATATAGGACCACCTCAAAATCATGATCTATATTTCTAAAAAAGAAACATCAAAATCGTTGAACTATTAACGAAGTAATAGCGTAACAGACACACAAATAAAATATATAGTCCAAATGAAAACCTCCTCCTTTTTGTGTAGTCGGTTAAAATACACATACACATTACGCGTATGTTTGTTTGTGCATGTAAAGTAAGCGTTGGCATTGTTTTTTTATGGTATTGGAAGGCATTAATTCTGCAACTTAGTCAGTCACGGTGCTAGTGACGATAAGTCTATGCTCGCCTTTTACGAGCTGCCTGGCAGGAAGGCAGACGGTCTATTCTGCAAAGGAGCCCGGACCAATACTGGGAAATTGTGTAATAAATGTATCTGTAATAATTATTCAGTATGTGTTTCCGTTCTCCTATATATTTTTAGTAGGTACGGATATACTTACGGATAAACCAACATGTATCGTCTCTGTGGTCTAGCGGTTCAGTTGTTGGACTTGATGCGTGAGGTCTCGAGTTTGAATCCCGGGTTGGGCAACAAAAAGAAAATTGTTTTTTTTTCTAATTCTAAAAAAAAGAAAAAGTTGCTCGGGATTTGATATGTGCCCGGTTGTCGATAGGCCTGCCACCTATCACATTGTGAGACTTAGAGTCTCCGGCTAGTCGTGGGTACCCTGGTTGTGCCTCTGCCTACCTCTTCGGGATATGGGCGTGAAGATATTTTTTTTAAAACCAAGACGTGCTTCAATCTAAACGTGCTGGCCTAACTGACCTCCAGGCAAAGTCTCCATTTAGCTTTGTTTTAAAGTACTTACCGATAATAGTAGCTAGGATGATGAGAGCCAGAACGACGGATGTGACCGCCATGAGGACGAGCGACGTGTAATCTGTGGCGGTCGAGTTGCTGGTGCCGTTGACGGTAAGGTTGCAGCCCCATGAGACCACATCCATCCAGGAGCAATTGGCATCCAACCAGTCTGGCGGGTAGGAGACTCCATCTGAAACGAGGGAATTCGAAGTTTAGTTTCTATGTGATACCCGAGATGGATCTATAGCCATGATAATATCAGCGCACGTATGATTGTTCCTGTATAAGTCTAAAACGACTTATTGGGTTTTAATGAAATTCAGCTCAGAAATAGATTAAACGATAAAATAATCTAATTAATTTCAAGTCATCTAGGTATACCAGCTGTTTCTCGCGGCTTTGCTCACGTGGCAGTGAATATATTTACTGATTATAGCCCACGAATAAGGACTTTCATACAAACTTTCAACCCCTATTTAACCCCTTAGGGGTATAATTTCCAGAAACAGAAACTATATGCTTGTGTTATGTGTGTTAGTCGACGATTCTAAAACGTAGAAATACTTAGACACCAAAATAAATTTTATAAATACTTAGATCCGGAAATGCAGACATCTTAATTTCTGTCAACGTCGGAAAATGAACCCGAGCCTCGTGATTTCTCCGTGGAGTTAGGCGTTAGACAATAGACCCTCGATCTACAAGGAGCCTAAAATTATCTTCAAGCTCGTATCCCCTAAGACTTTTGCAGGGGGACAACCAGAGCACCCACGACTACCCGAAGACACAAAGTCTCACAATGTGACAAGTGGCAAGCCTATCGCCAACCGTATACATATCCAATCCCAGGCAACGCTTTTTTTTATTCAAACCCAAGACTACATGAAGTCAAGTCTAGCAACTAACCGCTAGACTACTGAGTAGATTAAATAATATTGGGTAAAAACTTGATTAACTGACTAAACAATCAAACCATTGTACGGATCAACTGAGCTTAGAGAGGGTTTAAGAACCCTTAACCGAAAAAGGTTAGAAAGGGTTAAAAGTACTTTCAAGAGGGCAACAAGCAAGCAATACCTTTATCTGTAGTCAAATACCACGAATTGGTTAATTTTAAAGTAAGCAATTTATACTTTAGTGGTATAGATGCTACTCCACTGGTGGTACCACCTTCTACTGGTGGTAGAGTGCTGTGCAACAAATTGCCTAGGTAGGGTTCCATCTTCTTACTTATTTCTGTTGCCTTAATAACTCTGTCGTGTTCCGGTCCGGGGGGTAGCCTATAAGCTTCCACAATGGGCTTAACATTCTAGTCACTAAAAAGCGACGCCCCTTTAACATCTATGGTGTAAATAGGATAAGGTTGTCTCTTGAGTAGACCCATGTTTTTCTCTGCTAATCGCTCGTAAAAAAAAGCTCAACAATAAATCTGTACAAATAAATAAAATTGGGGTGTCTGTATTAATTCAAATAACCGCTTTTTACCGTGAATGTATTTACGGTATGTTTGTCAGAATCAGAATCAGAATAATTTTTATTCACATGAACCATACAAGTGGTATTTGTGCGCGTCGACATTTTTTAAACTACCACCGGATCGGAATCGCGGCCTCACACTGAGAAGATCCGGCGAAAGAAACTCAGCGGGCTGGTCTTTTTTTCAATAATAATATTTACAATATAATCTAGATTAAAATTACTAATTACAATCTGATTTTAACTTAAATAAAAGGTACAAAAAATTACATTACAAATTGCAGTGGGAGATTGAAACCTCTATTCCCAAGCATGTTCATCTTCCAAATACTCTGAGACTGTATCATACATAGCCTTTTTGACATAATTTTGCTTTGACACATTTTTTAAACTTATTTATAGGTAGATCTCTAATACCAATGGGCAGCTTATTGTAGAAACGTATACATTGACCCAAAAAGGATTTACTAAATTTACGGAGATGAGTTTTGTACGCGGTTAGATTATTTTTATTCCGCGTATTAATATCGTGAACATCACATTTTTTTGTAAACATACATAGATTTTTATAACACACATTAAGTTTTCATAAATGTATTGGGAACTGAAGGTTAAAAAATTTATTTCTTTGAATTTTTCTCGGAGGGAATCCCTTACTTTAAGATTATAAATAGCTCTAATAGCTCTTTTCTGTAATACAAATATAGTATTTATATCTGCAGAATTTCCCCAATTAAGTATCCCATAAGACAGTAAACTATGAAAATAGCTAAAATATACTATTTGGGCCGTTTCAACATCGGTTAATGTTCTTATTTTTTTAACTGCAAATGCTGCTGAACTAAGCCTATTTGCCAGTTTCTCAATATGAGGGCCCCATTGTAATTTATTATCAATTGTGATGCTTAAAAAGACAGTGGATTCAACCAGATCTAGATAAGATCCATTTAGTTGTACATTGGAATCTACTAGCCTAACATTGGGCATTGAAAATCTAATACATTTCGTCTTATTATCATTTAAAAGAAGATTGTTAATCGTGAACCAATGTACAACTTTGGATATCGCATTGTTCACTTCGTCATACTTACCCAATTGCCTTTTCACTTTAAATATAAGTGAAGTGTCATCCGCGAACAAAACAATATCGTGGGTATCCCTTATGTAATAAGGTAAGTCGTTTATACATACAAGAAACAAAATTGGACCAAGAATAGAGCCCTGCGGTACTCCAATAGTAACCGCAGAACCCGAAGAAGTTTTACCATTTATTTTAACACTCTGAACTCTATTGTTTAAGTATGAGATCATGACATCAAGGGCTTTGTTCTTAAATCCGAAATAGCGTAATTTCCTGATCAAAGTATCACGATGAACACAGTCGAAAGCCTTAGAGAGATCACAGAATACACCTAATGCATCATGCGAGTTCTCCCAGGCTTCAAATACGTTTTTTAATAATTCCACCCCTGCATCAAGTTGAGCAGCCTTTGGTAAATCCAAACTTTTTATTATATAACAATTTTTTACTTTAAAGTAATCTAACATCTGATCAAGTATTAAGTATTGTATACTCAAATAGCAATTTTTTGTCTCTTTCTTTCCGTCGGTTTGTCTGTTTGTTTTATCTTATCTCGGAAACATATGGACTGATGTTGACGGGACTTTCACTGGCTGGTAGCTGATGTAATAATAAATACTAGTTACTATAGGCTACTTTTATTTTAAAAAAATATCTAAACTAACTAAATAAACTGAAAGTCGCAGACTTAGCTGGCATAAGTGATAAATATAAAAAATGTTGCCTCTTCTTTTCTAGGCTATAGAAGAGGGGACAATAATTCAAGCGCAGTCAAACTGCAATAATCCAACTGCAATTTCATTATTACCTCTCGATTTGATCATCTTTTTTTTTTAATTTTTTTTCGACTCAAAATTCCAATCCAATTCTAATTCCAATATAAATTTCATCACAATCCGACAGTTGATATTAAAGTTTTCTCTCTCTCTCGTCAAAACATGTTCGTTATTAGATGAGCTATCATGCAACAAACACAAGAAGTAAAACAGTTGAACTGAAAACCTCTTTAATTTTACAGTCCTTACATATTCCTGCCGCCATAACGTCAATGCCTGCCGTTGACATGTTTCTGTTCGGAGGATGAGGTTACCGATAAACTTACTTTAATTGGCGGCCTAACATCCCGGCCATAGGCTAGCAACGCACCATGACAACTTTTAATGTCTCTAGGCAGCGTGAATTTCTTACCACCTGGAAATCCGTCTGCTTGTTTGTTTCCAATATCATAAAAAGTAAAAAGTCATATAAGCAAAATGTCATAAAAGTAAAAAGTCATAAAAGTAAAGTAAAAGTCGGTTAAAAATCGTTACTCAAATACCACACCCAATCTGGAGTCAAACCTCGCGAAATATCATCAGAATAAGACGTTATTAATCCTTCAACGAATTACGCGACTTTAAATACCGACTTAAAAAAGACTTAATTAAAATTTCTCCAGTCATACAGTTTTCCATTAAAAAGGGTTAAAATATTCTTCAGCAAATAATTCGTAAACATTTTAATTTAAATATCTCGTTGCGTAGCCAAATCTCCGAAATATTTGACGATCTACCCCAAGGGTTATTTCGAAATAACTGAAACAAATTATCTAAACCCCTGTCTTAGGTTAACGTGATTAAAAATTCAAGGAGTGCGACAAGGATTTGTTGTTGGGGTCGTTTAAGCTTAAAGCGAGGTAATTTTGCTTAAGAAACTTTGGAGTTTTAGTTTTATTTTGTAGGGAATAGGAAGGTGGATAATCTGATGGTAAGAAATAACTGGCAACTACATATACCGTAGATGTTATATCAAGTATCGGACTCAGCAATACTTGCGCCCTGGGGCGAAATTTATACGACGCTCTCTTAATGAAGTCTTCCTTCTTTATAATCCTAATCCTTATCCTTACGAAATAATTTGATCGCAGTAAAAAAGTCGACTTTGATTTCAATAATGAAGTCATTTAGGAACACAAAAATTAGGTATTTTATTCGATTTCACTTTCTCGATCATCAGATTTAGATATGATGGCAATAAGACTATCTTGAAAGTACGCTATGTCAAAAAAAGAAGCGTTTTTAATATCGGTTCACAAATAACGGAGAGATCGATTAACATACATAAAAGTTAAATAAGTAAGTATCTTCACGCTCATATCCCCGAAGAAGTAGGCAAAGGTACAACCAGGGCACCCACGACTAGCCGAAGACACTAAGTCCCACAATGTGATAGGCAGGAATAGGTAAGGCGGTGGTACCAATCCGAGCGAGTCGCTGCTAAACTCTACCACCTAGTCAGATGTCACGGTGTTAGTGACAGTGAGCCTATGCTCGCCTTTTACGAGCTGCCTGGCGCAGGAAGGCAGATGATCTATTCTACAACGGAGCCCGGACCAACACGGGGAAAAATGACAGGATTTCTATAAACAACGAGCTTAGCGGATGTCAACATACGAAAGTTGACCCATCTGTACTCATTTTGCGATGAAATTTACACTTACAAATAGATAAGATATCTTTATTAATATTTACACTAACAATTTTATAAACTAAGAGGGGACGAATTATTTTGGCTCAGATGATCTTTACCTAACTAATAAAATTTTACATATATAGGAAATTAACAAATAAATCTCGTTGAATGTAGGCGAAAGCAGGCGCTTCGTGCGCCCTGGGCGGTGCATAGCCGTGCTCTAGTCTTACACCGCCCCTGATTATATTGCTGATTTTAGTACCAGATTCCCATCAAATCAAAAATCAACCTTTTTTTTACTGGCTAATTTTTTAGTTTAATTTTAATTTAAAATTTAACTAATTTTAGTTCTTATCTGATTTTATAGAATTTTTTTTTTCGATTTGGATAGAATAGTTAAATATAGAGGATGGTACCTACATTGAAAAGCATCAGCTTGAAAATAAATATTCTTAAAAAAAAGTATCTTCACGCCCATATCCCGGAAGAGTTAGGCAGAGGCACAACGCCTCTGTGGTCTAGCGGTCCGGGTGTTGGACTTGACTACATGAGGTCTCGGGTTCGAATCCCGGGTGGGCTAACAAAAAGAAAAATGGATTTTTTAAAATTTTCTAATAAAAAAAATGTTGGTCGGGATTGGAAATGTGCCCGGTTGGCGATAGGCTTGCCACTTATCACATTGTGGGACTTAGTGTCTTCGGCTAGTCGTGGGTGCCCTGGTTGTGCCTCTGCATAAATATTCTTGATTATGATTATTTAATGATAATATGTTAATGTATATGATTTCTATATGATATTACGTTATTAATACAACCGGCGTGTATGCTGTCGGAAAGTGCACTAACTGAACCTGAAGCGTGTCATGTGTAAAACACAACACTTGCAAAATTATGATGATGTGAAACTCTCTTCTTTTATGAAATGATGAGGGTCTGGCTTTTTGTTTTTTTTTATGATATAGGACTGTAAACAAGCAGACGGATTTCCTGATGTTAAGAAATTCACGCCACCTAGAGACACTAAAGATGGTAATGGTGCATTGCCAACTCGAGGCCGGGATGTTAGGCCTCGAGCAATAGTAAGTTTACCGGCTACCTTACCCTTCAAACCGGAACACGTCATGACGTTATAGCGGCAGGAATAGATAAGGCGGTGGTACCAATCCGGGCGAGTCGCTGCTAAACTCTACCACCTAGTCAGATGTCACGGTGTTAGTGACGGTGAGCCTATGCTCGCCTTTTACGAGCTGCCTGGCAAGGAAGGCAGATAGTCTACTCTACCAAGAAGCCCGGACCAACACGGGGAAAAACTGGCTATTCATAGATCCCGGGCTATTAAGTTTTACTCAGCAGCAATTAGTAAAGAACATTAAGTATAAAGTACAGTACAATTAAAATATATTTACAATTCTATCCAAAGTTACAGACTAGGTTAATACGGAATAATCGCCTTAGAGGGGTCGTAAATTAGTGGAGTCAGAAGCCGAGTTAATTCAGTTTCGTCTCAAATCTAAATGAAATATCAACCCTGAACTTAAAGTGACTAGATTAGCTGCAATTTGTATGGCTTAATTGGCGCTCTATTCAGATGGTTCAGCGTTTGATTCATCTTATTTCTTTGTGGTACTTACTGGGTTTTGCTTTGGCAGAGTAAACTTGGTTCTGAAACTTCCTACACTAAATGTGCTGGGACATTTTATTAAATCCCTAGCTGTCTTAATGATATGTGAATGTATAGATAATTTTTGCAATTCTGCTGTTTAACAACTAAACTAAGTTAAAGTGCATGTTATATTTTTCCAAGGAACCAAAAAAGGAGATGAAACATTTGAGTCATGTCAGATTTGTCTGGACATGTTAACATTTTAATTCTTTTAATCAATGTTTTCCGGGTAATAGATACATAGTATGTGGAAATGTCATGTGCAAGTAGTATGACAGCTCTAAACGTGTTTTGTCTCTTTCTAATACTATCGTCGGAAGAAGATATCAATAGCTTAAAATAAGTTAAGTGAGTGCGCAACAAAACTGCCCAATCACCATATATAATATATAGGTATCCGGTAAACTTACTTTGCTCGGTGCCTAATATCACGGCCTCAGGTTGGCAACGCACAATTATCACCTTTGTTTTTTGTTTGTCCAGTCTCTAGGCGGCGTGAATTTATTACCATCAGGAAATCCGTTTGCTTGTTTGCCTTCCAATATCATGAACGAATAACACATTGCAATAAAGAAAATAGTACCAGTATGAAAATTACTTAAATCTGTCTTACTAAAAAAGGTAAACATCTGTTCCGTTTGATTCAAATTATTTCTTGTGTTAGTTACTGGGTTTTGCTTAAGCAGAGTAAAGTCCTTGTTCTGAAACATCCAACACTAAATGTGCTCGGACTTTTTATTGAATCTCTGCAAAAAAAAAACAACTGTAGCGTTTTGCTCACATTATTTTTGGGGTAGTTTCAGAGTAGCCAGGTGTTTGGTATTTTAACATGTTCTGTTCTGTAATTCGTCGGCTTGAGACGCAACGTTACAGGTTCAAATCCTGTCTGGGGCGAAATTTTTTCTTTCTTTAAAATTTATAGACACAAAATAATAACATTACGACAAATCGAGAACGTCCTCGTTAGAGTTAGATATAAAATATGTGAATAAACTAGCCAGCAAACTTTGTGTCGCTTACCTTAACAGCTACTTAACAGCTACTATATAATACTTGATGCTCCGATGGTAGCGCATTCTGCTGAATTACAGAGGTAACGGAAGTTAAAAGAGGATACACATTTTACTATTTGCCTAGTGTGGGCGACACTTATATAAATATAATATAATACCCTACGCGGCGGCGGCGGCATAACCTCTAAAAGTGTCTGTGATATTTACGTGACTCTATGATGTTTACGGACAGATAGACAAACAAAAAAAAATTGGACCAACTTCAAATTATAGCCTGGCCACTATGGACTACGAAAAAAGAACAATCTAAAGCTAATCATAATTGAAGGAATGTTAGAAAAAACAGAAAAGTAGGATAATGCGGTCAAAATTATAGCGCTACGAATTTTTTTTAGTAAAATGCTCGCTAGCTGAAATCGCAACTGTGAGATCCAAGGAAGAGTAGGATCAGAGAAAGAAAGTGCTGGTGTAAAAATGAGAAAGACGTTTCGTTGTTTAGGTAATGTAGAAAGAATGACAGATACGAAATTGGATAGGTATGGACTATAGGTATGAAAATAATCATGTATGTATAATAGCTATATTTTAATTTATGCCGTACTAAGCAGAACTTATAGATTTTTATTTTATTTTGTAAAAATCAGAACAAATCTACATTTTGCAATCTTTTTTACATAAAAAACATCCAAATTAGTAATTAAAAATGTCGAAAGTCTGTCTGCCTGTCAGTTTTTCTGTCTGTTGCCCTTTCACGCCTAGACCACTGAACCTATTTTGATGAAAGTTGGTATGTATAAAGTTAAAGATTCGAGTTCAAACTTAGGCTATTTTTTCTAAAAATCAATCGCCAAAAGACTACAAAAAGGGATGAAAGTTTTCTATGAAAATCGTAAATTAAAACAAATGAAGTCGAGGGCAAACAGTTAGTGTTATATAAAATATTAAACCTTTTGTAACATAATATTTTTAATAACCACCATTTGTGATTGTATACAAAAAAACATATTTTTTGCAGCTGAATATAATAACGAAGGCCTTTGCAGTTCAAGCGGTAAATAGGTCTCGCGCAGCAAAGAGCACTGCTAGCCATCACTTTTCATAATCTGTTTTGTCAGGTTACCATTGTTCGTGTACATGCTTATTTTTCACTGATAAAAAAAAGAAGGTGCTAAATTTGATCTGAATGTATGTTTGTGCGACTTTATAAAAATATACGTGGATTTGGATTAATTTTTTTACAGGAAAGGTTTTTTTATGCAACTCATATGTTAACAGGTACACGGGTCTAATGACAGTAAGAGACATCTGTGGCCTGCAGACACCATAGAAGTTACAGATGCGACGCTGACTATACGTCGGGATATAGGCAATTTGTAGAAATCTATATATATAAAACAAAGTCGAGTTTGTTACAACACTTAGAACTCGAAATCTGCTGGACCAATTTTCATGGTTCTTGATTCGTTGGATTTGTTTTCGCCACGATAGCAGAATACACCTTAAAAACAATAAAAACAAAAAAAATATGAAAGATGAATCGTCTATATATAAAAAAGAAAGTCATGACAGTTAAACCCATCAGACTGAAAATTAATGTAGAGGTAGTACTTAGAACCGGGAAAATTACATGGGGGTAGGTACACTTTGCCCCTTACAACAGCGAAAAACGATATTAGGAAAAACGATATTTTAAATTTTCCCATACAAACTGAACGGGCGGAACGAAGTTCGCTGGAACAGCTAGTTATAGGATATATTAGAGGAGAAAAACATCTTCTTGCCCGTATGTATCTAAAAAATAGGAAGAGGTGCAACTAAGGCACTTACGATTGCCAATCGGAATCTTAATCTAAACCGCGGAAACGTTTTTGTTAGAGAAACTAGCTGTCCCGGCGAACTTCGTTCCACCCGTTCAGTTTGTATGGGAAAAAGTAAAATGTTGTTTTTCTTAGTTTTCTCGCAAGTTTTTTCCTTTTTCTTATCTTTTAAACCTTCCCTGGACTTGAACAAATAATTCAAAACCAAAATTAGCGAAATCGGTTCAGCCGTTCTCGAGTTTTAGTGAGACTAACGAACAGCAATTGATTTTTATATATTAGAGAAACTAGCCGACGCTGACAAGTTCGTGTCGCTTGACTTTAACAGCTACTAATACTTTATGTGGAAAAAAATAGACCATTGTTTTCCCATTTTCCCTACAATTTTCCTGATTTTTATTTATGAGATTTTGCTGACAATAAATAACACAATAAAAAAAGAATTTGCATTTCAGACATGTTGCTATTACCACGCAAAATGGGGATTCATTTTTGAGTTACCCGATAAGTTTGATCTAAGTCGGCCCCGCAGTTTATCCATTATAGTGAAACAAAGCATAAAAATCATAACCACATGTATTTAAATTTAGACCATAAAACTGAGTATAAAATCTATTTTAAACCTATCCTGCTAAAGTCTAAAATAGGTCTCTGTAAATTTATAATATTAAATTGCTATCATATTAGAAGTTAATGAATGAAGAGGAGCTTCTTCTGATGAAATTGGGTTACTCTGTAATTATCATATACAGTGTATATGATTATTGATTAAAGAGTTTTGTGCGCGACTGTAAATTTCGATCATACTTTTTTAAAATACATGCCTGCATTTTATGAGTACCAGGTTTTCTTATATATACGGTTTTTTTATATAGTAGAACTTATTTTTTTAGATTTTATCTGAGTTGCAGTTTTGTCAGTAAGTTTATTTTAAACTAGCTATTGCCCTCGACTTCGTGCACGTATTAAAGTGACTTTTCGTGGTTAGTGATATGAACGAAAGACGTAGTTAAATGTATCCCAAACGTTGTCCTACTACTTAGCTACTACTATACAAAACTTTTCGAAAATCTATTTAGTAGTTTTTGCGTGAAAAAATAACAGACAAATAGATAATTCGAAAAAAAAAATTAAAACTCTCGTACAGTAGCAACTATTGATTTAAAAAAAAACATGTACAGATTTACTTTAATTACTGTTTTATTTTTATCTTACTCTCTTGGTTTCGCCCGAGTGCTAAACTATATTTTTATAAATTGCTACCTATGTGTTGTTTTGATGTATTAACTAAGTTACTGTAAAGTTTCATTAAAATCTGTTCAGTAGATTTAGGTTGGCAGAAAAAGACACATCCATCCATCCACATAAACTTTCGAATTTATAATATTAGTATGAACTAGTAGGACTCATACAGAGATAGTTTTTTTTTACTGTTTTATCATTATATACTAGCTTCCACTCTTGGCTTCATCTGCGTGTTAAAGGATATTTTTTATTTGTCACTATAATGTATAAACTATATTTTTGTAAAGTTAAATCTAAATTAGTTCCCTTCTTGTAGTGTGAAAATAAATCTATCCTTTTTTACAAACTTTGGCATGTAAAATTAGTGCAGATGAACGAGTTTTGAACCTATTTTTAGCCTCTAAGCTTATAATATTCAGTAGAGATCCTTCTAAATTCAGAATCTCAAAATGTTTATCAAATGAGAAAAGCTTCGGCAGATGAAATTGGGGCTGCTCTATAATTACTGTGTACTGTGAGTGACTGCGCATAATTTGGATTCATTAAGGATTCGTGTCTGCGACTGTACAAGTGGGGTAAACCGTAATTTAATCATAATTCGCCAACTTTTAGGGAATTTAAACAATTTTGTTACAAAATTCTTTCTATCCTATCTTTACGCCTATATTCCGGAAGAGGTTGGCAGGGGCATAACCAGGGCACCCACGACTCGCAGAAGACAAAGTCCTACAATGTGATAAGTGGCAAGCCTATCGCCATCTGGGCACATATCCTATACAAAACAACATTATTTTATTAGGAAAAAAACGCATTTTCTTTATTTTTGGTACCCGACAATCGAACCCGGGACTTCATGAAGTCAAGCTAAACACATGGACTGCTACACCATTGAAGCGAATTTTTTAAATCTTCTTTTTAATTGAACACTTGTTTAGAAGTGCTGTCCATTTTTTGTGACGGATAAAAATTTTGAACTCATGTCCTGACACCTATAATGTAAAAAAAAAGTATCTTCACGCCCATACCCGTATTAACCTGTAGTTTCAAAACATTCAACGAATCGTATAAAATGATTTATTATTTGTTGTTTTAACTACAGGCCAATTATACGCTAGCATTGTATTTAAGAGTACTTGAAATTTCATAACCGATTCCATTTTTTTATCGAATCAAGTTATAGATAAATAAATAAATTACTGGTTTTCTTATATTAGACGGGTTTTTGAAGTGAAAACATTTTTTATAATAATACTAGCTGACCCAGCAAACTTCGTCTCGCTTGACATTAATGCTTAGACAGTAGCGCAGTCTGTCGGGTCCAATGTGAAACATTCTATAATCAACAATTACTTAAAAAATTAATAAAAAAAACATTTTCCAGTGAACCAAATTGTGAATCTAAACCATTCTCGAATTCCCTAGAACACATACAAAAAGTTTCATTGACATCGGTCCAGCCATCTAGAAGGAGTTCAGTGACATACTCACTCACAGAAGAATTATATATATAAAGATAAAGATTAGTGAATAGCCTATTTCTATTACTGATGGACGGATTTTTTAGTGTTATTTATTGTCTTTTTTTGTAATAATATTGGTGTTTATTACATGAGGTCCCAGGTGCGATTCCCGGTCAAGTAACTCAAAACAACTTTAATCAATATCAATGTTATGTTACATTTTTATTGTCAGGAGAAGGATCTTATAAAAAAACAAAAAAAATGTAGGGTAATTGGAAAAAAACAATTTAATCCATGTAAACTATTGAAAGCTAATTAATTGAAAGTTAATTTTAAGCGACACGAAATTCGCAGGGTTGGTTAGTTTTCTTATAAAAACAAAGTTTTCCGGGTTTAGATAAAATCTCGATTAGATAAATCCTACTGATCGATAATTCGTAACGGCGAGTAAACCCGCTATATGTTGTCGCTTCATTTCATTTTGTTTCTAAGAATCTAAAAAGTCCCAAAAAGGTGGCAACCCTATCGCCGACCGGGCATATATCCAAAAAAGGTAAGGCGGTGGTACCAATCCAGGCGAGTCGATGCGAAACTCTACATCCTAGTCAGATATCACGGTGCTAGTGACGGTAAGACTATGCTCGCCTTTTACGAGCTGCCTACCAACAAGGCAGATGGTCTACTTTGCAAAGAAGCCCGGACTAATACGGGGAAATAAAAATAAAATTAAAATGTAAAATCTATAATCTCGTGAAATATCACAGCCTCAAGTTGGAAACGCGCGATTAAATTCTTTGGAATCTATTACTTACAATCAACATATTTGTTGGCTTTTTTACATTTTCTTTCACAAAAAATCGCCTCTGTGGTCTAGCGGTCCGGGTGTTGGACTTGACTGCATGAGGTCTCGGGTTTGAATCCCGGTTCGGCCAACAAAAAGAAAATTGGATTTTTCCAATTTTCTAATAAAAATAAGTTGGTCGGGATTGGAAATGTGCCCGGTTGGCGATAGACTTGCTACCTATCACATTATGGGACTTCGTGTCTTCGGATAGTCGTGGGTGCCCTGGTTGTGCCTCTGCCTACCTCTTCGGGGATATGGGCGTGAAGATACTTTTTTTCTATTACAAAAACAAAATCATGTATTTGTTTTATAAAAAAAACTTACCGTTAGAGTCATTAAACCCAGCCCTTAGAGTCTGTGACGCATTCATGATAGTACTCCTGTCGCTCGTCCTCCTGGAACAATACAATAAAGAGTCAATATAATCCTAGTTATTCAATTAAAAAAAAATACTTAGACATAATCACAAAATCAAACATTTCAATAATCCCTAACGGATACATATTTCTTAGGAGCTAAGAAGCGACTCGAGCACGTCTATTTTCAAACCAAAAAAAAACAGTATTAAAGTCGGTCCATTCGTTAGTGAGTTACATACAGACAGGATTAAAAAGTGAAGCATTGTTAAATACAAATAAAATCATTTAATTTGCAATTTACCACCTAAAAATGTAAACGTTTGCGAGACAAATAAAGGCAAGATAGTGAGCTATGAATAAAATGGAGTTACCGGAAGCTAAAATTGCCAAATACATCTAGCTCCACACAACACACACCACTTAAATTTTTTTTAGCACCAACAGTATACGTATAGCTCACTATTTTGCCTGCTTTGTCACGCTATAATACGTATACATTTTACAAGCGGTTAATTGCAATTGAGATCATTTCATTCATAAGTGTGGATTTCAGCTAAGTAACGTCTTCTTCTATAATTTTTTTAAAACATTTTTGCTTAAGATAACACGGAGATAAAAAATAATATTGTCTTAGAACCAGGAACTTAGGATTCTTTTTATTCCGTTCGACTGCGAGAAAATCTGGAGAAACAAATCATTTTAACTGAACGGATGGAACGAAGTTTGCCGGAACAGCTAATTTTGTAATAAATTCCAAACAAACTAATTGACTTAGTCTACTTACTGTTACGATGTGTAGTTTAAAAATTATAGACATTACAACACTCAGTATAAAGTGACCAAATTTCTTAAAATCTAGATGGTAGAGAAACATTTGAATGAACAGTATAGACTACACGCCCATACCAAAAATAAATGGGTCATATGAACCACCAGGTGAATACGTCACCTGGTGCCGTACAAAAAGAATTGTCCAAAATGGACTCACTCTACTTGCACTTCTGAATTCTCACCTGCACTCAGTTGGACAGCTACAAGTGACGGTACAGTGCTGAATCTTATTATTTTAATGTATAAGACATTAATGTATAGTACATATCGTCCTATGTACGTCACCTGGTGGTTCATATGACCCATCTATTTTTGGCACGAACCTCTAATCTAGTAGGGTTACTCTTAGATCTCAATGTCATGCGAACTGGAAATGATCTAGAATCGTACACGTCATTTTAGGTACTTTGAACACAGTACTAGCGGATTATTAACATTTAATTACAAATAAATTCAACGAATTTAATTATATTAACTACATGTCTCTAATTTGCCATATTACCTAAAATGACATACTCGATTCCAATTTTCAATATTGCATGAATCGACCTACAAGAGTAACCCTACAGGTCGTCTTACAGGATGTTCCTGTGCAGGAGGCAAATAAATCCACATTGGTGGTGATTTTGTTGTGCACTCACTAAACTAATTTTAAGTTATCGCTGTCTTATTTCAATGTAAGAAATAAAAAGAGATAAAACACTTTTAGCGCTGTCAAATTAGACCGTACACGTCATTTCTACAGTCGTTTAAACTATTACTCGGAAAACGTCGGACGTTCGGACTAATCTGACGTGTCTAAGACGTTCCATCTCTTTTGTTTCTGTTTCATTTGAGAAAGATAGCATGCATCTAAAATAAGTTTAGTTTGTGAACAGCAGAATTACCACCAATGTAGAGTAATGTTTCCTATTTAAAAAAACCCATATTTTACCTAGCCTCCTCCACATTCATTACCCTTTTCATATAATTTTTGGAATTATATTTTATTTTATTTTCACGCCGGTTTTGGAGGCTCTTGACAATAACTTGATAAGCGTACCTATAAATCCGTCGACCATCCATCTAGCTTTCTCCACATCCATTATTTTAATCATATACTAGCTGTTCCGGCAAACTATTTCCACCCATTCAGTTTGTACGGGAAAACTTAAAATATTTTTTTTAGTTTTCTTTCAGACGATGGAAATAAAAGTTATCCTATGTTCATCTTCTGGTTCTAAATTCCCATAAATTTTCAGCAAATTGGTTACTAGAACGGCTATCTAGAATTATAAACAGTGTAGTTATTGATAATAACGAAGTATCTTAACGCCCGTATAGAGTTTGGCAGAGGCATAACCAGAGCAATGCTTCGTACATTATAATATACGAACTACATAATGCCTTTTTATGTTAGAAAATTCTGAAAGTGAGCTCTTAAAATTAGGCTCGTTATTACCGTCTTTATGTTCGTAAAAACATAAAATGTAGTATGATTTACGAGTCATAAGCATATTATTTATGATCCTTTTGAATACACTGATGTCACTTAGAATATAAACTAGATATTAAAATTTAATATCACAAAAAGTTATAAAAAGTATGGGGTTTAGTAATCTTATACGTTGGTCCGTTAGTGCCCGTGTTGGTCCGGGCTCCTTTGCAGAATAGACCATCTTCCTTCCTGCCAGTCAGCTCGTGGAAGGCGACCATAGGCTTACCGTCACTAACAACGTGACATCTGACTAGGTGGTAGAGTTTCGCAGCGACTCACCCGGATTGGTATCACCGCCTAACCTATTCCTGACTGACTGATTTTGTTCAGGGCCTAACATCCCGGCCTCAGGTTGGCAGCGCGCCATTACCGTCTTTGGTATATCTAGGCGGCATGAATATTTTACCATTAAGAAATCCGTCTGCTTGTTTGCCTTCTAATATCATAAAAAAGGTTTCATTTTAAATTTTATGATTAAGTGTATATCACAATATATACAAATGAAACGTAAAAGGAGTTATTGCATAAAAAACAAAAGATAAAACAAAATGCCAATTAGCAAGAGATACAAATGAAACAACCCCCGTTTCGTAGTTCGTTCACAGTATGGGTGTCACTGAACTCGTCTCTCAGTAAAAGTTAAAAAACTCCAATTTTTCTGACACCTTGCCTGAGGCTGAATGAAACCTATTAACATTTGCCCTGGTTTGCCCATGCAAAAATTCATTAGTACATTTCCTTTTTTCAATAAACTCAAAAAAAAGGTGAATTAAACTGTATGTTTTTGTTTGTATCGCGTTACTTTTACAGGATTGGAAAACATAAAAAAATATCAGCATATGCGCGCAGTTTTATTATTAATCCGTGGATATAGGGTTTCCTACAAAAAACTACAACAATGAAAAATATTGGTTTTCGAATAATTAAAAATATTCAGTCTAGGATTTTTCAGACAACCTACATCAATATGGATTATCTTCACGCCTATATCCCCGAAGAAATAGGCAGAGGCACAAGCAAGGCACTGTGATAAGTGTAACACAATGTGTTATGTGGCAAACAGGTTACCAACCGTGCACATATCCAATCCTGGTGAATGTTATTTTTATTAGAAAATTGAAAATTTACATTTTTTTTTACCTACTCAACCCGGAGATTGAACCCGGGTTCGCAAAAAGTCAAGTCTGAAGCTAAACCCCTAGACCACAGAGTTGATCAATTTTTGATTGTTTCAGTCTTTTATTAGCTCGATGTTGGTCGATGCAGGTTTGAATCTTGGACTATTACTATTTTAATCTTCTCAAAACAAACTTGCAACATACCCCGTGTTGGTCCGGGCTCCTTTGCAGAATAGAGCATCTGCCTTCCTTGCTCGTAAAAGGCGAGCATAGGCTCACCGTCACTAGCACCGTGACATCTGACTAGGCGGTAGAGTTTAGCAGCGACTCGCCCGGATTGGTACCACCGCCTTACCTATTCCTGCGGCCATAACGTCATGACGTGTTCCGGTTCGGAGGGTAAGGTAGCCGGTAAACTTACTTTTGCTCGAGGCCTAACATCCCGGCCTCAGGTTGGCAACGCACCATTACCACCTTTGGTGTCTCTAGGCAGCGTGAATTTCTTACCATCAAGAAATCCATCTGCTTGTTTGCGTTCGAATATCATAAAAAAAAACTCGAAACGTTGTTATAACTATTTTATAATCAATTATGATAACAAAAACTACTAGGTTTTGATTAAATTTATATAGCACCTCGGAATAATGATCCACCTTTAAAATAACCATCAAAATAAATTCCTTATTGGTCGAGTAAACGCGTAGCAAAATATTAAACATTTCTATGAACCCCCACACAACCTTTATGTAATATGGATAAGAGCCATTTTGATCACGCCAGCTTTCAAACAAAACAATCAGCAACAAAATCGGCCTTTTTATTATGTTAAATGTCTGATTCCAGAGTCAGAGACACACATTTACACACACAAACACACACACACACACATACACACACACACACACACACACACACACACATACATTTACATTTACAGACACGTCAAACACACAGCTCTCGTTTCGCTTAAACATCTTTCAATCATAAAAGTAAAAGCATTAGGTAAAACATAAACTTTGAATTTGTGTCCATTTTGGAATGCAATTTTTAATAAGTGTATCACAAATTATGCTAGGATTGGTGACATGGTAACAAGGCTTATTATTTTTAATAAATATTTTACCGTTGAGAACCTGTAACAAGTAAAGCTGGTTGGCTATGAAATATTCAATTAAAAGCAATTCTTGGAAACTATGGAATGAAGTTCGTGAAACTATTGAAAATACATGCAAGGGAATCCCACCAAAGGCTGACGATAGAGAGAATAGAACAGTTTTGTGAAACCATTTTAGTAAATGTTTAAAAATTTAATCTCATCCATTTACAATTCACATTTTAAAACAATTGTAAAATTTTAAAGAACAGATTTACGTATTATTTTAAAAGAGGAATGAAAAATTAAACAGGATGAATTTTAACGTCGCAAATGTGATTTTATCTGTTATTCTGTTCTCTTCATAATCGCATCGTTGTTCAGCTTTATTCAATTATTTATTCCAACAATTTTATTATACAGGTTGATTTGTAAACTTTGTTACATAAAAATCAGGCATCACATTATATTTTTAACCCCCAACGGAAAAAGATGTTAAGATGTATGTTATTCCCCGTGTTGGTCCAGGCTTCTTTGCAGAATAGACCATGTGCCTTTCTACCAGGCAGCTCGTAAAAGGCGAGCATAGGCTTACCGTCACTAACACCGTGACATCCTACTGCGTGGTTGACTTTCGCAGCGACTCGGTCGGATTGTTACCCCCGCTTTACATATTCCTGCCGCCATAACATCCAATGCTTGCAATTGACGTGTTCCAGTTTAGAGGGTTTTCACGTGTTCCAGTATAAACTTACTTTTGCTCTAGGCCTAACACTTAACCGGCCTCGCGTTGGCAACGTATTATGATCACGTTTGGTGTCTTTAGGTGGAGTGAATTTCTTACCATCTGAAAATCCGTCTATTTGTTTGCCTTCCATTATTATAAAAAAAGGAGAGCAGTGTTTTAAGTTTATGTGTTTGGGTAGGCCTGTCTTTGGATTTCAATTTAGATTTTTTTGTTTTAAGTTCGAAAGTTGACGTGGTTGAGATGGTTCGTAGCTATTTTATGTGTAGATTTTGTAGCGGGTTATTAAAAATGATAAATTTTAGTGTTATATTAAATACAGTTGATCTAAAAATCCAATACCTGCGTTATTGATGGCGCTACGATTTAATTCCCGACAGGGATATATTATTAATTTTATCATGTATTTGATTTGAATTTCGGTTAGTTCGTTGAACATATACTGAGACAAGGAGTTGGACGAGATTCGGCAAGAGAAACTTATACGTCCATACTTTTTTTAATTAATAAACATTTTAAAAAATATTTTTTTAATATCTTACCTAAAAATACAAAATTTAACTATGCAACAGTTCAACGATATTACAACAATCTTTGGGTTTCACTTAGTTTTGAATATCGCCATTCTCCTTTAATTAATGAGAAATTCTTTTACCAATCAGGGCATACAAATAAAAATATATACTTATACAAACTTGAATGTAGTGATAAAAGCCGTTATGATACTTTCATCGAGGTATTTGCATGTAAATAGTTTCAGGCTCTAACACACAATCTATCGCTTATCCTATACAATCTCATACAAATTTTAATCCACCAGCAAAAGCTATGAATATGCAATAGCTTGAATATAGTTTGGAGGCTTCTATTTTATTCTACACTAGTTGCAGCTAGTTTCACTTGCCTATTTCTGTCACCATATCTCAGACGATCGCCCTTTTTCATATTCCTAGTGCATCATGTAGTGCAGCTAGTTTATTCCAAAATGTGGTGAAAATTATGGGCTTAACATAAGAACTTACCAGTAACACATTTGGCTACCGTTGACTGGATAGTAGAAAATCTGTCACTTTGTTCGCTGCAAATAATATCAAAACTTGCATCACGTTTTGTCTTTCACCTTGTGGTGCCAATAATAATTAAATTTCTCTGAATAAATAACACTAACTAACACTCCATAATATATTGATTCCATTACTGGTGTGTTTTGGCAGGTTAACGACCAAACGAAGGGATACAATAGAAAGTTTTTTTAGCAGTAAGCATAAAAGCTTGTGTCTAGTGTAAATTGGAAGATCACAACTTGAGTCTGTTTAAGGTTAAAGTTTTGTGAGCCCTAGTATGCCCTAAGCAACGTTTTGTCGTTAGCCAGTAAACTATAGTTTCAGACACAAGTTTGTTCCGATTATCCGTCAGATGTTCCCGAGACATATTGATATGGCCCAAGTATGGAGCAACATCAATAGTATCGTCTGCATAGCATAGAGAGGTTTTAATTAGCAACACACCATTTATGTGTACAAAAAAACGTGGGAGAAAGAACACAGCCTTGGGGAACACCAAAACTGATAGATTTGAATTCTAATGGCTAGTTTCGTGCGATGTTAACCTTGCTACAAAATGTATGAAATCTTGCTCATATCGTCTCAAAATTCAGAGCCTAAACTAACAATTGGAATAATTTGAATACAGCTAACAGAGCTGTGTTACACAACGCTTACAAGGCCTGTGTCTCGAAAGATATGTTATATATTAATACTTGGAAGCGGAGAACACACTTATTAGGCACTTGACCTGGTTTATGAGGAAATTTCGAGAGCTTTTGTCTTTACATTATAACTATTTATTTTATTAAAGAAAATTTAGAGCTACTTAAAAAAACAATGATAAATGTCGAGTTGATTGAATATTGAGAATACTTTGTTTATCGATATATTACCTACCTACTCTTTAAGTGACACTAGTACTATAGCACCAATCGGGCTACCAGCTGCACAGCGCTCTACCTGTGCAGCTGGTAGCCCCGATTGGTGCTATAGTCGTAACTATAACTACCACCCTAACATCAGTGTTCGCTATTGTCTTGTTGCGTACTGAAAGGTAGAGAAACCCTAAAAACTTTCACATGTAGCTTATGGCCACAGCTACATGACAACAAAGCACTAGCAGAAACTTTGATGTCTATAACCAACGGTATTATTTACCATGAAAAACAGAAAGTAATTCAATAAAAATATGTCGATAAAGTTCTTTATTTAAAACGGTTTGTAGTGTCAGTACAAAAAACAACGATAGCGTTACAAGTAACATCTTTGATGTCTATTACAAAAAATAATACTCCAATAAAAAAAATATCGATAAATTTCTTCATTCATCACGATTCGGAGTGTCATGACAAAAACAAATGATAGCGTAAGGAGTAATTGAATAAAGTAATATACTAGTGATGTGCACAAATTGCTAGTCGATAGATCGATTCGTTGGCATCGATAAACCGTGTAATACGTTACGCTCGCGAGTTTCATACGAACTGAACCGAGAAATAATGGTGAGCATTAATCTGGCGTTCGTTTCGCAGTGCGGGCTCGTCGTTAAATACATGTGAATAGCTATTTGTTCTGTAAAGCTAAGTCCTCACCTAGGTCGTTTAGCACTGCGAACTTTTAAATTATTATTATTTTTTATTTACTAATTCCCAGCATTCTTAAGTCTCACAAGTCCAAACAAAATAAAACTTCTAACTAGTATTTTTTATGACTTATACAACATTAGTAACAATTGTAATACTCATATTATATATTATAATATAATATTATCATAATAAAATACATCAGTAAATCTCTGGATGACGAGTGATATTTGCGGTTTATATGTCAAAAAATTCTCCGCATTGTAAAATATGATATGCGTATGTTTTCTTGTCACATTCGAGTTATTTTTTAAATTAGTCCTATTAAAATGACACGGAGGATCGGAATAAAAAAATATTTAATTCGCATCTTTTTTTCTTTTTTGTCGCTTCTGTGATTTAGCGGTCTGGTGTCAAAACAAAAAAAAAATGCAAATGTTTATTTTCAATTTTCTAATAAAATTGACGTTGCCCGGGATTGGATGTGTGTGTCCATGTATCACACTGTGGAACTTAAATATTGAAAATATATATCAAAATATGGACGCACGTTAAAATATTCGACATATTTTTCCCCGAGTGAATTTAGTCACAGGAACCCGCCAAGGGACCCGCACAAAGGGTATGTGCATTTTTGAGTTATAAAGTCTAAAACTACCTCCAAGTTAATTTTAAAGCCAATGGGTTAGGCAATAATATATGCAATAACATCAAACTTGCATTCAAATATCGAAACATTTTAACACAATTTGATATTGAAGTTAACATTAGCATTTTAAGTGTTAAAATTCGAAATGTATAATAATAATATGGTTTGATAAAAAAGTAATGGGCCAACTTATTTACCCTTGAGGTATGTTCCCATCCTTAAATTGATAACACTCCCTTAACATTTTTGATGACTATTGACGACATACGTACTTTAAAATATCAAACAAATTTGCATCTTCAAAGACTTATACTAAACTAGCTGCCCGTTCCGGCTTCGCTCGGATGGTAATTTTTTTACCGTAAATTGAGATATAAGCTATCCTATCTCTCAAGTTGGATCGAACTGCACATGGTGTGCGAATTTTATTATAATCGGTTAAGTGGTTTAGGAGTCCATTGAGGACAAACATTGTGACACGAGATTTATATATATTAAAGATAAGTTAAGCGCAGTAAAACTATAAAAAATCGACTACGATTTAATAGGTATATTATCAAAGTACTCAAAAATTGAATGTTTACCTCAATTACCCTAATATAAAATCCAAGTTTGGCAATGGAACCTTATCGAAAGAGTGCTATTAAAAAATTTAAAATGATAAAAATGTAATGATTTAAAAAAAATGGTTCTTGACGGAAAAATCAATTGACATTGATAAAAAAATATAAGAGCCGAACAAATAACTACCTCTTTTTTTAAGTCTCTTAACAATACGATAATGTTCATATATTCAAATTTCATCACTTTAAATTTCAGCTTTACATTATTGTTTATTTTTTATTTTAATTGACATATAAGAAAATAAATGCAATGTAATATATTTGTCTCCAAAACCAAAAACCTTGTAAAGGTTTATGAGGGTGTGACCACTTCACTGTCAATGTTTAAGTTTAAATTAAGTACGTAAACGCACACATTTAGATTTAGCTTGAGTTTAATACAATAATAAAAAATATTAAATTTTACAGAATTGTAAAGTTTCTATTTTTCTTTGTATTATACAATTATTTACATGTACCTACTTTTAGCGAATGATCTGATGCCGAGAAACAAAATACAAATTGCGTGCCCACATACTGTATTAATGGCACGTTTACTAATTTCCATAAAAATACGTCTCATAAATATTAGTTCTTTAAATATTGCTAAGCAAATCTTTGTCTCCTAATGCTATAAAAAGACGGTTCATAAAAGTTTTACAAAATATTTCATGGAATTGTTTAAGTTCATTTTTATTGTAAAAACATTTTTTACTTTGAAAAACAGCTAAAACTAAATTCAATTAGGAATTGAGGTTATCTTTTCATTAAATTGGATTGGTAAAATAATAATAACTAAATACGAATTAATTCTTTGAGAAATGTAGGGTAATAAAAAGAGGTCTTTGAATTATATGGATACTTCTTTGTTAAACATTTTGTAGAGATTTTTTTGTCTTTCAGATTAATCAATTAGTGGTTACAAATTATTATGAAAATCAAAATGAAACTAGAGAATTGCTTATGGCGTCGTATTACTTTAATTTAATATTATACTTTGATTTCATAAAACGTTTCTTATGTTCAAATTGACGAAATGTGATACAGATATTAGACATGTAACGATAGCAAAAGCTAACGAATTTGTTCGTTGAAATTCGTTGCTGTGTTCACGATGATTGAACCTATTGGTGTCCCATACCTTAAGGAGTAAGATTAATGTTAAAATGAGCTTGACCACATTTTACGATTTCTATCGACATTAATATCTTTTGTCTTAAGTTAAGTAAGAGCTAAAAATTGGTTGATTTTCTTGGTTTTTTATATATTTTTCTAACACTTTTAATGTACATCTTTGATTGACTGCTATTTTTTCAGTTAAAAAAATTCTTTTACAAAATTATAATCTGATTTATCCACTGAGATTTATATCTGATGATTTATATCTGAATCATCAGATATAAATCTCAGTTGACTGCAACAATATCATTCGCTAACGTCCGAAAACCAAACAGATAATTTTTTTGGCTGTTCATTTGATGGCGACCTGGAATTTTTTTAAAAAAATTTAAATTAAAGAATCTGCGAGAGACGGCATTTATTTTCGAAAAAAATTGAATTTATTTAACATTTGAAAAGTAAGGATGAAAAATCTAACGTAATTTGCAAACTCTTCGACAAACAATGTAGTGTACGCTTACCTTAACAATAACGTGAAAATATTGCACGAATTTTCTTAATAATAAGTTATAGTGAGCCCGTAATCAGGATTTTGGTTTATGTAGAAGCGTGTTACGCTTTTGCTATTTCTAAAATGAGGGTGTTTTATATAAAGCAGGTTGAGGTTAATACTACTAGGCTGAATAAAAAATATTCCGTTGTCAAATTGTACTTCTGTGAAATAGTAACTGTAAGTTATGGTGCGTATACACACGCAAGTTCTTTTTTGAACCAGGTAGGTGTTTTAAATATCGTGTTAACTTACATTTTTTTATATCGTCCTGACAGCGTATTTGTGTGTATAAGCATCTTCACGCACATATCTACGAAAGGTAAACAGATGTACAACTACGACTAGCCGAAGACATTAAGTCCCACATCGTGTTTAGTGGCAAGTCTATCACTAGACGCCAACCCGACATATTATAGTATCCAATAGCGGGCACCGTTGCTTCATTTTTTTAGAAAATAAAAAAAAAACATTTTGTTACCTCACCCAGTACCTCATGAAGTCAAGTAAAAAAACTGAATCGATAGACAGCAGAGGCGATTGGCGATTTCATATTTTTCCATCTGCAATTTCAGTTCTTGAGTCGTTTTAGTAATAGGTAGGTTTCATTATTCTTTTAATAACGTTTTTGTATATCATCAGTGAACTTAAACTGTAGGGTTACATTTGAATCTCGATTTAATATAAATTGAAAATTGGAATCGGTTATGTATTTCTAAGTACCCTTGAACTCAATACTAGAAATTAATGTTAATAATCCCCTAGCACTGTATTCAGAAGTACCTAAAATGATTAATCTGATTTCAATTTCCAATTTCAAGAAATCAAGATTCAAGAGTAATCCTACAGATCTTTAATTTGTTATTTTTCTTCCGAATGCTGACGAATGTCACTTCATCAGACGTTTTTTTAGATTTCTCATTGGGAAAATGGGAATTGTTTCACAGTTGGTAGCAAGATAGTAGAGTAGGAAATGACTTGGCTGCAGCCTTTACCTCTCTCTCTTACATACATACACATACAAAAAAATTGTGTGTATACTTATGTACACGCGTTAGAAGTTATACATCTTCGGCGTAATAAGATAAAATTCTTTTTAAAAATTTTATCTTTTGCCTTATTTTACATTTTTAGACAAAATGACAATAACCATAGAAATAAAGAAATATTGTGAATACAGTTGTCAGTTCTCACGCAAACATACGTAGATGTCCTTACTTTTACTTTGTTGGTACCTTTTTTTGAAATACTAAAATGTTATCTATAGCTAACTTCATCATGTCGGTTTTTCGTGACGGTTTGCGCGAGCATCGTAAAAATTTACCCTCATAATTTTTTCCTAACGCGCCAAAAGAAATATAACTTCAAAAGGTCAAAAAATAACTGTTTTTTTAATTATATTGGCAGGCAAACAAGAAGACGGATTTCCTGATGGTAAAAATTCCCAACGCCCAGAGACACCAATGGCTGGTTGTCAACCTAAGGTTGGGAGATTATTCCTCGAGCAAAAGTAAGTTTACCGGCTACCATATCCTCCGAATCGGAACATGTTGACAGCAAGCACTGACATTCTAGCGGCATGAATAGGTAAGGTGATTATTATTTATCCTGTGATCCTGTGTTAGTGACGGTAAGCCTATGCTCGCCTTTTATGAGCTGCCTGGCAGAAAGGCAAATGATCTTTTCTACAAAGGAGCACGGACCAGCACGGGGTAAATAAAACAACACTATATAATATGCATACTAGTATTGTACATTTTAGGTTACAAAAGGAATAGTTGATTGTATAGTTTGAAGTTAGCGGACAGTAGTTTGTTATTTCCAAGTCACAGTATTACGCCCGCAACTGAGCTGTTCCAAGAAAGTACTAAAGTTTGATACGGTTTAATCCGGACGTAAAAGACCCATAACTTACTAAGATGCAAGATGCATCGCCAGGGAAATTAAGCTGTTATATCCGGATGCATAAACAATGAGACCAGACTCGGTTAGAAGCCATTTGCTAAACTAAACGTAATATTATCCTTACCTATTCCTGCTACGACATCAGAGCCCTTACCACGAGTTGGTATAGATTATGTTCAGTACTTACCTGTCAAAATCTATGACACTTTTCCTCTAACTTACCAATAGAGGCATTGTTCAAAGTTGTCATCTATATATTAATACGTGATGCCAAAACTTTGGACCCCTTTTTAAGAAAATTGCGGGGAAGCAGGAGCATAAAATTTGGCACACTTGTAGTTTATGTGTAGGATAATATCAGAACGCTATTATTTTTCAATAATAATGCTTACAAAGTACACTAAATCAATAAATAAAACATTACCCACACTACCATGCATTTAACATACAAAGAAATATATCGATAAGGATAAAAGATCACAGATGGCGCACCAAAAAGTTTTGAAACAACATAGTTGGTCTTGAGAAATGATGATGGCGTTCTTATCAACAAGATATTAATATTTATTGTGGTCGAATTCAGACCAACGGGCGACCACTAGCACAAAACAATTTGCAGATACGTTAGCCAGTACAGTAAACTTGACAAGCCATAAACTCATGGTGAGGGCTCTGTGCTCGGCGTAGGGTATCCGCTAACTTATATCAAAGGCTTAAAATAGCATTCTCAGATAAGCAAAATAAAAGGCAAGTTAATCTAATTAAGTCAAGTTCAACACCTGGACAGCGAGAGTACAGAGGCGATTGGTAAATTTGGATTTGGTAAAAAATAACCTTTAGAGAGGCCTATAGACACCGTAAATGATACAGGTGCGTCGCTTTCCTAAGGTCGGGATGTTAGACCTATTGTACAGGTCTTATACTCGTGTATTCTATAAAAAATATGTACACATTTGATTTCGGAAGTTTTGTTAATTTCCTATGTTCAGGTAAGAATATTCCAACTATCCTCTCCTATTTTTAGGGTATCTACATACATTATAGTTTACATACATTTTCTGAAAAATGTGTTCGGAGTTTAGTGTTATAGTGTAAACGACGCTTAACCGAAATGTAAGATGCACCGCCGGGGAAATTAAGGTGATGCATTCGAATGTAAATGAAACCAGACTTTTGGAAAAGAATTTTGATACATTGAACGTAACATAACGAATATTACACAACGTTCCTGTATGACATTGGAAGTCAAACAAATCGCCTCTGCCATTTAGTGGCTTAGTGCTGGCTTTGACTCGATGAGATTCTGGGTTCGATTCCCGGATCATAAACAACAAAATCTGTTTTTCTTTAATTTTGCTACAAAAATTGTGTTACGGGAGATTGGATAAGTCCCGGTTGGTGATAGATTTGCCCCCTATCTCATTGTGGATCTAAGAACCTATGGCTAATGGGTGCCTTGCTCGTATCTCTGCCTATCTGTTCGTTATAGCGGCTTGAAGATATTTAAAAGACATTTGATTTTCTAATAATAATAAATAGATGCCACCTTTAAAGACCATAGGTTTATTTGGTGCGTTGCCAACATGACGCTCAGGTGTTATGCCTTTACGTAAGTAAGTTTAAACAGTTACAACGTTATTGAGGAGAGCCGTATAGCTGTTAGCTCTCTTATCACACAAAAGAAAAAATACCATACCCTCTAGTACGGCACACTACAGTAGCGACCATTAACGTTATAGTGGCAAAAACATTGGATGTAGTGTTACTGATCCAAGCGACAATTCGGAAAACTCTATCACTTGGCGAGGGAGGAAACAAAATGTTTTTACAAAGCTGGGTGTAACTCAGTAAAGATAAAAATATGTTATGCGTTATCTTATTCTGTATTATCCATATCCAAAAAGAAGTATGTTTACACCCATATCCCCGAAAAGGTAGGCCCCTGCCTACAACCAGGACACCCTCGACTAGCCAAAGACACTACATTTTACAAAGTGATAGGTGGCAAGATGGTACGCCTATCGCCAACTGGGTACATATTGAAAATAAATATATCCTCTTTTTGTTACCTGATCTGGGGATCAAACCGATCCGGGACTGTTTTGGAACCGTAGCCGCGTTCCGATTTGGTGGTAGTTCTATGTAAACACGTCACAAGAATTTTTGTATAGATCCGCGTGATAGAACAGAAAAACGAAATTGTTATTCGGGAATATTACTTAGTTTATTTTGATGAAGTGATTATTTACTCTAGTGGTCGCCCATTGGTCGAAATTCGATCATAATAAATTTTAATATCTTGTTGATAAGAACGCCAACTTCGTTTCTCAAGACCAACTACTTTGTTTCCAAACTTTTTAGTGCGCCGTCTGTGATCTTATATCGTTATCATCAATACTTTTGTTTGTGTGTGTCAAATGCATGGTAGTGTGGGTAATGTTTTATTTATTGATTTAATGTACTTTATAGGCATTATTATTGAAAAATATTTGCGTTCTGCACTTCTCCTACACATAAACTATAAGTATGTCAAATTTCATGCACCTACGTCGTCGCAATTTTCGTAAAAAGGGGTCCAAAGATTTGGAATCACGTATGAATTTTTAAGGATAATAATACATAACGTTTCTTAAAATATACCACCAACAGTAATAATTTTGTACATCGTAAGCTACAAATTATTTAGCCTGATGAAAAATTTTGTGGTACGTAGTTGGAGGTTATTGAAATTACGTAGCTCAAATACTCTGCTGCTAATTTAATTATTACATGATAATATTTCTGCGTTTTGTCTTTTTAGTGTTGTTTTAATACTTTCCAAACAAGTTTTAAAATAGATTCAGAAACCTTATAAAATAACTTAGATACTTATTTAAATGTAGTAAAACTTAACTAAATATAATAAAAAAAAACATGAAACTTGCTGAGATTGTTTACTTAGATGGCATACTTTTAATATAATATCAAGTTAACAAAAATGTACCCATTATTATGTAAAAATAGAGATAAGTTCAATATTTTCTTCGGTAAAAGTAACAACAGCAACTTTTGAAAGGATCGACTGATTTCGATGTGGATTTTACGTCTGAAAGCTGAAATGATCGAGATGTTTCTTATCTACTCATATATAACAGGTATAGTAAATTAAATTATGCGTTTCGGCTATATTCGTCAAGCTTCGGAAATCCGAATGTGTTTTAAAGATATCTATATAGTAGAGTTGTTTATTACATAACTAATCATTTCGCTTGATTTGGATTAGGTGAGCCAATTTAAAAAAAAAAGTATAAAATGTAAAAGCAGTAAAAAATGTAAAGCCAAAGCGCATAACTTAAATTGTAGTACTATAAGTAGCAGTCGAGGATCATTGAATTTTTTTTGCGAGAAAATACTTATTGATATAAAATTTATACGAGTCCTATACTAACCTACTATACCTTTATACAAGAAATAAACAAAATCCATACAATATTAGCTGAATCATCACGTATCACACATACAAAAGACTTCGAGTTGAAAACTTCCTCTTTTTTGAAGACCATTGAAAAGGATGCCAACACAAGTGAGAAGATGACTTTGCCACAATAATTGTAAAAGGGCAGCCGTGGCCAATTGAACCATTTGCTCTTTTTTTGCCGCCTCTGCTATAAAAAAAGTTTTCAACCGACTTAAAAAGGGGGAGATTCGCAATTCGTCAGTTTTTTTTATTTTATGTGTTGGTTACGCGAATATATCTTATGTAAATTATGATTCAGAGGTGGTCTCATATAAATTTGGTCAAGATGCGAACAGCAGTTCTTTAGTTACATTTAACTAGTGCACGTGTCGGCATTGCATGGGTTAACATATTTCTAATTTTTCCTAGTAGTGATGTAGCTAATTTCTGAGATAATGTCTTATGGGAATTGTGCAAAGTGGTGCCGTAATTTAAGAGGCTATGCAATAGAAACAAAAAAAAAGTTTATGTAATAGTTTCGACATACCTATGGTTTTGAGAAGTGTTTTGTAGACATTGATACGTTCTTTAATATTGTAGAACATTTTTTTTTATACTTTGACGGTTTTTACAGCGCCCAATGATAAAAAAGTATTTTATAGCTTACTTTTTTTCACTTTGGATTACATTATTGATGTTTTTGTAGAGATCTCTTCTTCTAGTGAAAAATATAGCCTATGTTACTCAGTGATAGTGCAACATTAAAATGATGATTTTCCCCGTGTTGGCTCCATCCGGTGTCCGTGCGGGCTCCTTTGTAGAATAGACTATCTGCCTTCCTTGCCAGGCAGCTCGTAAAAGGCGAGCAAAGGCTCACCGTCACTAACACCATGAATTCTGACTAGGTGGTAGAGTTTAGCAGCGACTCGCCCGGATTGGTACCACCGCCTTACCTATTCCTGCCACCATAATCATGAAGTCATGACGTGTTCCGGTTCGGAGGGTAAGGTAGCCGGTAAACTTACTTTTGCTCGAGGCCTAACATTCCAGCCCCAGGTTGGCAACGCATCATTACCACCTTTGGTGTCTCTAGGCGGCGTGAATTTCTTACCATCAGGAAATCCGTCTGCTTGTTTGCCTTCCAATATCATAAAAAAAAGTGAAAGATTTTTTCAATCGGATGAGTTTATTCGTTGCAAACATTTAAAAATACAAAAAGACATTTCTTTGCTCTTCATTAATAGTATAGATGTAGATAAAGACAACGCATATTTTGTATACTTTTACTGTACTTTTTTATGATGTTATAAAGATATTGAATATTTTCACTGGGCTAAGATAATGTTTGCCAATATTTCCAGTTACTTTTTTATTACCATAAGATTATTTTTCAGATTATTATAGCGATTTGTCATGAAGTAACTTCATGATTCGGCCTAGTAAAACACCTGCGTGCTCTGGAATGGTGAGATTTACAGAGACAAGTTCAAAAAATCTGCAAGTCACGATTCTGTAAGAGCGCGTTGAAAAGGGTGTTTTGATTAAAACTAGATATATTCACACCTGTATTGCTGAAGAGGTAGAGGCATAATTAGAGCATCCACGACTAACCGAATACGGTATGTCTCACACTGTGACAGGTGACAAGCCTTTTCAAATATCAAACCCCGAGAGGAGGAAAGAGAAGATAAAAATTGTATTATTCTTTTTATGCCTAAAACGTGTTAGTCTGAATTTCGTAAAAATAATTCCCTTTAAAAATAGTAACTTACGCATTTCAGAAAAATGGCTGAACAGATTTTCATAAATTTTACATATTTTACGAACTTCGTTCCACCCGTTCAGTTATGATGAGAAAAATTATAATGTTGTTTTTCCTAGTTTCCTCAAAGTCGAGAGGAGTAAAAAGTCTTCTGTTTATATCCTGTGTCGGTCTTCTGGTTTTAAGCTACATCCCTATCAATTTTCAGTTTAATCGGTTAAGGCGTTCTGGAGTTATAAATAGCGTAACTAACATGACTTTACATATATCACTGCATAGTATAAAACAAAGTCGATTTCTCTGTCCCTATGTCCCTTTGTATACTTAAATCTGTAAAACTACGCAACGGATTTCGATGCAGTTTTTTTTAAATAGATAAAGTGATTAAAGAGGAAGGTTTTTATGTTTATTTTATACCCGTGCGAAGCCGGGGCGGGTCGCTAGTATATACATATAATGATTTGAGATATAAGTAGCTAAAATACGCGTACGAAGTCGCGGCTAACAGCACTAGTTAAACAATAAATGGAATTAAATTGGACCTAAAATCCTGTTCACGTCACTGATCATTTCAAACTGATAGTAGAATCACTGACCGACAGTCCCGGACGGGACACAGATGCGTCTTTGAATTCCGGATACTATCGTAATGTATGCATAGACCCTAACAGCGATTCAAGACGCAAATGTTGATAATCGTAATCGTTTTATGTCTTGAACGTGTTTTTTAGCATTTTACGACAAAAGTCATTGGGTTTTATATTCGATTTATGGCATATATATCTTTTCTGGAACGAAAATTTAGAATTTTATGTCCTTCCGTGAAAAGATTCGTTGGAATTCACACGGGGGTAATTTAACGTGCTGAGACTATTGATCTTACGAAAAAGCTGTGGTTTTGTCACCATTAAGGTGGCGGTGAGCATCACAAAGGTCTAGCTATCTAAACATAGACTAAATTACGTTTAAACGTAGACCATAAGAAAGACGCACAAAGTTAAGTTGATATTATAGTCTGTATCACAGTGTAATAAAGTCTATACCTAATACCAAATTGAACCTTGGAGTACTTTGGTATTAGTTTATTAATATTGGCGGTTTGCGTTTATTCCGTTATTTCTCACATTTAAATCTAATGTACACTATCTTGCTTTTTGACCCCAACGAAAAAAGACGAACATTATAAGTTTATCATGTCTTCATATGGATGGATGTAGGTACCCGGGAAGACATAGATCG
>NJDD01000223.1:203181-214079 GCA_002245505.1 Calephelis nemesis
AAAAAAGACGAACATTATAAGTTTATCATGTCTTCATATGGATGGATGTAGGTACCCGGGGAGACCTAGGTCGACATTCCACTATCACATCGCTCGGGTGTTATCCGAAGGTGGTGTCAAGAGTCTCCGAAACCGGCGTGTTTGTATGAAAAGGATGATGAATGTGGAGGAAGCAAGGCAGGTTTGTCAGGACCACGAAGTTTAGCACTCCGCCTACCCCATAAATTATTAGTGTGTAAAAAGCTGAATTTCTTTGGTGAAAACAAATTTATATAAATGTAAAAATGGCTTAATTCAATTTTAAATTAAAAAATAAACAACCCATATAAATTTATCTTTTATGTTTTTTGCTTTTTAATTCAAGCGTAACAGACAGGCCCCTAAAGGGATTTCTTTACGTTGATTTTTTTTCAATCTACCCACAATTACCGTGAGTGCTTGTCCTGGGATGGTTGCTAAACGAATAAACGTCAAGTCTCGAGAGGATGCCCCAAAATCGTGCCCCAATATTGGGGCAATTACGTTTAGTGCTACACCAATTTTCTGACTAGATTCTGTAAGGGAAAATACATTCTGGAACTTGTACTCATTTTAATTTTGTTAAGGATAATTTTAACAACTTTGTTAAAATAAAAGTAATTTATCCAGTGTTGGTCCAGTCTCCGTTGTAGCATAGACCATCTTTCCTTCTTGCCAGGCAGCTCATAAAAGTCGACCATAGGCTTACCGTCACTAATACCTTGACATCTGACTAGGCGGTGAAGTTTCTTGTAAAGTAAGCTGGTAGAGTCTCTATAAGTTTGGCACTGCACCATTACCACCTTTTATTTTTCTAGCCAGTGTGTTTTTTACAATCAGAAAATCCTTCTTCTTGTTTGCCATATCATAAAAAGTATCGGCCCTGGATTAAAGCTTTGGGATCTCAAGAGATTTATAGTCTAAACCTTTAGTTTCATAGTGTTATATGAGGTGACATTTCTAAATTTACTTAGAACTAAAATTTTTGTCTACACTTATATGGACTTATAAGATTTACTCGTCACTTTTATTTTAAGCCATTAGAACAATATCTAATATTGCTTTTTATACCTCCAAGTATATGTGTACAAAATTGCACGATGATTGGTTAAGCAATTTTCGCGTGAATGTGTAATAAAAAAACACATTGCTTTTCTAATATTAGAGGGTAAACACTAATACACACTAAAAAATTCTTGTAAAGAAATTAAACTTTGAATTGAAATGTATTATGTACCTGTATGTGTGTTAAGTAAAAAACATACAATTAACTTGACACCTCCTTCTTTTTTTGGACTCGATTAAAATGGCATGGATTCGTATTTCTACGTTTAACTTACGAGTATATTACAAGGACATAACTAGTTTATTTTGAGATTAAACCCATTTGTATAATTTGTCCAGTACTCAAAATAACTAGCTTCAAATGAGGACCATAACACATAACCGTGTTGCGGTGCCGTGCCACAAACATCGTCGGTTTGCATGGCGGCGTTGCGGCGACATTTACGTGTCTCTGCCATCCAGAGGGCCATCGTGCGAAACTTATTGCTTATTTGTTATTAATAAGATATAACGCTGTTTGAAATAAATAAATAGTGCCACATGGCTACAGTCGGCAGTATTGTTACTGCCGATTTTAGCGGCGCGGCGCCGCAACGCAGAAATGTGTTTCGGCCCTTAGGCGCAGTGTGCATAATCAGTAAAAAAATACTAGTCAGATCACGATAATATTAATATTATTACCTCAAAATTATGATTTACCTTTTCTTAAAGAATCATCAAAATTAATGCGAGTAAAGCCGTGTTCAAATGATAGTTTTAATAAAGATTTCACATAGAGCCCTAAATTTAATTAAAACGATTTTGTTGAAACCTTTATTTTCCTTGGAATTAAGTTAATCCCTAGAATAAATCCTGATAATCTATAAAATCCTCTGTCACCAAAAAGAAACTCTTTATTTTTATATTGGATCAAAAGCTTACTGTGTTCTTAACTATCTGGCAGCTTATTGAATTTAAGAATTATTTCCTGAGCTTCTGATTTACTTTAACAATTTTGAATATGATTGATACTGGATAATTTAGATACTATGTTTAATTTCTTTTATAACATCGTATACTCTCTGCCTACCCCGTAAGGGACTTGGCGTGAAGATATGTATGTATGTGTATGTATGATAAATTTATTTGGTTAAAGTTGTACTTACTTAAGCTTATATATTATTCTAATTGCTAACTACACCGATTTCGCTTACACTGCACCAACTGCACCGACTGTTTACCACAAGGAAATCCCACTCTTCGCCATGAGTTGTAAGAACTGTAGACTCCATACTGTTTTATATTTGCATTGTGACAGTGACAAACAATAATAAAATGGTGGTAAATCGTAAATCGTAGTAGAGTTTGTACCCAGGTAAATCGTAGTGGAACATATACGTAACCAGCGAATTACGTTTGGTATTTTTTTTGAACAACATAAACGTAAGTCACAATAACACAAAGTTATTAAATTTATTCTGGTATATATTTAAGTATTTTCTATGTATTAGAATTGTTGGCTACCATAACACAAGCACATAATTTACTTACTTTGGGGTTACATTCAATTTGTGTAACTTGTCCAGGGATATTTATTTATTTATTTATTCATAAAGTATCTAAGTATCTTCATATCCCCGAACAAGTAAGCAGAGGCACAACCACGGCACCCACGAGTTGCCGAAAACACTAAGTCCCACAATGTGATAGGTGGCAAGCCTATCGCCAACCGGGCACATATCCAATCTCAAGCAACATTTTTTTATTAGGAAATTGGAAAACTCAATTTTTTTTTGTTGCCCGTCCGGGGATTTGAACCCGGGACTTCATACAGTCAAGTCCAACACCTGAACCGCTAGACCACACAGTTTAAGTGACGATGTAACCACGAGATCGTTGTTAAACCGATTATATAGCTATGGAGCTACATAGCTACGAAGCTACATAGCTACGAAGCTATATAGCTATGAAGCTACATAGCTACAGAGATACATCGCTACGGTGCTACGAACCTACGTACCAGGTAGTTTCATTTTGTGGATTCCGAATTCGTTTTTACTACAATCGTAAAACACGATAAAGAGGGAACAAAAATGGGATGAAACGGATGCCTAATTGAGTAGGCAGGGTGATAAGGAAAAAGAAAACCGCTATGATGTTACTTTGTTAATAAAATAAAATATATGCTACTAGCTGCCTGTTCCGGCTTCACTCGGATACTATTTTTTTTTTATTATCAATTGAGATGTGTAGCTCTCCTATCTCTCAAGGTGAATCAAACTGCACACGGTTTGCAAATTTGATTAAAATCGGTTTAGTAGTTAAGGAGTACATTGCGGACAAACAACGTCACACGTAATTTATATATATTAAGATTTAATAGATAGGCTTAAGCACAAGCCATCTTTTTAATAAACATAGAATAAAGTGCTCTTTATATGTTTATTTACAAGTTGTTATGTTCATAGACTAAAGTAATAGTATAGTTAAGTTTACAATATAGTCCGAATAACAGTGTAACAAAGACTATAATTCCAGTTTGGACTTCAATTTACTTTAGTCTATGTTTAGTTATTATCCGTCTTTATACAAATCGGTTACTGTAAGTGTTATCACAATAGCTTGTATTTATTCTTTCCTAAGTACACCGGCACTCAGTAGAAAACAAATACAGGCTATTCTTGTTTTAATAAAAGAGGTTAATAACCAAACATTGTTAATAAAAGAGGAGTAACCTCAGATTAGCAACACCGTACTTACGAAGGATTAACGCGTGTGTTTCGACAACACAATCCGTTTTTTGTCTGGTTTGGCGGGAACACTTAAAATGAAAAGGTTTTTTCAATAGTTTTCTCTAATTTTTAAGATAAAATACACAGAGGTACAAACTGTTAACTGAACTGTTTAAGTGTCAATTGTATATTAGTAACAATAATAGCAGCAATAAACAACAATATAAAAAAGTAATAAGCTAGGATTTCAATGTTTTGTGCAGGCTATCACAAACACAATTAAGTAAGACAGGAGAGGAATGGGCCTAAGCGAAGGAGATCATTAACGAAGAGAAGCTAAGTAAAAGACATGATTCGATGAAAAATGTAGTTGTACATTGTCGACATAACTTTGGATAGCACTGGGTTTCATATGTTAAAATGTGATTGAAATACAAGTTGTTATGGTATAATTAAAAAATAAATTAAATGACTTAAAAAATAAGCTGGGATAAGACAGAAAAAATTGAAGGCGTAATGCATAATGAAGGCTTAGCATTCTGTTAGAAGACAAGTTAAAAACTTTTACTTTTTAATATTTATCTATATTCATTCCATGTTTTTGGTTTTCATTTTCAAATAAATATATGTTAGTTTGCAGTTGTACATCGCAAAATTATTATTTCAACTTTTTTCATAACTATTCTTAGAATCATGAACTTATTTGAATTTTTAATTTTATTATTTATCTGTCATTTAAATCATGTAGTGGCGTATATCCGCACATCAGAGAGAAGATTCAAATTAGTTTACTCCATATCTACTCAATGTTTACCTGAATTTCAATATGTCAACTTCAACTTTAAGTAAAGTTTGACTTGCTTTATTCTACGTTTAATTATCAAGGGTATGATACTTATATTTTCGTAAGTCAAGATACAAATACGCACTGTATATGCTCCAGCTAAGCTTGCGCAGGGATGCGTGGTTTTCCTCCATGTTTTATTAAAAAAAACACTACAAATACCTACATAGACTAATGGTCGCATTCAACCATAATAAATTTTAATATCTTGTTGATAAGAACGCCATCTTCATTTCTCAAGACCAACAACTTTGATTCTAAACTTTTTAGTGCGCCATCTGTGATCTTTTATCGTTATCATCAATATATCTGTTTGTGTGTATTAAATGCATGGTAGTGTGGGTAATGTTTTATTTACTGATTTAATCTACTTTATAAGCATTATTATTAAAAAATATTAGCGTTCTAGACTTTTCCTACACATAAACTATAAGTGAATCAAATTTTATGGTCCTGCGTCCACGCAAAAAGGGGTCCAAAGTTTTGGCATCACATATTAATATATAGATTAAACGGCTTCGTTAAAATGTTTTCCATTAGTTGTTTCTATGCCATAGGTCATGTAATAATATTAATATGCATGAATGCATATAACATGAATGAATATATTATACTGATTTACCATACGTTAACAATAATTGTAATAAAAAAGTAAACATCAATTAAACTTATCAGTCTGCGTTTTCTCGTGGTTGTATATTAAATAAAGAGTTTTATTCAAAAGCAAGACAAAAGGTTTCTTCCCTTTTATAAATGCGGCCGAGAAAGTTCTGTGAAGTGAACGCCATTTTTCCACCAGCATCTATTTCGCTCATTAACGGCTTTAGTATATTTCTTTGTGAAATTAAACGCTTTCCTTCGCGAGCATATGACGATTCCCTGAATATTTTAAATTTTATTTCAAATTAAGTATTTAATAGACTTATGTTATGGAATAATAATAACTAGTTTGCTTATCTGTAAATGTTAGATGTTTTTGAAATTCAATTGAACAGCTTTTTTTTATATAACATTGGAAGGCAAACAAGCAGATGGATTTCCTGATGGTAAGAAATTATCGCCGCCTAGAGACACCACAGGTGGTAATGGTGCGTTGCCAACCAGAGGCCGGGATGTTAGGCCTCGAGCAAAAGCAAGTTAACCGGCTACCTTACCCTCCGAACCGGAACACGTCATGACGTTATGGCGGTAGGAATAGGTAAGGCGGTGGTACCAATCCGGGTGAGTCGCTGCGAAACTCTTCCACCTAGTAGGATGTCACGGTGTTAGTGACGGCAAGCCTATGCTCGCCTTTTACGATCTGCCTGGCAGGAAGGTAGATGGTCTATTTTGAACAGGAGCCCGGACCAACACGGGGAAAAAATAAGCATCAAAATCGAAACGTCATTAGCCAAGTAATTGCGTAACTAACATACAAACAAACACACAGCCAAATTATTTTCCTCGTTCTTTTTGAGTAAGTTCAAAATGAGTCAAATTAAACGCTACTAACACTACTTAAACACGGCTCTGATAGCACCGTATCCAATTTTACTACAGATTTTCTCACCATATCCTATTACAAACACATTACTTACAAGGCGCTTCAAGAGAGGATAATCCTTGAGTGGAATCATCGTTCTTAAGCTGTTAATCCCAGAGATTATTTTCCTTTATCACCATTGGAGATTCCAGGTGTAACTTATTAGCAACCTGTTGGTTACCTGCATGACTAATTTAAGTTTATGCAGTACTCAATAGTTGTCTAAATAGTTGCCTTTAAGTTTCAAGATACAGTACAGGGACTATCAAAGTGTTGAAGGGTCTATCAGTAGATATATAAAATAGTTATTAATTAATTTACAATACTTAAAAGATTTATATCAAACATCAGTGCGATTCATGACGTAACCAGCCTCCGAATGCGACTGCGGTCGGTAAAACCCAGTTTTATGCTCTGTTTACGTTATAATCATGCATTTTGTATTTTGCGTCGGACAAAAATTGCAAATTATATATTTTTTTTATTTTGTTTGCCTCTGTAGTGTAGTGGTTCAGGTGTTAAACTTGACTGTATGAGGTCCCGAGTTCAAATCCCGGGGTTGAATCCCGGGTCGGACCACATAAAGAAAATTTGGGTTTTCTAATTTTCAAACAAAAAAATTTGTTCGGGCTTGGATATGTGCCCGGTTGGCGATAGGCTTGCCACCTATCACATTGTGGAACTTCGTGTCTTCGGCTAGTCGTGGGTGTCCTGGTTGTGCCTCTGCCTACTTCTTCGGGGATATGGGCGTAAAGATACTTTCTTTAAGTTTTTTTTAGATCTAAATTATTAAATCGCTTCTTAAAATTTGGCTGATATTTTAGATGTTACCCTGTATATGATCATAGAAATTCTCTCCCACAAGATCATTGATAAGATCCATCTCGACCACGTCTGCTGCTATCTAACAAAAAATCCGCATCCAAATTTGTTTAGAAGTTCTGATACTACAGACAAATAAACACTCACAGAGATATTAAACTTATTACTCCTCTTTTTCTGTTGGGGATTAAAAACAGGTGACCACAAACACCGCTTCACAAGGTTTTTATCACCGAGTATGGTGTTGCTAACAACTAGTGTCATGTTCAACGAAATGAAAAGCAATAAAAGGACCAAGATAATTGCTCAAGAATAAGTTGGTAACATCAAACCAGGCAAACCCTTACAAAACCTAAAAACCAAGTTAAATTTATTGCAATGTATATAATATTATTGCAATTAATGAAATGGATAACAATACGTATGGCACTCGCAGCATTATGGAAACTAATTGTAGGGCGAAGAAGAGTATGTCACAAGTTTATCATGGTTAAGAAAACATCCGGGAAAGTAAAAATTCGGGCAAATGAAATTCTGGCATTTGAATATATGGCATATATTCTTCGGCAAAACAATAGACAACCGCAAATTATATTATATGCTTGTGTTATGGGTGTAAGTCAACGAATGTGATACACAAAAATACTCGTACTTCCAGAATAAATTTAATAAACATCCGTTAAGATGCAAAATTATATTGAATACCTAGGATGGGTAAGTTTTTTAAGCTAGAATTTTTATGCCTACCTTGTCTGAAATCTGTGCACGATCCTGATAATGGCTAGAAAGTTTGTATAAAAACCGTAATTATTCTAAGCTGACAAAGTCGCAGGTAAACGGCTAGTTATACATATTCAAATTACGCTGTGGTAATTAACCACTAATTAAATAATAATAAGTCAATATTGGTGTTCCAATTCCAGGAATATAGTATGCCATACTAAACAAGAGTTTAGTTTCCATTATATGTGTTTTGTCAGTCCACAAAACATATATTTAACTGTTATCCTCGGAATTGGAAACGTATTTTACTTATTCCTCGAATTTTGGCGCCATCGAGAGAAAATATGGTAGTATTTTTTCCCAATTATTGAGTTTTGTATAAACTCAATAATTTGTTTAAACAATTTGTTTCGTATAAACGCAAAAATTATCGCCTCTGTGATCTAGCGGTCCGGGTGTTGGACTTGACTGCATGAGGTCCCGGGTTCCAATCCCGGGTCGGCCAACAAAAATAAAATTGGATTTTTCTAATTACAAAATGTTGGTCGGGATTGGAAATGTGCCCTGTTGGCGATAGGCTTGCAACCTATCACATTGTGGGACTTAGTGTCTTCGGCTAGTCGTGGGTGCCTTGGTTGTGCCTCTGCCTATCTCTTCAAAGATATGGGCGTGAAGATACTTTTTTTTATTGAGTAAAATTAGTAAATTTTGATGGCACTTGTACAATTTTGTTTAGTAAAAGTGCACAAATGAAAAAAATCATGAAGAAATTAGTGTGTCATGTATTTCCTCGTTGCTGCCATAATTAAATGAGCTTGAGTAATGAGGCCACCGCTTTACTCAAGACACTGACATGACTGTCTTTGACGACTTATGACTAATTTACATTCGATTTTGTTAAATCTGATAAGTTTATGCAAATTTAACTTGACTATAGAAAATGCTGACGCTATTGCCAGAAACTAAAGCAAAAAAGAAAGAACATTTTCCTCGATGTTAGCGTAGCACGCCTAAAGCTGCCAACCTGGCACGGGTTCGATTTCTGATGAGGGCGCCCATTTATGTAATAAATTAATCATTAAGCGTATTAAACATGCAAAAAGCAACTCCAACTTTTTATTGGTACTACGGCAACTCTTTTTTAGAACTGAAGCAAATAATCCCGACATGTCCTATATAAATTTTATCAACATCGTACTAGCAGTATTTAAGTTACACTTGAAATTCCATACACTTTTCACTTACTTTGACGACTAAGTGAAAAATGTATGCACTGTGTAATACTCAAAAATTTATGGTCGAAGCATGGTAAAACTAATATGGGACCACCTCGGAATCATGAATTATCTTTCTAAAAAAAATCTTTAAAAACAGTCGGCTATTTGCCGAGTAATCGGCTTAACATGCATAAAACATGGGGATAAATTGATAATTTCCTCCTTTTTTGGAATTGACAAAAATAAGTGTAACAAGTAAGACGCCCACAGACGCGTGTGTGTGTTTATCTCTGTCTGTGGCATCAAAACTTCTAAGCGTAGTTATAACGTTTAACAAATTTTTATATGCAAACTGCGAGAAAACTAGGAAAAACAATTTTATAAATTTTCCTACAAGAACTAAAGGTGGAACATAGTTCGCCGGGACAGTTAGTATCATATTTAAAGTTGCCTCTTGATGTATAACGCAGACACATGTTTCCTTGTAAATTTAGTTGTAACTCAAAATAGAAATATTATGCGCACTTCTGAAATTAGCTTGAAGCTTGATCAGTAAAATGTTATTAATACAAATTAAACTGTGTTCTATGTCTTAAATAGAATTTCTAAATATAAGTCTAATATTACTCAACAGCGAAGGAAATCGGAGTTTCCATTACTTTTAGGAGTTAATTGAGATAATAATGTACAAAAGATTATAAGAAAGTAGACAAGGCATTTTCATTAATTATACTTCGCCTCAATGTTACTTCCTTCTATCATTGTGGGTATACATTGTCATAATAGCGACGTTTGACAATATCACATAATGTGTCTCAAAATAGGTTTTTCATTAATAAAACGTCTTAATTACTCACAAAATGGTAATAAAATTAACTCCAATTAAGTAATTTCTCTTTTTACATAGATTATACAAGCACAGAGTTGTAGCTTTTGCTTATGATTTCGCCCGCAAATTATGATTATTTAGTTCCCCCAAAAGAACACGTGAGATATGGCGATGACATAACATGTTGCAGTTTTCTACCGTCACATCTAGTTCTTTTCTAAAACTTTATGAAATTGGTAAAGCTGTTTTCAAGTGTTTAGCATAATATTTTTTTCTGTCTGGCCGTCCTAAAAATCATAAAATTAAAAATGTTGTTTTTCCTTGTTTTCCTTTTTCCTTATCTTTGAAATCTTCACCGGACTTCCAGAAAGAAACGAAAATCATAATAAGTCAAATCGGTTCAGCCGTTCTCGAGCTTTAGTATGATTAACGAACAGCAATTACTTTATATATATATATATATTAATGATATATGTAATAATACTTAAAAACAGACGTGTGGCACTCGGAGACTGACGCGGTAAAGCTATTGCATAAGCAGGCATGAGTCATTTGAGGAGAGGAGTGAGTTGGCGTGAAGATATGTGTGTATTTATTTATTTAATTTAAATAAAACGATTGCATAGCTTCTATCATGGGCCTTGACCGTGGAGTCCGAATCCAAAAATCCCGTAACGAAAATAACCAGTGTTAGGTTATTTCGACCGGTATAGCGGTAATACTTTTTAGTTGTTCCATCTATCGATGAATAGCAGAACTTTAAATGACTTATTGATCTTGCTTGTCTCTTTAGTTCAGCAACTCAACTAAAGGTGGCGTTGGTTGTATCGGCATTACTGCGAATGCGAAATCCCCCTCTTCGCCCCGCAATCTTATGACTCATGCCTGCTTTGCAATTACCCCGGCAGTCTCCGAGTGCCACACGTGTTTTTATTTATTTTATGATCTTGGAAGGCAGACAGATTTCCTGATAGTAAGAAATTAACGCCGTTTAGAGACACCAAAGGTGGTAATGGTGCATTGCCAACCTGAGACCAGGATGTAAGGCCTCGAGCAAAAGAAAAATTTACCGGCTACCTTATCCTCCGAACTAAATACATTAACGGTAAGCATTGACGTTTTGGCGGCAGGAATAGGTAAGGCGGTC
>NJDD01000223.1:221148-232947 GCA_002245505.1 Calephelis nemesis
TATCTGCTTGGCAGCTTCTAAAAGGCAAAAATAGCCTAATACGTCGTAACCAACGAGACCACTGGTGATAAAGTATTGTGCAAAAATGTTTTAGGATAAGCATTCACATTCGCCTCTGTGGTCTAGCGGCTCAGTTGTTGGACTTGACTGCATGGTCCCGGGTTCGAATCCCGGGTCGGACAACAAAAAGAAAATTGGGTTTTCCCCATTTTCTAATGAAAACAAAAAATGTTGCTCGGGATTGGAAAGCTGCCCGATTGGCGATAGGCTTGCCACCTATCACATTGTAGGACTTAGTGTCTTCGGCTAGTCGTGGGTGCCCTGGTTGTGCCTCTGCCTACCTCTTCGGCGATATGGGCGTGAAGATACTTTCTTTCTTTTTCTTTCTTTCGCTGCATTTCCTATTACTGCCGTCACAATGACAGTGATTTATGTAGAGTGTTTTTTATGATACTAGACAGCAAACAACCACACGGCTCTCTTGATGGCCAGAGAAAACTGTGGCCTATCGACACCATAAATTTTACGGGTGCGACGCTGACCTATGTCCGGAGTGTAATGCCAGTTGTGCAAATCCATCACTCTGTGTCATTATGGTGGCAAAACTAAGCAAGGTGGTGAATCTCTATCTTCTACCCAGGCAAGTTGCTGCATATCACTCTATCACCACTGGTGTTTTGAAGATGACCAATGTAACTTATGCTCACCTATGGGAACTGTGTGGCAGTGCGTTACATATAGTATATTCTACACTAAGTACCCGGGACTACGCAACCTGAGTTTTTGTTGTTTTAACTATGTAAAAGTCAGCGAACAAACACGTCTCTCCTGATGGTAAGAGATAACCGTGGCCTATAGACACCATAGAAGTTACAGGTACGTTGCTGTCTTGTTACCGGGATGTTTGGTTTATTGTGCAAGTCTTCCAGCTACTACTCTTCGGGTCAGAATATGACAGTCATTGTGTTGGTAGGAATAAGTAAGGCGGTGAATTCCTACCCTGGCAAGTTGCTGCATAGCACTACATAACCATTAGTATTCTTAATGATGACATGTGTAAGTTATTCTTGTCTCTTACGAACTACTTGGCAGGGAGGTATATGGTCTTTACAAACACAAAAGAATCCAACCAACACATTGAATAGTAGTTTTGACATTGCGCCACGGGGCAGTAAGGCTAAGCGCACACTGTAGTCTCAAAAGTTTGAAGAGTCTTAAGACTGTTTTGTCGTTTGAATGTGCACCGGCATAAATGCAAATGGGAAGCCTACAATCAAAGTCAGACTTGTCGATGCAGTTTTTTCTTACGGAGATGCACACACTTCAAACAAAACGTCTCGTAAACAAAATATTGTCACGTCCATATCACTAAAGAGGTAGGCAGAGGCACAACCAGGGCATCCACGACTAGGCGAAGATACTTAGTCCCATTATGTGACACCAAGCCAATCGTCAACTGAGCACATATCCAATCCGGGGCAGTAATTTTTATAAGAAAATTAAAAATACACATTTCCTATTTTTTTATTTCTCCGATCCGGGAATCAAACTAAGGATATCAAGAAGTTAAGACCGCTTAAACATAGAGACGATTCTCGTAAACAAAATCATAAAAACTCACAAAACTGCACCGACAAGTTGACTAACGATTGTCGGCTTCCCATTTGTATCTATGGTGGTCCTGACATAAACGAAACAAAGTCTTAAGACTTCTAAGACTGTCGTGACTACAATGTGCGCTTAGCCTAACACACCTGTAATATCTATTACCTTTCGACCACGGATGTCCCCTACCATCACAAGTCTTATTACTATCTTATCACAGAAAAGACATATATTTTCGATCCAACCCAAAGTTCCATATCCAAACGGCTTTTTGCCAAGATCGATGTCCTTATCTTTTTAATGGAGGTTTGTAGAGTATTTACAAGAATAAATGGCCCCGCATATGTCGGCTGGCATCTTATCAAGATAGGTACCCGTTTTGTATAATGGATGGGGTTTGGGATAGTGCGGATTAGTAGGGTCTGGTTTGTATGTAAGATAATTAGAAAAGCCTTTATTTATGTGTTAATGGTATTTCACATTAATTTTTAATGATCTTTGGCTCACCTATTTTCATCGCATTTTTTATTACTGTCATCATTCTGAAGTGACTTATTGTTTTTTTTGTTTTGAACACTGGCGTTATCATGCCAATTTCAAATTAAAATTTGGACCAAGTTACCCGATTTAACATGATCGGGTATTATATTCAAAATTAGGCATAAGTTCTTGAGATTAGGTGGCAACTAGAAAATACATGATATACTAATTTTTCCATTATTATTGTATTCGTGCACTTTCAGTCAAGAAAATCTTACAAAATGCAACCAAAATTTCACTCAATATAATTCCACACAATATAAATTTCAATTTTTTTTAATTTCACTCAATAACCACGAAATTCAATAATTATGAAAAAAATTTTTTTTTCCATGACACCAAAACGACTTAATAGTTTTAATGTTTAAAAACAACACCAACTGTCGGATTGAGAATATTGTAAAGGTTTTAGATCCGAAGCTAAATCGATTTCCACCGAGCGTTATTAGAATAAAACATATTTTATAATTAACTAGCTGTTCCGGCAAATTTCATTCCATCCGTTCAGTTTGTATTGTATTCAGTTTGTTTTAGAGTCTTTTAAAAAGTATAATAAAATTCTCCTCTAGCGGTCTAGCGGTCTGGCTTCGGACTTTACTTCTTGAGGTCTCGCGTTCGATCCCCGAGCCGGGCAACAAAATAAATTAGAAAATGTATACTTTCGTATATCTAAAATAAAAATAAAATATTGCAAGAGATTGAATTTGAGCCCGGTTAGCGATGGGCTTGCCTCCTATCACATTTTGGGACTAAGTATCTTCGGGTACTCATGGACGCCCTGGTTGTCCCTCTGCCTACCCCTTGGGGGATATGGGTGTGAAGATAATTTACATTTTAATTGTAATAAGAATCATCAGATCAGAAAAATAGATGATTATTTTGTATGTTTTTAACAGTTTATGTTTAACCCTCATAAACTGATAAAAAAGCTGTTACTAAAATTGCAACAACAGCAATCTGTTTCAATTTATTATATAAAATAATCTTCTTTCATTATTAAAGAGTCAGCTTCTTGAAAAAGGCTGACCGTTTAATATTTATTCCAGAATATTGTACATGAATAACTAGTGAAAAGATCGTAAAAGCAGTCGTTAAATTTCCAAAACAGACATAAAAACGTTTGGGCCAAAAAGATCCTTTCGTTTTGGACCTTTATTGCAGTTGTGACCTGGTTTTTAAATAGTATCTATTTAGTGTTTCATCAGCAAGGAAAAACCTCACTCAATGTCAAGTCATAAAATTAAAATAGATGGCCGTTTATTTATTTTTTATCCGACTTCAAATAAAGGTTATTATACGTTTAAAGAAATATGAGAGTCCTTTGGATTTCTTCGTCATTTGTGCTCCAATTTTAAAAAATGTTTTTTATTTAACAAACTAGAAAATTTGTATTTTTTACTTTTCTATAAAGATAACGTTACCCGGGATTGGGTATGTGCCTGGTTGGCAATAGGTTCGCCAACATTGTGGGACTTAGTGTCTTCAGCTAGTCATGAAGCCCTTATTGTGCCTCTGCCTTCCTCTTCGTGAATATATGGGCGTCAGGATATGATTGTGCATCTTAGATTTTAATTTTACTTTTTATTTGAAAGAGCGTACTTTTAAAGTTGCCCTATTGTCATCAAATCTTTTACTTTGGATTTGATGATGATATCTAAAGAAATGAATCATATTTAGTTTTAGTGTACCTTGATGAATTGCTTATTAAAGTAGAACTCGTTTTTTTGCAGTTTAAACTAGGAACTATTTTATGATATACTAGCTTCTGCCCGCGACTCCGTCCGCGCGGATGTCGGTCTAAAATTTAAAAATTTAGATTTTTTTTCTACGTATTTTTCCAGGATAAAAAGTATCCCATTTTATGCCCAGGATAATAAGGTATAATTATACCAAGTTTCATCGAAATCGAACCGTCAGTATTCATGTGATGCCTGAACATACAGACAGACAGACAAAAAAATTTTTAATCACATATTTGGGTTTGGTATCGATCCAGTAACATCACCTGCTATTTATTTTTTCAATATTTTAAAGAATAATTTAAAGAATTGACCCTTCTACAGTTTTATTATAAGTATGTAATAGATTTTATGAGAGTTTTCTATTTTAATATACATAAAAAGTACATATCGTTAGCCCTCGTAGGTTATTCATATTTTTATAAGTTGCAAAGTTACACCTATAAACACCATAGATGTTACAGGTGCGATATATTCAGGAAGTGTATGTTCACATCTATAAAAAACATGGCGGCTGCAAAATGTCAAACGATTTCGAAACCGTAGTTATTTTATATGAATAGTTAATAGAACTCAGTAAAAGGTACAAACAAAAGTTGAAAAGACACAATAGGCCTAATATCTCGGCCTCAGGACAGCGATGCACCTGTAACATCGATGGTGTCTATAGTTCAAAGTCAACTTTTACCGTCAGGAGATCCATGTGCCTATTCGGTGACCTCTAACATAAAAAGATAGATATGACTAAACTATTTTAAATCCATAATATTTTTCAATCTACAGATTCTAAATAAGGAATTCGTCGATAAAAGTCACATCCATTTGGATCCTAATCTATGTTCACAAAAACATGGAAAAAACATGGCGGCTGCAAAATGTCAAACGATTTCGAAACCACAGTTATTTCCTACGAAGCTTAATAGCTTTTAAGCTCTAGCAAAAGGTACAAACACAAGTTGTACAAAAAATGTAACATGTGACCCGATTTCTATAAAAAATAATGAGGTATAACACTTCAAGTCGATTGAAATGGTAATAACTATGTAGAGCAAGAGTACTCAATATAAAACCACAAGTCTCAGCTACTACATTATAAACAGGTTTTTCTGACTTTTAAACTCCTGCTCTTATTTCTATTAAACATTTTTATTGATACTGAAAAACTGTTCTAGATTTTTTACGTAAATAAAAGCATTTTAAATGAAGTTCAAATCATATTTATATTAGGGTTTAATTTTGTTATGCCTTTTGTTTAGGTATTCTAAAAAATGAAACAAAATTTTTTTATAGTCTAAGATCCGGACCTACAAGGTAGGGCTCCTTTGCAGAATAGACCATCTGCTTTCCTGTGCCAGGCAGCTCGTAAAAGGCGAACATAGGCTTGCCGTCACTAACACCGTGACATCCTACTAGGTGGTAGATTTTCGCAGCGACTCACCCGGATTGGTACCACCGCCTTACCTATTCCTACCGCCATAACGTCATGACGTGTTCCGGATCGGAGGGTAAGGTAGCCGGTTAACTTACTTTTGCTCGAGGCCTCACGTCCTGGCCTCTGGTTGGCAACGCACCATTACCACCTTTGGTGTCTCTAGGCGGCCAGAATTTCTTACCATCGGAAATCCGTCTGCTTGTTTGCCTTCCAATGTTATAAAAAAAAATCAGATAACCGCTGTTATATTTCAATAACTAACAAAATTATTTTATCAACAAAACTCTAGACAGCCTATCTTCTTTAGATAGGTTATTAATGTTGGCCGTTATTCAAGTAAACAGCTACTTAAAATATATTTGTGTAAAAGTGCAAGTATTGGTATAAAACATACAATGTAATGTTCCGCCAAGCACTAACGAGATATATAATGAGGTGTAACACTTCAACTCAATTAAAATCTCAATTACTGTGTGGAACAAAACCACTCCAACATAATACCATAACTTTCAACAACATGTGATAGTTCTGAAGAACTATAATGTTTTAATAACTTTTGGAAGCACTTTTTTAATGAATTGTAATTTTTTTGAACTAAATTTTTATGAACTAAATTTATGAAATAGTTTATAATATAAAACAGGTTTATCTTTATAGATAGGTCGACATAGGTTCAAATCTTAGACCAGTAGGTGGAGAGACCTGACCTACAAAAGTACGCATAATCATCCAAATTTGCGCTGCAAATCTGTTTTGCCAAAACAATTATCTACCTACATAATTCATACTAATCTTCTCAGCCATTTACACGTTAGATATTTAATTCTGAATTAGCTTCTAAATTAAAATAAATCACTATGAAGTGCCACGGAGGTGGTCCTTAATTTTAGATTTTGTCTCTCTGTATGTCTGGTACGCTTTCAAGGCTTACCGGCTAGGTTAATTTTAAGAAAATTGGATGGCTCAAGTTCAAACCTACGCTAATTACTTTTTTCAAAAATCATCTTCCAAAAGAAAAGAAGTGGGATGAAAGTTTGCATGAAAATCTATTTTACAGTAATATAGACGCGGGTAAGAAACTAGTCTTACTATATGTCTAGTCCAATGTTATGACTATGAAAGTCTGCCTTTTACACTTTTACGGCTAAACAGATGGATTGATTCTGATGAAAATTTATTTGAATATAGTTAATTAAGGTTCAAACATAGTCGAAAAATGAAAAAAATGGCAACTTAAAGATTCTATGAAAATATAACTAGGCTGACGAGGGTCAATATTATTAACCAATCTAAAATAAGAGATTATGCTATTTTAGCGGTTGCCAGGTTACTGCTGTTATTTTTCACTAACAAACAAAAATATCTTAGCAACAAAACTCAAGAAAGCCTGTTTTTACCCGAAGATAAGTTATTAATGTTGGCCGTTATTCAACTAAACAGCTGGTTAAAAATATTTGTCTAAAAGTGCAAGTATTTATAATAAAACATACAATGTAATGTTCCGCCAAGCACTAACGAGATATATAATGAGGTGTAACACTTCAACTCAATTAAGATCTCAATTACTGTGTGGAACAAGACCACTCCAACATAATACCATAACTTTCAACAACATGTGATAGTTTTTCATGTTTTAATAACTTTTGGAAGCACTTTTTTAAATTATAAGTTCTTCCCTGCTCCCAACTTTGTATTTCTCTTTTCGTGGCTTTTAAATGATTTTATTTACCACCACTGAAAATGATGTTTTATGTTTGACGCGTCTGTGTGTCTGCCTGTGGCATTATTTCGGCTAAATAAAGAGACCAATTTAGATTCAGATTTTGTATTTAAAAAGCGGGTTCATGTGTTGCAGCTTTGATTTTGTGACTTTTTAATATATTTATAGTTATTTTGCTTATAGTGCATTTTTAGTGTTGGTCCGGGCTCCTTTGTAGCCCTTCCTTCCTGTGCCAGGCAGCTCGTAAAAGGCGAGCATAGGCTTGCCGTCACTAACACCATGACATTTGACTAGGTGGTAGAGTTTCGCAGCGACTCGCCCGGATTGGTACCACCGCCTTACCTATTCCTGCTGCCATAACGTTAAGACGTGTTCCGGTTCGGAGGGTAAGGTAGCCGGTAAACTTACTTTTGCTCGAGGCCTAACATCCCGGCCTCAGGTTGGCAACGCACCATTACCACCTTTGGTGTCTCTAGGCGGCGTGAATTTCATACCATCAGGAAATCCGTCTGCTTGTTTGCCTTCCTATAACATAAAAAAAGTAACCAAATTGGCAACCTGGTCCTCTTGAAGTCGATTGAAAATAGTCTGTCGTATATTTTCAGGACAATTCAGTTTAGGAAACTAAAGTTGGTTATAAAGTTGTAATAACAGAGGTTTCGGGCACCTGCGGCCCGATCGACTGAGGTGCGGTTTAATTATAAGTTCCCATCTCAACTTGCGTGAATGACAGGCGTGGGGAAATATCGAGAATAAGCGATATCGAGAATAATTATTAGATAAGTTTTTAATAAAAAAACGACTGACTTTGGAATGAAAAGAGTTCCCTCGACCTAGCCAGCTGACACCCTATAACTATCTTCTTATATAAACCTCTGTAAATGCTGCATACAAAAGATTAAAAAGATGCAAACACAAAATATTTGTCATTAATAGCTGGATGTGTAACACATTATCAAACAAAGTAACAAAACAATTATTTGGGAAAATGTTTATTTTTTTCCAACAATTTATTTTAATCTAAATATTTTGAATTAATTAAACATCTACATATATACTTCTGAAAATAAAAATATTACTGTTATAACTTTAGAAGCATCTTCTGCCAGAATGTCTTTTTTCAATCTTTTAATAAATTGACACAAAGTCAATGTGCTTTTATATCGCAAAAACTTTGAATCCTCTTAAAAATTTTGGCTAAAAGAAGTGTAAAAAGCTACTAATGACCGCGATGAAGGAGGGTGTCAGCTGTCGTTTGTAACTTTCTTTAATTATACGCGAGCTTTTAATATCTTCTAATTTGAGGCCATTTTTTGTGGCTAAACTTTGGAAAATTGTGTGGGATATCACAGATTTTTTTGAGAAAAAAAAGGGGAGGGATAGGCTTGCCACCTATCACGTTATGGGACTTAGTGTATTCTTCAGCTAGTCATGGTTGACCACGTTGTACCTCTGGCTTCCTCTTCAGGGAAATGGGCATGAAGATACTTTTTTTTCTGAGTAGGATATCACAGATTTTTTGCGGGAGAAGGAGTAAAGTAACAAGTATCTAGAGGTGACCATTGCCGCCCACGAATAACTGCACACCCGATCTCATGTACTTTCTGTTACGTTGTATATCTTTTAGAAAAGAGATAATGTTATAGGTATAGTTATTACTTAATTTAATTGCTGTCATTGCTCCCCATTGTCGTCTTCTATTGTATAAGGGAAGATTTGCCGGTAAGCTTTAAAGCTTTAGTTTATAATTTTAATATAAAGTGCATTTGTTTCTTTAAGTTGCAAAGCTCTGATGACGCCTTTATTCCTGCCGCCATAACGTCAATGCCTGCTGTTGACGTGTTCCGGTTGGAGGGTAAGGTAGCCGGTGAACTGACTTTTGCTCGATGCCTTACATCCCGGCCTCAGGTTGGCAACGCACCATTACCACCTTTGGTGTCTCTAGGCGACGTGAATTTCTTACCATCAGGAAATCCGTCTGCTTGTTTGCCTTCCAATATTATATATAAAAAAAAACGCTCAGAATATGATGAATGAATGAGAAACCGGTTAGCTTAAGTGTGTCCTAAAGTGTATAATGAAGTGTATTGCGACAAAGTACAAGGGTTATTAACGTAGGTATATACTACATTTACTAAATAATACCTAAGAAACTACGATCTTAATTTGTACAGCTGCTTTGATTCTTACCTGAAACAAAAAAATATAGATTATTTATTTATTTAAATTCAATGCACAAGCAAATACAGAGATTTGGTGCGATCGAGACAAAATATAGTCAAAGTTTATTTTTTATGATATTGGAAGCAGACGGATTTCCTGATGGTAAGAAATTCACGCCACCTAGAGACACCAAAGGTATTAAGGTGCGTTGCCAACCTGAGGCCGGGGTGTTAGGCCTCGAGCAAAAGTAAGTTAACCGGCTACCTTACCCTCCGAACCGGAACAGGTCATGACGTTATTGCGACAGAAATATGTAAGGCGGTGGTACCAATCCGGGCGAGTAGCTGCTAAACTCTACCGCCTAGTCAGATGTCACGGTGTTAGTGACGGTGAGCCTATGCTCGCCTTTTACGAGCTGCCTGACAAGGAAGGCAGATGGTCTGTTCTACAAAGGAGCCCGGACCAACACGGGGGCTTTTTTAGAATTTCGTGCTTATATTGAGCGTAATTAGTCAATTTTATTTGCATTTTGTATAATTTAGTTTAGTTAAAGAGCACAAATGAAATAGTTATTAAGAAATTAGTGTATCATGTATTTACTCGTTCCCGCCAAATATCATTAAACTAACTTGTTTTTTTTTATCGGGTAACTTGATGCCAATTTCTACTTGACGTATGGCAAATACCAAAAACTGGAGAAGAAATCGTCGGTCGAATCAAGAAAAGGCGTAACTAACAAAATGCCCATATTGAGTTCGACTTGACGTGATATCTTTCTTCTAATATAATAAAGCTAGTGGAAATAATTAAATGAGTAAACATTAAGGGTTAAATTTATTCTGAAAGTAAACCTTAACATTTTGTTAAACTTATAACTTAATTTCGCTGTCCTATAAAGTTGTAAGAAAACAGTTGCGCCTATTCGTGATTCGAACGACGAAATGTAAGTTCAAAATTTAAATTTAAAATCTAATGGCATTTTATAAGAGTAACCTCAGGGGATACAGAAAACAAATACAGCGGACGTGCATGTTTAACAAAAACAAACCCAGTTACATAAAAATACACAAAAACGGAAAAAATAGAAAATGAATGTTAAGGAATAAAAATTACAAATATCGTTTACCAGCAGTTCATCCCAGCTTGGCACCGATGGACAAACTGCTCTATATACACATTAATTTTTTTTAAATCTTTTAATATATAAAAAAAACATCAAAATCAGTTAAGTAGTTGTACATATTTAAACACACATAGGGACAGACTGCGGAAAAAGCGACTTTTGTTTTATACTTTTTCTCGTTGTTTTATTTATCTGGTATATTTTGAAACTCCATCTATCCAACGGTACCTCGACCATCACTCTAGCCTGACGGCAAGTGGGAGTACAATAATTCGGGGTCAATCGTTTTAGCACATATTTGGTATCTGTAGCCTATAGGTGGTAAGCATTTCTTTAGGAATTTACTATTACTTTTATAATTTACGACTAAGTACCACAATGACGTGGGTTAATTAAAATAAGAAAACATATTACTATGATTTAGTTTTGGCCTACAACAAACTACCACACGATGACACTGCCTTTCTACCAGGCAGTTTGTAAAAGGCGAGTATAGGCTTACTGTAGTACCGTAACATCTGACTAGGTGGTAGAAGTTTGCAACGACTAGCCCGGATCGATACCACCGCCTTCCCTATTCCTGCTGCCATAAAGACAATGTTTGCTGTCGACGTGTTGCAGTTAGGAGGATAAGGTAGCCGGATAACTTACTTTTGCTCGAGGCCTAACATCCCAGCCTAAAGTTGGGAGCGCACCATTACCACCTTTGGTGTCTATAGGCGGCGTAAATTTCATAACATCAGGAAAGCTGCCTGCTTGTTTGCCTTCCAATATCATAAAAATAAATTATAACTGCATGTATTTTGTGTTATAGCCAGGGACCTTTAATAAAATGTATATATTTATTACAACAATATGAATGAATTTCGCGAACCGATAATTATTGGATAAATGTGAAAGCGATGTTCGACCTTCCGATTTGTCTCATCCGGCATTCGTACATCCGACGCCGGATCATAGGAAAAGACCCTAATTTTTAAAATTATTGGGCTATTACAGTAACCTACCCATTTGCCCACGATAAAAAATCCTGACAAAATCCAAGTCTCAAGATTTCGGTTCAAAGAGCTTCTAACCCATAATACATAATCAATTGAATAGCGTTCTCATTGTGCCGACCCCTTAGGGGTTTTGTAGGGTTATTATGAGTAAAATACGACGTTATACATTTTGATTAAACCTCAACCTTTTTAATAGTCTAGTGGCTAGATTTATGATGGTTGGTTTCAATCTTTACACATTAATTTTAATGTTGTTATGTGTTATGTGTTTTATTACTCCACTGTTAAATTTGACTTTTAATTCCTGGTTCAGGTACAAAAACATTTATATATTATATGTATATAAGAAATCAGCCCTATCATCTCTCACATATACAACGTGTAACTTAAGTCCCCAAAACGCTTTAAGGGGGCTAAACTACACCCACTCAGGACTTAGTTTTGAAAGTTTCAAGTGTTTTGATTTTTTATATAAA
>NJDD01000223.1:252651-264381 GCA_002245505.1 Calephelis nemesis
GATGTTAGTGACGGTGAGCCTATGCTCGCCTTTTACGAGCTGCCTGGCAGGAAGGCAGATGGTCTATTCTACAAAGGAGCCCGGACCAACACGGGGGAAAAAGTAAAGTTTAATGGCCAATGTTAATAATGTATATCTAAAGGTGGATTTCAAGCAATCTGGATATCAGCGTTTCCGCCGGCCTATCCTATACCTAATTGCTATATTCATCCTGTCCACAGATATCCTACTGGTAAGCGATAACATAAAAATGGATCAAATGTCAATCTTGGACAGCAAGTTTTGGATTAGGATTGAGTATTAACGTTGGGCGTGAAGCAGACAGCGATATCTATAGTAATATCTTATACCTTTAAACGAGCAATTCTTGTATATATATATAATTGGAATCTCGGAATCGGCTCCAACGATTTTCATGAAATTTAGTATATAGGGGGTTTCGGGGGCGATAAATCGATCTAGCTAGGAATCATTTTTAGAAAATGTCATATTCGTGTTTTATTGTTGTTGTTAAGTAACGAAGTCCGTTGTTAAGTAACGAAGTCAATGATTGTTTGCTTTGAGGTTGGACTTTTTAAATTTTCGTACTTCAATATAATTTCCAAAAAACACAATTTATAAAAAAACAAAAAAAAATACCGAGCAAAGCTCGGTCATACAGGTACTGCTAATAATATTTTATAGAGGAAAAGTTTGATTTTTTGTTTGTTTGAAATGAATAGGCTCCAAAACCACTGGACCGATTTCAAAAATTCTTTCAACCTTAGAATGCTATATTATCCCTGAGTGATATAGGTTTTGTTTCACCAAAATTAGTACAGTAAAAGCTAAGTGACGAAGGTGAAGCTGCGTGAAATGGCTAGTAGAATATATCTCACACACCACTTATTCGATGTTGATAAAATTTATATTGGAATCATAATTTAGCTTTCGAAAAAGTATCATAAAATTTTGTTTGCTTTATTTTTGTGATATGCCTTCCAGGTAAACAAGCAGACGGATTTATTGATGGTATGAAATTCATGCCGCCTAGAGACACCACAAGTGTAAATATTGCGTTGCCAAGCTGAAGCTGGGATTTTAGACCTAAAACAAAAGTAAGATTACCAACTATCTTACCATCCAACCTGAAACACGTCAACGGCAAGCGGCAACGTTGTAGTGAATAGGCAAAGCGGTGGTACCAATCCGGACGAGTCGCTGACGCTACCATTTAGTCAGATGTCACGGTGTTAGCGACGGTAAGACTATGCTCGCCTTTTACGAGCTGCCTGGCGCGTGAAGGTCTATTCTGCATAGGAGCCGGACCCACAACAAAAACTTTTTTTTGTTTTTTAAAAGATGAGTGCAGCTTCCATAAGTAATTACATAAATAGTACTAGCCGTATAAGATTACTACAAACGAACAAACTCGCTGAAAAAAGTTTTACTATTCACCGACTAGCTGGATTATATTTTCCTAATTATAATATTTAAATTTAATATAAAAAAATACGAAAAACATAGATTAATTGAGAACCTCCAATTTTGTAGTCAGTCAAAAAGCCGTTTGATCAAGACGCTACAATTAGTAAAATCCTTGGTATTTGTAGACGAGAAGTAAATAACAGCGCCGTTACTCAGAAACGCCACGTTTCCCAGAAACGCCTCGCAACAAGCCACTTTGAACAATGTACAAAAGACTTCACGCTTGATTGATACTGTCACAGCGGTGCTTCGTTTTGATTTAGATGAAATATTGCCTCTGTTACTCTTATTCTCTCCACTGTTTCTTGCTTTAGCAGGGTTAGAATGTAAAGCAAGGATATGAAAAGAAGAATGTTTGTTATAATTGCTTTAGCAGGGATAGAAGGTAAACAAGGATGTAAGACGAAGAATGATTGCTATCATTGCTTTAGCAGGGACAGAAGGTAAAGCAAGGATGTAAGAAGGAGAATGTGTGTTATAATGTGAATGGTGACAAAGCGAGATTTCAGGACAGGACGCTAGACATTTGCATACCCCGTGTTGGTCCGGGCTCCTTTGCATAATAGACCATCTCTCTTCCTACCAGACAGCTCGTAAAAGGCGAGCATAGGCTTACCGTCACTAACGCCACGACATCTCACTAGATAATAGAGTTTCGCACCGACTCGCCCGGATTGGTACCACCTTATCTGTTCCTGCCACCATAACGTCAGTAACCTGTTCCGGTTCGTAGGCTAAGGTAGTCGATATACTTACTTTTGCTCGAGACCTAACATACAGGCCTCAGGTTGGCAATTACCACCTTTGGTGTCTTAACCTTAGCCACGATTTTTTTTCAATATGTAAGTCACGGGAAATAGCTAGTAAAAATATACAACTGAAAGATTTCCGACAAAGTTAGTTGTTAGAACGAGAAGAGTAAACATAGTACCCGAGATCTGCAAATATATAATATTGTCACATTGCTAATAAAACGTACGAGTGGGTTTTCCGATAAGGTAAATATAAATTTATATACCTGTTGACAGCTCTTCGGACGTCCTTACCAACTTTACAGGATAGTTTAGCTATATGATTTTGTAAGGAATGGGACTTCAGCAAACATAATGCTACTCCCACTGTTCTTATATTGTGGATTTGCAATTACAAATTGTATATTGGTTGGAACCTTTTTCAGCATTTAGACTATATTTTTTGTACAAATAATATTCTGATGTGTAAACTATGTTCTTGTAAAATTTTATCTGAATCCGTTTATCAGTTTTTGCGTGAAAGAGTAACAAACATCCATCAATTCTCAATTCACATTTATAATATTAGTAATATGTAAAATTGTAGGTTGCAGCTTCCTGTCCACCACATTAATGCTTGGAAATCCTGGATTCTAAAGTCATTTCTCACTTTGCGGTATTCCCAAACGCATATCACTTATGTACATTTAAGAAAATAGGCGGAGAACCCATTTGTGTTGGTGTTGTAGATGGCAGTGGGCATTTCTTTTTTTTACATTTTAAAATTCACTATCAGTTATTACTCACTGTTAGTTATTATCGTATAAGCCTAAAAAATCACAATAAAAAATAGAAACATTTTAAATTTGCTTTATCTTCTTTTAAAATGAATGAAAGTAATACACGTAAAATAATTAGATAATTAATTAGAAAAGCTGTAATAACTGAAAAATACATGAATTTGTTTTTCTATCCCTGACGAAAACAAATTATGTGATACTGATATTGGTGTCCTACAATTTATTTAATTTATTTTACACTTTAATGCACACAAAAAGCAAAAAGTAAAGCATAATAAAAACAAACAAAAAGTAAGTTTATTTCTAACTACAAAACATTGTCCAACTGAATGCAATGAATGAAGCTGTGAAAATAACATATCAGGAGACGTGTACAAAAATGGATTACAGCTATACTTAGAAGAAATAAAACATGAATTTGATAATTGGGTATGTAAAAAATATAGGTACAAACATCGTTTACAGAAATGTATTTTGTAATTTATTATTGTGTTAACAATTACTGTGTCAACGAAAATGTAAGTACTGTTCATTTAAAATTTTCTTAAAATTTATACCTTAATCTAGAAAATAGTATTTTAAACACATAACTTTCTGGAAAATTACGTTAATAGGTTCGCTAACCTCTCAACCAATGAGGCGGTCAATTAACTATATTAATATTCATAGTTGTATTCGAACTTATGTGTATCATAGACAGTTAATTACTTACAGTCAATAACATATATATAACATATACAGTTAATAACAATAATACATGTTATTGACTGTCTTATGCTTACATAAATAACGGTAGAGTACTGAGCGCTAGACTATCCTCGTAAATTCTGTAGTCATATGTAAATTGGTAAGGCTTTTACTTCGTTAAGTTTCAATACGACCCTCTATAAATAACAAGTGAAAACACGAATACACCAAGGAATATTTGCTAACTCAACATTGAAATATATTCTATAGCGGTAGTATTAAGACCTCACAAAAAATCAACCCTTAAAGCAATACAACAACACTATTAGGCCAGGCACACACATTCGAAATTCCTTTATGGAATCTCTTTTTTAAAACTCCGAAACGCAAATTTGAACGCGAACCCAAACAATTCAGTAGTCCTGCCATACACGATCAGAATTTTCTTTACGAAATTTCTATTCGAAAATCTGTTTCTAGATACCGCGTGCAGGTATCTAGAAACCTTCGGAGTCGCGTAAATAAAAAAAAAACATTCTGGACGTAGCTCTTTCATAGATTTTGTATGAGTCGCCACACATTCAAAAATCCACAAGAAATGTTCTACAGTGTTGCCAAATATGCTATGGTTTGGCCATATCTAGCGACATTTTAGATTAAAATAACAAAATTTTGCCACAATTTAAGCATATTTATTAAATTTAATTAGTGGAAATTAAATAATTATATAACTAAATATAATTTTTTGCCATTTTTGGGTGACCCATTTAACTGAGCATCGGATTCGGAATTGAAAAAAATAATCTGTATGACGTGTTTAAGGAATTCCTTCTTGGTTTTTCAATAAGGAACTATTTCGAATGTGTGTAGCAGGCCTTACATGGACAAAATGATTACGTAAATATGACGAAAATGGTTAGAACTTATAAATACCTTAAATATGACAAGATAACAAAAAAAAATAACACTATTTTGTTTCCGGTTGATGTTATGTAACCGCCTCGTTGACCGAGGGGTAAGTGCATATCCTAGCGCCACCAGGCCGTGAGATTCGAGTTCGATTCAAGACGGATGCATTTGTATGATCAACATAAATGTCTATATTTCCCGGTCTGAGTGTTTATGATAATTATACCAGTATCTCTTTTAGTATTTCCGTGCTTTAATTGAGCGATACACACAATACAGGCATGATTTGAAAAACATTTTTTTGTCAGATATATTCAAAGCATTTTTATTTAATATGGTGAATGAAAGATTTTCCGGAAACTTTATGTATATAAATTAAGTCGAATAAGATTATATAAAAGTGTCATGATATAATATAATTCTTTCAAAAATCACAATATGTAAATTTGAAAGATGTTGCTAGACAAAAAAATGGTGGTGACAGTTTTTTAGGGAAACAAATTTAAAATTGAAATTTCACTGAAAGTCCGACTCCATTTTTGTTTTCGTTTTAAGGCTTTTATTATATTTGCCCTCCAACTCGCTGAATTGATAAGCGAGCTGCAAAAAGAAAAGTTTTTCTTTGATAAAAATGTTTTGACAAATTTAAAGCTTCGAGGTAAAAATATTTGCCATATTTTAAAGTCACGAAAAAAATGTGAATTTTGATATCTCAGGACTAAAAAGGGTAAATGGGTAGATGATTTTTTATCGACTCCGAAAAGGATGATGTTAGAAAATTAACTGTATTTTATTTTGTATCTTTTGTTCGTGATTACCATGCGTTAGAAAGATTGAGCCTGTAAGTTAACCGACGCTCTTCTCGTTAACTTAAACAGGGTAGCGGCGAGCAATAACGTATAAGAGTAATATTTAAATTATGCGTTTCGGCTATATTTGTCAAGCTTCGGAAACACATTAACCTACAACCTCACAAGTGACGCGTCTATATAAAAAAAATCTACAACCGGATCGGAACGCGGGCCCCCTCTGAGAAAATCCGGCAAGAAACTCAGCGGGCTTTTTTCCGTATCTTAAAAGATGTATAAAATTTAACTTACTAGTTTATTTCACCAGTGGGTGATGGGTTTATATCCTTAATTATTTAATACTTACTAGCTGATGTCCTCGGCGTTGCTCGCGTGGTTAGTGGTCCTACGGGAACATTGTATTGAAAAAAAAAACTATCCTATGTGTTAATCTTAATTTACTCTCTATGTGTGTACTAAATTTCATGACAATCGGTTCAGCAGTCTTTGCGTAAAGGAGTAACAAACAAACAGACAAACTTTCGCATTTATAATAATAATAGGATTAGTGAGTCCATAGAATATCTTCTATTCTATTACTTTCTATCTTATAAAATAAAATTCTCACATAAATAGTGAATATGAAAGATATCAGCAAAGGCATCCCTAGTGTCGTCATTATCCAATGAAAAGGAGCTTTTTATTCAAATTCAGATGTGTTGACCCTCGTGACTCGTGTAGCTGTATGTAAATGTGGTCCCATGTTGTCAGGGTAGTTACGATTTGGTCTGTTATAAATCAAGGATCAGGTCTCGTCTAGGTTTAATAATGGACTATAAAAAGAGTTTCTAAATTCAACTGTATGTTTTGGAACGAAATTCCTTATTGTTAGAGAGAGATAGATAGATAGAGAGAGAGAGAGAGAGATAAAACTTAGTTCCATCCGTCTCAACTTTTTTTCTCACTTCTGAGGTCTGGTGCGGTGTACTGGTGTTTTGCGTGTTAGGGATTGAGAAACTCATTCTGTGTTTCGATTTTCGCCTCTGTGGTTTAATGGTCCGGCGCAAGACATGTTTTCTTGAGGTCTCGGGTTCGATCCCCGGTTCGGGTAGCAAAAAAAACGTGTATTGCCACTTTTTTAATACAAATAAAATTGTCTGGGATGGAGATAGGCTTGTCACACACATTGTGGACTTGTGTCTTCAGTTAGTCATAGGTGTCCTGGTTATGCTTCTGCACATCTCTTTGGGGATATGGGCGTGAAAATACTATACTAGATATAATTTGTGTGGTCCGGTTTAGTGCCTACACCTGGTTTTTTTAAATGTCTTTAATATGCAGAATTCACTCTTTTGCAGTTTTATTCATCGTAAGTATGAAAGATAGATAATTCAATACCAGTTGATCGATTATTAAACTTATATAAACAAACAAACATCCCTGGACTAGTTACACAAATTGAATCTAACCCCAAAGTAAGCAAATTAAATGCTTGTGTTATGGGTGTTAGTCAACGATATTATTACATAGAAATACTTAAATAGATACCAGAATACATTTAATAGGATCACCTCGCAATCATCATCTACCAAAAAAAAAAAATTTGTGTGTGTACTAGCGTTCACTCGTAAGAAGTGAAGAAGTAAAACTTCTTTATGACGATATTTTTCAAAAAATAATGTACTATACGCAACTTTACAGAAATTTGTTAAATAAAGTTTATTGCCAATCCCTACTGCGCTGGAGTAAGTATACTTCGAATCACGCGTGGTAGAGATAAGAACAAAGATGGCGCGTAACGGAATAATGTCACGCGTAACGAAAAAATGTTACACTAAATTTTTCGTGTAACATTTTTTCACGTGTAACATAAAGAAGTTTCACTTTAAAATTCAAAATCACGCGCAATAGACTGAGTAATCGAGTTCGAAGTTCAAAAACAAACAAAAATCCAAACCGATTTCATTTTTTATTCGTTTAAAAATTAAATAAATGCGTTAATGTATTTTCAAACAAACAGAAAATTTGCTGCAGAAATAAATTAAATTCTCACTGAAACAGAAAATAAGCTAGTAATTAAGCCTATAGCCACGAACAAAAGATATCGAGTATATGACTGGGTGAAATATACCCATGACTAAAGTTTAAAGTTATGCAAACTAGAAATTGAACAAGGCTTGAGAAAAGTTAATCAAACTGATTTATGATTGGTTATGCAAACATTCTCCAATAATAATATTATTTACTAGAAGTATATTGAAAGCCTCGTTGGTCGAGTGGCTAGCGTACACGCCTAACTACATCAACCAATCGCGAGACTCGGCTTCGATTCCGACGAAGGAAGGCATTTGTTTGATAAGCATTTAGATGTCAGCATTTCCGGGTCTGGGTGTTTATTAAATTTATTTTGGTACCTATTTAAGTATTTCTATGTATTAGTATCGTTGACTGACACCCATTACACAAGCATATAATTTGCTTACTTTGGGGTTAAATTCAATTTGTGTGACTTGTCCAGGGATATTTATTTATTTAACTAACTTAGATTTATCGAAAACTTGCCGAACCTGCGAATTTTGTACATTTGGTAATTAATACTCTTAGCCGATCTATGGGGACTTGGCGCGAAGATATTACGTATGTATGTCTAGGACGATCTCTACAAATGTTTCTTTAATCATCATTATCACCATCATCAGCCGGAGGATGTCCACTGCTGGACATAGGCCTCCCCCAAAGAGCGCCACAAGTCATGGTCACCAGCCGCTTGTATCTAATGACTCCCGACTTTGACCAGATCATCCGTCCACCCCGGGAGGTCGCACAACACTAGGTCTTCCGGTGCGGGGCTACCACACGAGAACCTTTCTTCTCCAGTGGTTGGCAGTTTTGTGAGTAAGGCTTGTAAGTAAGGTTACGCTTGTTCTCTTGCGGATCACCGAATTACGGATCATATCTTGCAGAGAAACACCGAGCACAGCTCTCTCCATAAAACATGTTTCTCCATATTCAGAATACACATAAAGTTATTGTGTAACTTTGTGCTGAGTATTGATGTGTCTTGAAATAAACTTGGAAAAAATCGGGACAATTTTTAAAGGACATACCACAAAAAAAGAATAAGCAAAATCGGACTCTGCGGTTATGAATATATTTAGCTTAATTCACATTCTGATTGTTACCCTACTCCTACGGCAACCTAGAAGACAAGTGGGATAAAAAGTATTCCGTCTAACATATTACACACATACTCATTTTCCAAATTTCGTTAAAATCAGTTCAGTAGACTTGGCTTGAATTGCGGCCGGGATGCAGACAGACAGATAAAAATTCTAAAAATGCCATTAAAAATTTAATGCACAAAATTCACTCTTATTACATTTTCCCCGTGTTGGTCCGGGCTTCTATGCAGAATAGACCATCTGGCTTCCTACCAAGCAGCTTGTAAAGGGCCAGCATAGGCTCACCATCATAAACACTGTAACATCTGACTAGATGGTAGAGTTCGTAGCGACGATCGCAGAACCATCCGGGATGGTGGGAATCATCGCCTTACTTATTTCTGCCGCCATAACATCAATGCTTGTGGTTAATGTGTTCCGGTTTAGAGGGTAAGGTAACCGGTAAACTTACTTTTGCTTGACGCCTAGCATCCCGGCCTCAGTTTGGCAACGCACCATTACCATCATTGGTGTCTTGAGGCGGCGTGAATTTCTTACCATCAGGAAATCCGTCCGCTTGTTTGCCTTCCAATATCATAAAAAAGATATTATTATAATACAAAATTGTTCTTATATATTCTAACCACTTCATTATCGAGAGGTTAACGTACTCACCTAATCTCATCCATCATCGACGGAACTCGGGTTTTACTCCCTAAAGGAGCATTTATGTGTAAGGTATATAAATTTATTCACACGCGTTTAAATCTACCGAAAAACCGCGAAGCTCGGTCAGATTCCCGACGGAGGTAGACATTTGTGAAGTGAATTTAAATTTATTTAATTTTATGTTAGTATATCGCATCGCTTTTACCTGAACGGGGTCCTTAGAGAAATAAGCAATTACAATAAAAATAATGATGAATGTGAATAATAGTAATCAATATAATAATAATTAACTTTCAAAGCTATATATAGCTTACCTTTTGAAATAAAATAATTAACAAGGTTTTTATAAAATATGATGTACTTTTAACTGTATTCCGATATCCATTATATATATCTATGTATTAGTATCGCAAGAATATACTTTGATACATTTGGGCTTAGAAGAGTTTGTCCAGAGACATTTATACAAAGTAGGGATGTTACTGAGTTTCGACTCCGGTTTCCATAAGTGAGAATTTCCAATTATTTTCACACATTCGGTTCCAACTCAGGCTCTGACACTTTTAAGTTGGAAGTTAAAATCAAAGGTTAAAGCAAAGTAAATAGCGGCAGCAGCCAGCAGGATCCATTAACTGTTACGAAAGGTTTATGTCGGAAGATTTAGTCTTACCAATACTCTGTTATTCATTGATTTTGATTGGAAATTTTAATTCGTGTGTATGTTTTTTAATCTTCCTTGTACAATTTAGCAGCCAATAATGAACAGATTTTGTTCCAGACAAATTTCTGAACTGTCTATAATTTCTGAACTGTTAATGTTTTTACTTGCCATTAAATAAAAGACATCTCTTTTGCAACCATTTCTGACACTACCTCCGACTTCGATATCGACTCCGGTACCGAATCAAATTAATCAAATGTAAAAATTCCAAATCCAATTAAAAAAAAACGATTAAAATTACCTCTGTTATAACTTTGTAGTGTTGTAAGCATTTTGTCGCATTTGTTGATTGCAGGGCAAACTTTGCATGAAAAGTGGTCCATCTGCTTAGATTAATATCCGAGAAGTCGTTTTAGGTTAAGTTTATTGTATAAATTTTACTTAATAATATACCTCGATCATCATGACATGCTATCAATAGTCAAATTTATAGCCTCCTTTTTAAATCCGTTAAAATTTTAGTATAAAAGGGAGGTATTATGAGTGGGTACCGTATACCCATTATAATAAAGTTTTATGGCTGATGCCACTAGAATCTAAACCGCACTAGAGGCAAGGTAATCAAACAGATTTACGAGAGCAAGCCTTCTGGTATGATAACGCTTATCACAGAAATTAATGTACAAATACAGACTATACAGTTATAATTTAGTATAATTGTAAATCTAGTTAGAATTTTAGCCTTTGTGGTTTAAGTACATGTGGTATCGGGTCTGATTTCAGTGTGGGCAACACAAAATATGTTTAGGTATTTAAATTTTAATATATACAGGACAAGTTAGTTAAATTTTTTCAAATTTTATCAATTAGTAAGTACAGAAAACTGTGCATTTATAGTTCATACGCACCATAACTGCGCAAACAATAAGAAAGGAAATAAAAAATTCGCCAAAGGAGTGGAATCCTCAGTAGATCAAATGATCAAATTCTGTTCGGGGAAAACTATGATTTTTCATTTTTTTATAAAAATGACATGGCTTGGGATTAGATAAGGGTATGGGATTATAAGTTTACCATGTATCATATTTAAAAAAAAACTTATAAAAATATGGTAGGAATAATGTAGGTACATTTTGCTAATATTGTCCTGTATGATGGTGCTAAAATACCAAATACCAAATTTTATAAAAAAGATAAAATCACTTTCAATTAAAAAAAATGAAAAATTATATACGCAATGAACAATGACGCAAACATTTATTGAAGCATAATATGTCATTTAAAACGCAACAAAAAGTAAAACAAAATAATAATAGGTATACGTGTTTAATTATATACTATTCATACAAACGTACACTTAAGACTTATGAAATTCTGCAACCCTACATAATATATAAATGCATAGCCTTTTTTTCATTTCCTTCCATTTTTATTGTAATTTAAATACCATGATAGAACCATGATCTCTGTAATATCCTTTAATTTTTTTAATATCAGTCAATTTAACAGGACAAATAAATTAAATAGACACATCCAGTATTTTATACTTGTGATCTGTGACCAGCGGAGTTTAATCACTCGTTTCGGACAAGTAAATGCCATATTTTTAGGAATATTTTTAAGTAATGTTTAAATATACTATGTTTAAATATCAAACGAAAAATTGTTCAATTGTAAATTACTATTACTATTACACATATTCTATGTTTTTAGTTAAAAAACTGTGTGTTTTTGTCCGTGAAGTTAAAATGTGTGAAATATGTGAGAAAATATTGTTTCCCAATGTAAGTGAATGTAATTCTATTTGAAAAATAAATTCTTTAAACCTAATTTTAGTAGCCCTAGCTGTGGCATCGA
>NJDD01000223.1:265820-290978 GCA_002245505.1 Calephelis nemesis
AACATTTAATTACTTTTTACGTATGTAATACACTTCTGTTATTTTATTTGTATTTTTATTTACACAGCCGATGTTTATTTGTGCCCGGTGGCGCCATCGATCGATCGATATACCTCGATAATCATGACATGGTATCAATAGTCAAATTTATAGCCTCCTCTTTAAATCCGTTAAAATTTTAGTATAAAAGGGAGGTATTATGAGTGGGTACCGTATACCCATTATAATAAAGTTTTATGGCTGATGCCACTAGAATCTAAACCGCACTAGAGGCAAGGTAATCAAACAGATTTACGAGAGCAAGCCTTCTGGTATGATAACGCTTATCACAGAAATTAATGTACAAATATAGACTTTACAGTTATATAATTGTAAATCTAGTTAGAATTTTAGCCTTTGTGTTTAAGTACATGTGGTATCGGGTCTGATTCCAGGGTGGGCAACACGAAATATGTTTAGGTATTTAAATTTTAGTATGTACAGGACAAGTTAGTTAAATGTTTTACAAATTTTATCAATTAGTAAGTACACAAAACTGTGCATTTATAGTTTATACGCACCATAACTGCGCAAACAATAAGAAAGGAAATAAAAAATTCGCCAAAGGAGTGGAATCCTCAGTAGCTCAAATGATCAAATTCTGTTCGGGGAAAAATATGATTTTTCATTTTTTTATAAAAATAACATGGCTTGGGATTAGATAAGAGTATGGGATTATAAGTTTACCATCTATCATATTTAAAAAAAAACTTATAAAAATATCGTAGGAATAATGTAGGTACAGTTTGCTAATTTTGTCCTGTATGATGGTGCTAAAATACCAAATACCAAATTTTATAAAAAAGATAAAATCACTTTCAATTAAAAAAAATGAAAAATTATATATGCAATGAACAATGACGCAAACATTTATTGAAGCATATGTCATTTAAAACGCAACGAAAAGTAAAACAAAATAATAATAGGTATACGTGTTTAATTATATACTATTCATACAAACGTACACTTAAGACTTATGAAATCCTGCAACCCTACATAATATATAAATGCATAGCCTTTTTTTCATTTCCTTCCATTTTTATTGTAATTTAAATACCATGATAGAACCATGATCTCTGTAATATCCTTTAATTTTTCTAATATCAGTTAATTTCACAGAATAAATAAATTAAATAGACACATCCAGTATTTTATACTTGTGATCTGTGACCAGCGGAGTTTAATCACTCGTTTCGGACAAGTAAATGCCATATTTTTAGGAATATTTTAAGTGATGTAACTATGTTTAAATATCAAACGAAAAATTGTTCAATTGTAAATTATTGTTACTATTACACATATTCTATGTTTTTAGTTAAAAAACTGTGTGTTTTTGTCCGTAAAGTTAAAATGTGTGAAATATGTGAGAAAATATTGTTTCTCAATGTAAGTGAATGTAATTTTTTTTGAAAAATAGATTCTTTAAACCTAATTTTAGTAGCCCTAGCTGTGGCATCGAGCCCCTACTAAAATTAGGATAGGTAGCCACAGCCTACCTCTTCTGTATGGGTGTAAAACTAATTATTTTTTGATAATTTTAGTAGCATTTTATTTTAAGTTGAAAATTTGTGTGCAAGTTATTTCCCGTAGATTCATGGAAGCTTACTCTCCACATTAAAGTAATGAACTAACCATTAAAATGTATATGATTATATTTTAACACCTCACACTCCTAACAAACACTTTCAAATACTGGTGAATCTCTCTAATATATAGATCTCTTAATTTTGATTAGCCACAGAGCGTCATGTGTAGCTCTTGGGTAAGTTGGTTAACTCAAGCTTATTAAGTAAGATTTGGCGGCAACACGGAAACACTTTTGCACTCAGAATAAAATTGCATCAAATGGCGCCAAACATGGTCAATTTTACTTAATTAATTAATTAATTTCACAAAAAATTCCATAATCTTGGCAAAACAGCAGCCATTTTGTAGCGAAGGCCCCAAAACCCTTATTTCCTAATTTAAAGACAAAAAAACCCACCAACAAACACCAAAACTTTTAAATTATTTTCGTGTTCGATTCGTGATTCGGGTGACATAAAGATATGTTTTGTGATCCTAAAAGGGCTACATGGGAAAGGGTCACAGAGGCCATAGGGTAAGCTTAACCCTTAATTTTTCGGAACAACGATCCAATTTAACCCTTTTTAATCACGCCGAAGTTAAAAAGGCTTTATTGTAACATTAAAAATGTTCGACCATTAAAATACCATCCACCTCCCTTAATTGCTTCGTCTATCGTCCTGATCTTTAATTACACTAATTAATGGCACAAACAATGTGAGTCTGATGAACTGTATTTATGTTTTAACGAAAGCTCTTTTTGAAGGTTAATTAATATCGTGTTAAATCGCAAGTAATCGGCTAATAAAGTTCCAAAACTGGAGCAAGTTTTTCCTAATTAGTTAATTTTGCTATACAATTTTGTTCAGTTAATGTGCATAAGTGAAGTAATCATGAAGAAATTTATGAAGTATCTTCACGCCCATATCCCTGAAGTCGCAGGCAGAGGTACTACCGGGTTCAACTACGACTAGCCGAAAACACTAAGTCCCACAATGTGATACGTGGAAAGCCTGTCACCAACCGGGCGCATATTATCAAATCTCGAGCAACATTTTTTTTAATAGAAAATTGAAAAGAACATATTTCCTTTTTGTTGCCCAACCTGATGAACCAGAGACCTCATGAAGTCAAGTCAAACACTTGGACCGTTAGACCACAGAAGCGATAAAATAAAATAAATTAATGTTACTTGTAAGTATTTTCTTATTCCCGCTTAATCTCTCTCAATTGTAATTTGCTCAAGACCTTCCTATCATTTTCTTACTAATTACATTCGAATTATTGTCGATTGATTTTCGATTTTTGATTTGACATACTTGAATCCAAATAAAATTATTTCATTTGCAATTTTCAAAAGAATTTGACATACCAGAAGCCAAAGACCCTATCTGCTAACTAGCTACTACTATATAATATCTGCTCGACCTTCGTGGAGTGCAGTCAAATTATCCTGATGATGCTTCGGTTATAAAGCGAAAAGTTGAGTTTTTAGTAGAGTCTGTATTGTTGGTGCTAATGTAACAGTTTAGTGTTGTGTGAAGCTGGATATGTTTGGGGGTCTTTAGCTTCCGTTAAGTCCAATTCATTCATAGCGCACTGTTTTTCTGTTTTGTCACTCTATACTGCATATACATTTTTGGCGGAAAATTGCAAATTAAATAATTTTACTTGGATTTAGGATTTTGTTCAATGGGGTGACTTGATACAAATTTCAAATTGACTAATGGCATATGTAAACGCTCATGCCAAAAACTAAAATAATAAATAGCTTTCAATACTGTATAATGTCAGTAGTAGTGATTTTGCTATGCACAAACTCAAGTTATTTTAGATACTTGCTATCTTTTTCAAATAAAATAAAATCAAAAGAGATGGAATCTTAAACCTGTCATATTAGACCGGCCATGTCAAATCGTGACACAACGCTTTCGTTGTAAGTCTACAGAAAAGTCGTGTAGAGACTAATCTGAAAACAGCGAAAGTGTTTTGTCTCTTTCTATTACTTTTATTAAAAGAAGAAAGTGATACCTTAAAATGATTCTAGTGAGTTCGCAACAAAATTGATACCAGTGACAAGCGTTACAGCGGCAGGGTGGTCGCCTTAAAATAAATAAATAAAATAAAATTCGTTTGTTATCAGGTTATACAGACCCATAAAAATATTAATTAAAATTTCATATATGGTAACAAATAAACACATAATATTATTATAATGACATGCTATATATAAATAATTAATTAATAATTGATTCAAATTGCTATTGTATTATAACAATAGCTGATTTTAAAAATGTCAAACAAATAATACAATGTCAAAATAGTTTAAAATGGAATTCAAGTACAAACAAAAAAAAAATTATAAAATAATAATAATAATAAAAAGGAATGCAATAATATTTAAACTGATGAAATTACATAATAATTGAGATTGACTGTCTTCCTATCCGACATTTCTCGCGACTTGTCTACTACAACAATGCCTGATAAAAGGACAGTCCAGCCTATTCGCAATCATACTTAGGGCTGTGTTGATGCCTTTCCACCAGTTCTCTTCTTTTTCAATCAGTCCTTTCTATTAGGTTTTTTTATTTATTTAACATCATTTTCACAAAACAAATTAATAATAAATAATAAATAATTTTACCAGTGTTTGTTCGAGTCTCGTGCGTGGAATGGATCATAGACTTATCATCTTGTTAAAAGCGAGTTTTTTTCTATATATCATATTTTTTTATAGTTTTAATCTATATATAATTTAATTTAAATGTAATTAATACCTGATGCCAAAACTTTAGACCGCTTTTTACGAAATTTCGCGGACGCATGAGCACAAAATTTAGCACACTTATAGTTTATGTGTAGAAGAAGTGCAGAACGCTAATATTTTTCAATAATAATGCTTATAAAGTACCTACGTTAAATCAATAAACAAACTATTACCCACACTACTATGCATTTGACACACACAAATAAATATATTGATGATAGCGATAAAAGATCATACATGGTGCAACATGCAGTTTGAAAACAAAGTAGTTGGTCTTGAGAAATGAAATGGCGTTCTTATCAACAAGATATTAAAATTTATTAGGTATGGTCGAATTTCGACCAACGGGCGATCGCTAGTCTATTTAAATGGGTCATTGCCGACATGATTACTTGTATTAGATAAGACTTCCAGACCAGTATACAGGGTTATATTTAAAGGATCAGCCAAATTTTGAGACATGGTTTGGAACCAATAACACATTCAATCTATAAGTATAAAAAAATACAAAACAAACACAAATTATAATAATTTTATTCGAAGCAAAATAACTTTTACAAAGCATTTAACGGGTTTCTATCAACTGCAATCGACGATTGTACTCATACTAAGTACGACTTAGTGTGACAACAAGTGAAGTATTTTTGTGGACTATTATAAATTGATGTTTATAAACGTAAATATTATAATTTGGCTATAACATTTAAAATGCACTTTCATTTTAGCCTTCACTCCATTACTTTAAAATTGGGCCTGTACTTTGAAAGTAATCCTGTATTTAGCAGACCTAGATAAAGACCCACCCGCTTACCTTTTTCTGCTGCTATAATAATAGTATTTAGCTCTGTTATGTTCCGTTCTGCAGATAAGATAGCCGCTAGACAGTTGTTTTAATTATCATCCAGACAGTTGTAATCACGCTCTGATCAAGCCTTCCACAAAGATGACCTTAGTGGAAACTTTGTTTCAAACAAATTAAAAATTGGATTAAATCAAATCCACATGGATGCAAACCAATGCTTACAACCAAGGTTTTAATCTTGTTTCCTGTCTTCAGCCATAAAAAACAATATCTAACATAAAAATCCGATTGCCTTGTTGCATAACTGCCTGATCTAAGTCACGGTGCTAGTGGCAGAAACTGACGCTTGCATCTTATGATATTAATAAGAAACAAGTTTACTAAATCTATGAAATAGCCTGACACATATAACGCCATCTATGAATTAGATTTATCCATCGGAAATGGGAAAATTCTCCATATTTTATCTGCATGTCAACCCTACCTTAAGGACTTTAAATATGATAAAAAATATGAGAACTCGCAAGGAATTTGTTGATCGCAAGCGTGTTTATGAGTCGGTATTTACCTCGCGTGACCTGACGTTACGTGAGAATATTATATGAGAACAAAGGTAAACTATCTACACATTATTAAATAGTAACAAAGTTGTGTACTAGAAAATATTAACTTTTTTATAGGCTTTTGAAGGTACCAATGCCTTTTTGACAGTCTCTTTGGCCGAAAGGTTTACATATAACTTTACGGAGTGCTAATTTCGAGGCTCAGGTTTGATTCTAAACGGGCTCAGGCTTTTGTGTGATGAACATTTGTAGGTTCAGGTATGTTTATTAAATTTATTCTAATATAGTTTGTCGTTTGATCGCCTTGTTGGTCGAGTAGCTAGCGTACACGCCTAACTAGACTAATCATCGGCTAGGCTCGGCTTCGAATTTTCGACGGGGGTAGGCATTTGTGTGATGGGCCCTGTAGTACCGGACGACGAATAGGGCTATACCGTAGCCCTATTCGTCGCCTCTGCCTGTCGTAAGAAGCGACTAAAAGAGGGTTGGGGCTGTGAGTCAACTGATCGGGGTGTCAGTTGGCTTAAAAGCAGCCCGGGACGTGAGGAAGCATAGCATGGTGTGACCCCATTCTGCTGTCGACAAAGTAATGGCGTCAGAAGGGGGAGGCTTCTGAGCGGATGAGCCTTCGGGCAGGTGTAAGGGTGACAGCGGTGCGTTCTTCGGAGATCCCGCAGTCACCCGATACGCACAAAGGGCGGTCACCGAGTGGTTTTAGCCGCTAGAAGTCCGGCATAATCCGTCACTTCTCCCGAAAGTGACGGGTATCCATGAGGATTTCCACTCGTTAAAAAAAAAGGAATTTGTGTGATAAATATTAAAATCTCTACATTTCCGGGTTTGGGTGTTTATTAAATTTATTAAAATATCTATTTGGGTATTTCTACGTATTCGAATTATTGACTAACACCGATAACACTAAGGTGGGGTTAGATTCAATTTGTCTAATCTAGTCCCAATAATAAAGACTTTCAAACATACTTTTAACTCCTATTTCATCCCCTTGAGAGTAAACTACCTGAAACGCATAAATACGTAGGCCCAAAAATAAAGTTTCATGTTTCTAACTTAAAAAAATGACAGTTTTCTTACAAATGTTCAACCCCTATTCCACCCCCTTAGGGATATAATTTCCGAATTTCGACCTTAGTAGGTGTTTTTTTAATAAAACGACCCTAATCACCGAGTTTCGGGGCTGTAACTTTAACAGTTTTTTTTGGCAATGATGAATCAGTCAGTCAGGATATGTTATTTTATAAGTATAGATAATGCATGAAATAATATTTTTTTGACTTATCTTCACCTCATCCTTGGTTTTTTTTAAGTTATAGGAAGGCAAACATGCAGACGGTATGCAGACTTTCCTGATGATAAGAAATTCACCAAAGATGTTAAAGGTGCGTTGCCAATCTGAGGTCAGGATGTTAGGTCTCGAGCAAAAGTAAGTTTACCGGCTACCTTACCCTCCGAACCGGAACAAGTCATGACGTTATGGCGGCAGGAATATATAAGGCGGTGGTACCAATCCGAGAGTCGCTGCGAAACTCTACCACCTAGTCAAATGTCACGGTGTTAATGATGATAAGCCTATGCTCGCCTTTTACGAGCTGCCTGGCAAGAAAGGCAGATGGTCTATTCTACAAAGTAGCCCGGACCAACACGGGGAATTGGTGAGGTCGTCAATGTGAATATGTATGCATTATTAAGTGTAACTCAAAAACTACTAGTTCTAGTAAAATGTTGATAAAACTTATAGAGGACCGTTTCGAAAACATTTGTTATCTTTCAATAAAATAATTATCAAACCGCGCGTGGTACACGTAACGAAGTTAGAGACGGTTTTTGCAGTTTTAACGCTCTTATTTACGAGTATATGTTATCCTCTTGTTGTTCGACCTCTTGTTTGTTTATTATACAGGAAAACTACTTCATAATGGCCAAGTTTTCAAAAGTTTGTAACAGTGAAACTGGACCAATTTAAAATTTTTAAGTTTCAACAAAATGTGCTAGAACGTCTTAACTTTTTCCACTGCTCCGTATAGTTATGATTGTTACTCTTCGTTGCACTATATCTTCTAAAGTTAGAAAACTATTTTTTTTTATTTTATAAGATTTCCTTCTTTTTAACCAAAAGCTTTAAGATGCGGATGTAATAATGATGATAACTATTCTTCTTTAAGTAATGTATTTGTTATACATGTTCGGGGATATGGGGGTGAAAATACTTTTTTTTATTTATTGTATTTTTCCATCTGCGTTTTAATGATCAAGATCATGATTTATTGAATCACGCGTTCCTTTTTTGAAATTCATTATAACAGATGTAAAATATACCTTTATCATATATATATAAACATACCTTTATTCCCCGTGTTGGTCTGGGCTCCTTTGCAGAATAGACCATCTGCCTTTCTTGGCAGGCAGCTCGTAAAAGGCGAGCATAGGCTTATCATCACTAACACCGTGACATCTGACTAGGTGGTAGAGTTTCGCAGCGACTCGCCTGGATTGGTACCACCGCCTTACCTATTCCTGACGCCATAGCGTCATGATGTGTTCCGGTTCGGAGGGTAAGGTAGCCGATAAACTTACTTTTGCTTGAGGCCTAACATCCCGGCCTCTGGTTGGCGGCGCGCCATTACCAACTTTGTTGTCTCTAGGCGGCGTGAATTTCTTACCATCAGGAAATCCGTCTGCTTGTTTATGTGTAGCAGTAGTGAAAAACGCTAATATTTTTCAATAATAATGCTTATGAAGTACATTATGTTGATAAATAAAACATTACCCACACTACCGTGCATTTGACACACACAAACAAATAAATATATTGATAATAACGATAAAAAATCACAGATGGCGCACTAAAAATTTGGAAACAAAGTAGTTGGTCTTGAGAAATGAAGATGGCGTTCTTATTAACTAGATAATTAACATTTATTAAGTAAATGAGCGACCACCAGTTTTGTTGATTCCGCTTAAGCATTGTAACTGCTGTGACAAATAATCCTCCTAATGACACAGAATGTAACAAGCCTAACGAACGTTCCCACCGCCCACCTCCGCGACCAGAACACGAATAAAGGAAGAACTCGGGTAACAATATAAATTGTCACATCTTCTGCATGTGACAACCCTACCTAAAGTTACATTACATCTGTTATAAGATGGTGTTGGTCATACTAACCGCCGAATGAATAAGTGCCGTAAAACCATGAAAACCTAACTCAAACTATTTTATTAGTACCTCGCCACTAGACAACTTCTGAAAGATTTTTTTAATGATTTTTGAATTGTCACCTTTCGGGGATATGGGCGTGAAGATACTTTTTTTTTAATGGTATTGCAAGGCATAAAAGCAGATTGATTTTCTGATGGTAATAAATTTACACCGCCTAGTGGCACCAAAGATGGAAATGGTAGCAACCTGCAGTCGGTATTTTACTCCTCCAGCAATAGTAAGTTAACCGGCTACCTAATCCTCCAAACTGGAACAGACAACGGCAAACGCTGACGTTATGGCGGCAGGCATAAATTAGACGGTGATACCAATCCGGGCAAGACGCTGTGAGACTCTACCACCTAGTCAGATGTCACGCCTCGCCTTTTACGAAGTGCCTGGCTGCCTTACATTCAGTTCAGAACTTATGAAATTTAAAAATAGAATATACTCTTCTATTTTTAAATTTCAGGAAAAGCCAGCTAGAAAAACTTAAATATTGTAACCACAGATAAAACAAAATTTATTATAAGCGCAATTTATACCAAATTCTACCACGCACACGCCTGTTAGAACCCACCTACTTAACGTGACTTAATTTCTCCATCTTGATAACCACTGAAATTTATTACCTACACAATTTCTTAACGGTCATATTTATTAAGCAACTAGTTTCTTAATTTAAACTACCAGCCAACTCATGCGGTATCAAACAGTATTCATTTACGGCCAGTATTAATAATCAATCCTAATCCAAAACTTGCTGTCCAAGATTGATATTTTGATCCATTTTTATGTTATTGTTTCCCAATAACATATCTGTGGACAGGATAAATATGGCAATTAGATATGGGATAGGCCGGCGGATATGCAACTGTATGGATTGCTTGAAATCCATCTTTAGAGATACATTATTGATATTGGCTGTTAATTGAAAATGACTGTTGTCTGAATGATTTTGAGAAAATTTAGATAAGACAAACATTAATGAAAAAATGTTTTCTTTAATTTAAAAGTGTATCACTATCTATCTGTTTTTTTATAATATTGAAATGCAAACAAGCAGATGGATTTCCTGATAATGAAAAAATGATACCGCCAACAGAAAGTGATGCGTTGCCAACCTCAGGCCGGAATGTTAGGCCTCGAGCAAAAGTAAGTTACCTTATTCTCTGAACCGAAACACGTCAACGACAAGCGCTGACGTTATGGATCCAGGACTGAATAGGTAAAGTACCCCGTACTAATCCAGACGAGTCGCTGAAAACTCTTTTAAGAGAAAAGGTGACACCGTGTCATCTGACTAGGTGGTAGAGCTTTTCAGCGTCTCGCTCCGATTGGTTCCACCGCCTTACCTATTCCTGCCGCCAAAACGTCAGTGCTTGCCGTTGACGTGTTCCAGTTCGGAGGATAAGGTAGCCGGTAAACTTACTTTTGCTCTAGGTCTAACATATCAGCCTCAGGTTGGCAACGCACCATTACCAGCTTTGTTATCTCTAGGCGGCGTGAATTTCTTACCATCAGAAAATGTTTCTGCTTGTTTTGTTCGTCTTCCGATACCATGGAAGTGCCTGGCAGTAAGGATAGTCTTTTCTGCAAAGAATCCCAAAGCACCATAGAGAACTGATTATACTGAGTATTTTTCTTGCCATATCTTAATTCCTGCCATGCCTTGCCTTCCAATGTCATAAAAAAAAAACAAAGGGACATAGGGACAGAGGAAGCGACTTTGTTTTATACTATGTCGTGATAAGTTATAATCAAAATGTATTAGAGTCGTATTTCGACCAATAAGCAAACACTAGTTTAAATGATTTGGTAATGTCGTGAATTCATAAAATAATACAATTAATTATAAGATATAATACATGCCTCTGTGGTCTATCGGTTCAGTGGTAGGACTTGACTGCATGAGTTCCCGGGTTCGAATCCTGGGTCGGGCAACGACAAGGAAACTGGGTTTTTCCAGTTTTCTAATGAAAAAAAATGTTACTCGGGATAGGATATGTGCCCGATTGGCGATAGGCTTGCTACCTATCACATTGTGGGACTTAGTATCTTCGGCTAGTCGTGGGTGCATTGGTTGTGCCTCTGCCTACCTCTTCGGGGATATGGGCATGAAGATACTTTTTTTTATAATACATGCGTAATATTAAACATACGTAGGTAAGGCGGTGGTACCAATCCGGGTGAGTCGCTGCGAAACCCTACTACCTAGTCAGATATCACGGTGTTAGTGACGGCAAGGTTATGCTCGCCTTTTACAAGCTGCCTGGCACAGGAAGGCAGATGGTCTATTATACAAAGGAGCCCGGACCAACTTTGTATGCTTACATTTTTACAACTACGCAACGGATTTCGATGTGGTTTCTTTTAATAGATAAAGTGATTGTAGAGGAAGGTTGGTGTGTATATTTCATAACCGTGCAAAGCCGGGGCGGGCCGCTAGGAAAATATATTTTTTCACTACATGTATGTAATAATTTATACTAGTGGTCGCCCGTTGGTTGAAATTCGACCATAATAAATTTTAATATCTTGTTGATAAGAACGCCATCTTCATTTCTCAAGACCAACAACTTAGTTTCCAAGCTGTATGGTGCGCCATCTGTGATCTTTTATCGGTATCATCAATATATTTCTTTGTGTGTGTCAAATGCATGGTAGTGTGGGTAATGTTTTATTTATTGATTTAACGTGCTTGATAAGCATTATTGTTGAAAATTTATTATCGTTCTGCACTTCTCCTACACATAAACTTAAGGTGTGCAAAATTTTATGCTCCTGCGTCCGCGCAAGTTTCGTAAAAAGGGGTTCAAAGTATTTGCTTCACTTAATAATACCTGTCTCAGTCATTTTATCCCATGGTTGTAATATTTGTAGACATTTAATTTACTGTTTATTTGAGATAATTACGTTTATTTTTAATTTTACGATTTTCCATGTCAGTTAATAATAACTTTTATGTTTTTCCAAATTTCCAAAACCCAAAGATAGGGCAAGTGCTAAAACAAAAATTGCTTATATTAGCTATATATATATAAATCAATGCCACTTTGCGTTATGATTTTATAACTCAAGAACGGGCTCACCTATCCAAACCAAATGTTTAGGCTTTGTTCGGACTATTTAGTAGATGGTTTATGGGAAGTTTGCATAAAATCGGTCTAGCGGTTCTTCATTTATCACATTTTTTGTAACAAGTGAATTTTCGAAAACGGCTGATCATTTTGTTAATGGCTAGTTTTCAGTCCAATTGAAAATTTTTCCAGTTGTTTTTTTGTTATGTTGTGTTATGTCATTCATGCGGTCATATAGTAGTCATATACGTGGCGAAGCACGTACCGGGCCGCTAGTCTATTATAAATGTTTTTTAAATGTATTATAAAAGATGTATTTTATGTCATGTGCTTAGTGGATATTGTTTCATTCTTGCAACATTAACAATTTTTTTTTAGTCTTTTTATGCCGTGAAGTTGGTAAAATACGAAGACAAAAAAAAACATATAAATATGTGACCGTATTTGTTGCAAGTAAATTTATTTCATTTTATTTGACCATTATTAATATATGTAACCCGCTTGTGTGTATATGTTAATGTATGTTGACCGCCTCGTTGGTCGAGTAGTAGTAGCTAGCTTACGCGCCTAACTACATCGACCAACCGCGAGGCTCGGGTTCGATTCCCGACGGGGGCAGGAATTTGTGTGATTTCACAAGCATATAATTTGCTTACTTTGGGGTTAGATTCAATTTGTGTAATTTGACCAGTAAACTGTAGTTTATATCTGTGACAAGCTTAACTTTAAGCTTAAATCTTATATGTATATAAAAACTAGCTGACCCGGCAGACATTGTACTGCAATTTTTTGCTGTGATTCACCTTCATTACTTATGGTTATAAAAAATAGATGTTGGCCGATTTTCAGACCTACTCAATAGGCTTACAAAATTTCATGAGAATCGATAGAGCCGTTTCGTAAGAGTTCAATCACGCACACCGTGACACGAGAATTTTATATATTAGGTTAAACCCAATTTCGCTTGATCTGAACAGTTGTACCAATTTTGACCGCCTCATTGGTCGAGTGGCTAACGTACACGCCTAACTACATCGACCAAACGCGAGGCTCGGGTTCGATTCCCGACGGGGGCAGGCATTTGTGTGATGAACATTTAGATGTCTGCATTTCCGGGTCTAACTATTTTATTGGATACCACTTCGTCATTTCATTATTATTATTTAAAGATAGCTAATGGTTTCAAGGTGGTTCCATATAAATTTTATTAACAAACAACGATTAATAATTGAACGAATTATCGTGTAACAAGCATTCCGAAAAAAAGCAGACAAATTCATAAACTCTACTTTTTATTTAGCCGGTCAAAAATCTCAAGTCCTTATAATTTCATAAAAATAAATTACTGAAACCATATGTAAGAAACATACTTCGTTTAATATAAAACTTATTGTATGTTTTGTAAATGTTGCGTACTAAAATTTTGATCATAATAAATGTATTCTTATTCGTATTTTAGTATTAGCTTGAGAGACTGAAATAAAATGTTTTTTCTTTTGTCTTTTATAATTTCAATGAAATTTGTAAAAAAAATTAATAGAATTATCTTAGTATTTGTAGGTTCAACTAATAAAAAAAGTTTAAGTATCTTCACGCCCATATCCCCGAAGAGGTAGGCACCCACGACTAGCCGAAGACACTAAGTCCCATAATGTGATAGGTGGTAAGCCTATCGCCAACCGGGCACATTTTCAATCCTGACCAACATTTTTTTTATTAGAAAATTGGAAAAATCCAATTTTCTTTTTGTTGGCCGACCCGGGATTCGAACCCGAGACCTCATGCAGTCAAGTCCAACACCCGGATCGCTAGACCACAGAGGCGATTAAAAAGTTTAAGTAAAATATGAAACTCGTTAATTGTTAAAATATATCAATAGTTAAAAATAACGAATGTTGAACACCTAATTAACATAAAACTATCTAACGAACGATGATAAGTGTTATACAACGAGATATAATATATATCTGCGATACTATGATCTTACATTTGTCTATGAACAGTATTACGGAATCCCAAGAAAATGAAGGACTTAAATTTATAAGGACACTTTAAAAGGTTTTCTAATCATGATTTTTTTTTACTTTTGAAAATTTCAATTTGCTAGATTTGTTTCGAACTTTTCGTACGCTTTAGTAAAAATATGTCAACCATAAATTTTAGGCTGATGTTACTTGCCTTAATCAGAGTTCTCGCATTTTTAGTGTTTAAATTGTTTTTTTTTATGTTGCTATATTATGGGTACAACACTAGTGTCTACACGGCAATCTACTTCACGGAAAACTTTGATTAAAAACGTCACAATTTGACATTTCCAAACTAATCTAACATTTGCAAAATTTTCTGTTTCTTTTGTTTTTATGATATTGGAAAGCAAACAAACGGACGTATTTCCTGATGGTAAGAAATTCTCGCCGCCTAGAGACACCAAAGGTGGTAATGGTGCGTTGCCAACCAGAGGCCCGGATGTTGGGCCTCGAGCAAAAGTAAGTTAACCGGCTACCTTACCCTCCAAACCGGAACACGTCATGACGTTCTGGCGGTAGAAATAGGTAAGGCGGTGGTACCAATCCGGGTGAGTCGCTGCGAAACTCTACCACCTAGTCAGATGTCACGGTGTTAGTGACGGCAAGTCTATGCTCGCCTTTTACGAGCTGCCTGGCACAGGAAGGCAGATGGTCTATTCTACAAAGGAGCCCTGACCAACACGGGGAAAAGATCCGGATTTCTGGAGCATTATTCATATATTTTAGTATACTTTCATGACGTAATACTTAAATAGAAGTTGTTTTTTTTGCAGTTGTTGCGTTTAAATTATACGACCCTGTAAATGATGGGTTGTGCTGTTCGCAGAAGTGACATTACTCATACGTAATAAATTCTAATAGAGTAAAGGTCTCCCTCATAAATCTTCGAACATCGGTTCCAATGCTCAACCCTGTTATTACTCAATGATAAATGACTGGAATGATAAAACTATTTAAACATATTTTTCAAGACTACGTCATTAGTTAATGGGATAATGACAATGAGTGTAATTGATGTTAATGTGGTCAATTTATATTGTTTTTGTATAGTGAAAACTTCTTTAGCAGCACTGTGCACTTTTTTGGAACGGTCAAAAACTTCGAAACTCGCGTCAGGATACGTCACCTGTTCGAAAATTCGTAAGACGGCGCAGGGCACTTTCTTGAATGTTCATGTTGTTAGGTTTGTGCAGGATAGCGCAATAAACCATACATATTCTACCACATAAATGATAGTACTTTCATACTGACAAATAAACCAATTCGTGCAAAATTATTACCTAACCATTCCAAAATATCAAAACTGCACAACGTTAATATTCAAGTTTTCACTTCTGCCGCCACTCCCGGAATGCAACCCCTATTTTTTTTAAACCGTGTTTGCCAAGGCTTCTTTGTAGAATAGACCATCTGCCTTCCTAGCAGGTCGCTCGTAAGAGGCAAGCATAGGCTTACCGTGACTAACACTGTCACATCTGACTAGGTGGTAGAGTTTTTTAGCGACTCGCCCAGATTGGTACCACCGCCTAACCTATTCCTGCCGTAATAACGTAATACTTGCCATTGGTGTGTTCCAGTCTGGAGGATAAGGTAGCCGGTAAACTTACTTTTACTCGAGGCCTAGCCTCCCGGCCTCAGGTTGGCAACGCACAATTATCATGTTAAGTGTCTCTTAGCGGCGTGAATTCCTTATTATCAGGAAATCCGTCTGCTTGCTTGCCTTCGAATATAATAAAAATAAATAAATAAAAATAAAAAATATGAATAATGCTTTCATCGCCTCTGTGTGTGTCTCTAGCGGTCCAGGTGTTGGATTTGACTTCATGAGGTCCCGGGTCCTGGGTCCGTGTCGGGCAACAAAAATAAAATGTGGTTTTTCCAATTGTGTAATAAAAAAATGTTTGTAGAGATTGGAATGTGTCCAGTTGGCGATAGGCTAGGATAGTTAACGATAGGATAGGCGATACCTATCACATTGTGGGACTTAGTGTTTTCGGCTAGTCGTGGGTGCCCTGGTTGTGGCTCTGCGTACATCTTTGGGGATATGGGCGTAAAGATACTATATTTTTTGGATTGTAACAACAATTATATATTATAAGGGCAGTAAAATAAAAATACTTTGATCTCAGGTAATTGTTATTGAACGGTAAAACTGAAATGAGATCTAGTTTTCCTTTTTACTTCCCGAGATATGCTGGTTTTTTGCCCAAAAAAAGACGGAAAGTGACAACTTCGTTTAGCGTACCGAAGGGAAAATTGACACCAACCGGCCGGAGGACAGAAAACAGTTTTTTTTAAATATAAATATACAGCTAGCCAGACTGAATCAATGACTCATATAAAAATGTTTTAGGTTGCCGAGGAGGGTATTATAATAAATTAAGTTAGGTCCGTTTATTTTTTATGTACCTACGTCATTTGTAACGTTAAAAATATTTTTTAAAGAGCGCTCTTACGAGAATATTTTATTGCCACCAACTCCGAATCTACGAATGAAATTCCAAGGAAATCAAAGAAAATATTAAATTTTTGTTGTGTGCTTAGACGATATATTAAGTCAAACAACGCTAGTTTTACTGAGAATATACGTGTTGAAGTAAATGTCTTTTTTATCTTTTTAAGGACTTTGTCATACAATAGTCATGCAAGTTTCGTAATAGGGGTTAAACATCGTGATATTTTGATTTTAACAAATACGAAGCCTTTTTAAGCTTGAACTGGTGTTAGTGTCTGATAAGTGTCAAAATCTTATTTGCTATATAGACGTAATTTTTTTATGTTATTGGAAGGCAAACAAGCAGACAGGTTTCCTGATGGTAAGAAATTCACGACACCTAAACACACCAAAGGTGGTAACGGTGCGGTGCCAACCTGAGACCGGGATGTGAGGCCCTGAGCAAAAGTAAGTTTACCAGCTACCTTACTCTCCAAACCGGAACACGTTATCGGCAGGAATAGGTAAGGCGGTGGTACCAATCCGGGTGAGTTGCTGCGAAATTCTACCACCTCTTTGGTCTAGAGTAGCGCTTGTTACACATGATTTTATAAAGTGTCGGGTTCGATGTCCAGGTTGCAACAAAACCCAATTCCGTTTTTTTTTTAATTTTCATAAAAAAAACATTGCCTGTGATTGGGTATGTGCCCAGTTGGCGATAGGCTTACGAAATATCACATTGCGGTACTTAGTGTCTTCGGATAATCGTGGATGTCTGAGTTGTACCTCTGTCTAATATTTCGGGGATATAAACACGAATATACTTTTTAATAAAATCATGTAATTGTGGGTTTTTCATATGACGGAAACTTTATTTTTGTTGTTTCAAGCTTAAGAGCATTTACATTAATTCTTACAATTGATATCTATCTGCTTCTCTATTTAATAATATAATATAATCTAGAAAAACGTAGAGAAACGATAGCATTTTACATGTTAAAAAACAACAAATATTCCAAATGCTTGAAACACATAATTTCTTTTAATTTATCATAAATATTATTGTGATAAATTTAAAAAAAATTCTGTTTTGTTTCTTGATGTTATATTTTTTATAATTTTAAAATGCAGACAGAAAATTAAAAATTAAAATTAAAAAGTTATTTATTTCTTTTAAAATAGTTACATTATTTGAATCAGTTGTTGAGATCAACCTACTAAGTATTTAATAACTACTTATATAAATAAAAAAATATATAAATAGAAGAAAAATAAAATTAAACTAAATATAGACAGAAAATAGAACAGAAATTAAAATATATATATATATTATATTTCTATAATTATATTATATTTTTTATAATTTTAAAATGCAAACAGAAAGTTAAAAATTAAAATTAAAAAGTTATTTATTTCTTTTAAAATAGTTACATTATTTGAATCAGTTGTTGAGATCAACCTACTAAGTATTTAATAAATACTATAAAATAAAATAAAATTAAACTAAATATAGACAGAAAATAAAACAGAAATTAAAATAAAAACAGGGCTATCTTGATGGAAAGGGATAATCGTGGCTTAGTGATACCAAAGATGTTAGTCACGAAAGTGAAAAAGAAGGTACCAAACGCAGTCATTGTGGCAGCGACAGGCAAGGTGGTCTATCCCTACTTTTCAAGTTGCTGCAAAGCACTCTACCACCAGAGCCCTTATACTGGTACTGGTACTGGTCCGTTTAACCTATGCTCGTCTCTTTAAGAATTGTAAGACAGCGAGACATATGGTCTATTATAATTAGAGGACCATATTGTTTGCCAATACAGGGCTTATTACTTATGGATATTTTTATCGTATTTACTACCCATAAATATGAGTTTTTTAAACACACTTCAAAAAAGGAGGTTCTCAATTTGACTGTATATATTTTTTGTATGTTTGTTACGCGATCACTCAAGAATTAGTCGACCGATTTTGATAATTGTTTGTTAGAAAGATAGGTCATGATTTTGAGAGAGTTTGATATAAATTTTATAATGATCCAACTTGTGGTTATTGTTTTATACTTAACTAGCAGTCCGTCCCAGCTTTGCACGGATGGACAAACTTCTATGCTTTCATATGTGTAATAAATCACGCTCCTCAATCACTTTATCTATTAAAAGAAACCGCATACATAGTGTAGCAATATAGTAAGCATATGTAGTGATTGAGCATATGTCTTTCACATATTTTGACGAAATTGTCATTGATCAGGTCGTCAAAATAAGTGACAATTTATGCAGAGTAAACTACTAGTAGAATATTGATTAAATTTATCCTGGATCATTTCGGAATCATTTGCTAGTTTTGGTAATATATAAGTCTTCTTATCTTCACGCCCATATTCCCGAAGAGGCACAACCAGGGCACCCACGACTAGCCAAAGACAATAAGTCCCACAAAGTGATAGGTGGCAAGTCTATCGCCAACCGGGCACATTTCCAATCCCGACCAACCGTTTTGTTGCCCGACCCGGGATTCGAATCCGGGACCTCATGCAGTCAAGTCCTACAACTGAACCGCTAAACCACAGAGGCGACTATATAATATATATGGTGTCTATAAACTACGCTTGTCTCTTCCCATCAGGGGAGAAGAAAGAATAGCTCAGTGGAAATTAATAAAAGGACTGCTGACTGACAGACGGTGCCTAGTTTTAATTTGTACACAAATTAAATTTGTTTTGTCCACCTACTCATATTATGAAATATATAGTTTTATTATTATGATTACAAAATAATACCTGACCATGTTAAAAATAAACACTGTTGAAGTGAAACTTCTTTATCAGGGTTGGAAAAAAATTTAGTGCAACATTTTTTCGTTACGCGCCATCTTTGTTCTTATCCCTACCACGCGTGATTCGAAGTATACTTTCTCCAGCGGAGTAGGGATTGACAATAAACTTTATTTAACCAATTTCTGTAAAGTTGCATATAGTAAATTATTTTTTGAAAAATAATGTCATAAAGAAGTTTCCCTTCTTACGAGTGTACGCTACTACACGCACACATTTTTTTCATATTAGACTGAAAATACTGACAGTATCTATTTTCTTGAAGAGCATAATTATTCAAACGTTATTAAAAAAGTCTAACTTTAGTAATATTTTTATAACAGAGCCTTTAAATTTTCATTGTTTATGCTTCGTAAATTTTGTTTAATAAGTTATGTATAAAGTTGAAAATTCAAGGTCAAACAATGGATTGCTAAAAATTTACACTTAGAGTTAAAAATAATACAATTTGCAGGTAAAATTGTATTTAACCTACGATAATGTTTAGATAAAGCAAAAACGAAATAGCTAACAAAATTACAGGCGTAAGTAATTAATATAATAAATGCAATAAATGTCATTATAATTTATATGCTTCATATTTAAGCGCGAATGACTGAATTTTAATGGTAAAGAAATTGTCACTAAGTCAATCTACTGTTGATTTAGATGTAAGTAAGGTTTATGAGTGAGAATTAAAGTTAACAACCAAAGCCACATTCAGCAGCTAGTTAAGCTTCTAATGTAACATGTACTACTTAATTAAAGTTCCATAGTAGCTTTTAAAATTAATTAAATTTTACGACACTTAAAATTACAGTTCATGTTCGTAATTGTTTCGTACGCGTTCGTAAATTACGTTTATGAAATTAAATTTTTAAAACATCGTAGTGTAAACTTAGCGTAAGGTGTAATAAAAAAAACAAACCTGGCCGCTACACGTTTAGTGCCGTGTCGATTTCCGAGTTATCATTTTTTCATAAATGTCTCATTTGTACATCACTATCCCGCGTCTTTAATATACCACATCATAAAGTCTACACAACACTTCACTAGTCGAGCTTCACTTCTAAATTTGAAATTTTTATTCGAAATTTAAAATTCGAATTTGAAACTATCGGTTACGTACATCTAGTGTTGGCGTGCGTTTAGTTCGACGGACAAGCTAAGACTGAGGGGTGGGATAATGGCGCGCGCAAAACCGTTGATTTCGTCTTCCTCTATGGAGATTGTGCGAAAAATTGGGTTTCGCTGTAGTCCTTTTTACGTCGAATGTTTACTTTAGAAGAAGATAATGCATACTCGGCGTTATGTTTACATTACTCTCTAATGGAGTGTTGTAGCATTATGCGACTACATTCATCTTACTTTAATAAAGATAAAACGCCCCTAACACTTAATATTTTATTTTTATTACTTAATATGATAGCGTTGGGTAAACTCACGTTTTTCCTGGTCGAAAACAGGAATTTAGAGGATAGACATAGATGATAGACTTATGTATGATAGATGTAATGTAATTGAATATGTTTCTTTTCAAAGCAAGTTCACTTGTATATTTTTGAAAGTCATAGACCTTAATATTGAATATGTAAGAACATTTCAAAACACTATAAATTTTATCAAGTACAATAGTAATTGTATAAAACAATTCCACAAACACACACACAAACACAAAACCTCAAGTTTAAATGTTAATGTCAGAATGAAAATACAAAATGGTAAAACAATTACAAAATGTCAAAAGAAATTTCAATCAGCAAGAAAAAAAATAAAAAAACAACCTAAATTAATTGGAAATTAATGTAATTACAAATTATAACGTTAAAAAATTTATGTAACTTAAAATAATTACAGTAATTATCAAGTATCCAATTAATGATTCATTTAATTATTTAATTTACTAATAGCAAATAGTAATTTATTGTTTTATTTAAAGTGTATGTTTTATATGAAATAAAACTTTTTTTATTAGATTAAAATAAGTTTCTTTTACGAAGCCCTACCTTAGTTTTTAAATTACTTTGTTTCCTTCACCCTAGTGTTGTCTAACAGAGATCGCTCTAAAGCGATAAAACCGCCTTTGTGCACCTAAGTTAAATATTATTATAAGTGAAAAGTGTGTATTTTTTTTTGTAAATTTTAGTGCATAATAAAATGTATTCATTCATTCATTATAATCTATTACAAATCTACCGGCTACTATACCCTCAATACCAGAATATCACACAGTCATTATGGTGACAAAAATAAGTAAGGCGGAAAATCCTTGCCGTGCATGTTGCTGAACAATACTCCACTTTCTGTGTAGTTAGGGTGGTATTTAAAAAAATACTTTATCAATAATTAAGGACAGTAAAACTGACAACCGGTTCCAATTATTTCATTAGATACCACATCAGGATTTGATAATTCATTTTTCGAAAGATAGAAAATGATTTAGGAACAGAGATTTATTTTTAAGTAAAACTTAATAATACATACTCGTATATTTGTGCACTATTTATTAAGTATAACTCGAAAACCACTATTTGGATATAAAGTTAATATGTGATTACCTCGGAGCTATGACATATTTTTTTAAAAGAGAACCATAAAAATTGGTTGTCTATTCACCGAGTTATTGCATAATATGAAAGACCAGAAAATAACATGCAAACCTCAAAAAAGGATTTTGGAGTCGGTTAAAAATGTGTTTATATTTCCGTGAAATAAACTCTGCAAAAATTAAACACGCTTATATCTTCCTCCTCTTTTTTTGGAGTCGGTTACATTGTGCTTATAATTACGTGTAATAAACTACAAAAAATTAAACACGCTTATATAATGTTATATATACTCGTATTATAGAAATACAGACTTAGATAACACACTGCCCCCTTTTTATTGAATTTTAAAGCACACAGATAGACAGATTTCCTAATGTGTGTATCTTTACGCCTATATCCCCAAAGAGGTAGGCAGAGGCACAACCAGGGCACCTACTAAGACACTAAGTCCCATTGCACTATAGGTGGCAAGCCTATCGCCAATCGGGCACATATCCGATCCCGAGCAACATTTTTTTATAAGAAAATTAGAAAAACCAAATTTTCTTTTTGTGACCCGGGAATCGAACCTGGGACCTCATGAAGGTAAGTCCAACACCTGTACTGCTATACAAGTTACTATATAAAACTTATGGTTCGCAGAGTTTGGCAAACATGCCTTATAATCCTTACATCATTTAGGCCTATACTTCACCGGAACACCATGGCGGTCCATTGCGGAAAACCATACTACATCGTGCTATACTTGCGATCAGTAACATTCTCTGCTGCCGTCCACGCGCCGTCAAGTGTCCACTTACTTATACTATACATAGCTCTATAGTGACTAACTCTATAGAGCTGTATACATTTTGTTTGTAACTGCAAGTGATTGCGCGGCCATGCTGTTTTGGTGAAATATTTAGAGAAACTTAAGTTTTCAAAATATATTTTTGGGTATAAGGTGCAAATGATGCAACTAAGAGGAAATTCTCAAACGAACTCATAAATTATTATGTGTGTGTATAGTGTTGAATATGTTGAATGAAAATACACAAAAACGTACTCGAATACATATCAAATGATACAAATATATTTACAATTAAATTGACAATACATTATGATTACATAGATGAAGCATTTAACCCTTTCATATCGTAGGTTCTTAACATCATCGATAATGTTGGTGCCTCTCTAATGTGAAGTTGTATTGTTGTGCTACAATTAAATATCTAGTCTGTCGTGTTTGCTCTACGGCGTAGCGTCGATGCTACGACAATTTGTTACTTGTAGAGTTTATAAGTTAGCTTACTCATTTTATATTATATTTCTAATATATTGTAGTTTAGTGTTCATAACCTTTATGGTACAGTTGAGTGCATTAGGTCTCGGGTTCAATTCCCAATTAGAGAAATTCTAAATGCGTTTTATTTTCATTTTTAATGAGATTAAAATGAGATTTGATAAATGTCCGGTTGGTAATAACTTTTCCAATATTAACACCGTTGGACTAAACCGTACATTTGCCTGTGTGCATACGTGCCTCTGGGGTCTAGCGTTTCGGCGTTGCACTTAACTTCTAGAGGTCCCGGGTTAAATCCCCGGGTCGGGCAACAAAAAATTAGAAAATGTGTATTTTCAATTTTCTAATATAAACATTCACATTGTGAAACTTAGTGTCTTCTAGTCGTGATTGCCCTGGTTTTGCCTCTGCCTACCTCTCCGGTTATATGGGCGTGAATATACTATAGTATATTCAGTTTATCATGGATCTCTCTGCTTGCGTCTTCAAAGCTTCTTGCTTGAAAATACTATTTTTAAGTACAGCCAGTTAAAGTTTTACCAGATTTCACTAGTCTCACCATGATTTGTTCTTTTCCTTTTCAAATCTATTTGAGCAAACTACCACGAAAGAGTGACGCACGGTTTATTATAAAGTCGATAGTCGATAGAGTCTGAAAACCAGGATGACCACCTACTAATTTGCTATCTTGTGACATAAAAAGTATCGATAAAATAATTTGAATAAGACATAAAATATGGTAAAAGCAAGTACTATTTAATTCAAGAAGAAATTATCACTCTTGCTTTTACGTCATACGGAAAATTAATTCTGTTTTTATGTTCTTTTTTGTCTTATATAGGAAGGCAAACAAGCAGACGGACTTCGGATCGGATTTCGGAGACACAGAGGTGGTAATGATGCGTTGCCAACCAGAGGCCGGGATGTTAGAACTTGAGCAAAAGTTAGTTAAGCGGCTACCATATCCTCCAAACCAGAACACGTCAACGGCAAGCACTGACGTTATAGTGGCAGAAATAGGTAAGGCGGTGGTACCAATCTGGACGAATCGCTGCAAAACTCGACCACACAGTAGAATGTCACCGGTGTTAGTGACGATAAGCCTAAGATCGCCTTACTAAACCGATTTCAAACCGACTCAGACCTGGTTAATTAATAAATGAAGTTTTTTGAAAATAAAAAAAGTATCTTCACGCCCATGTCCCAGAGGTAGGCAGAGGCACAACCAACCCAAGACTAACCGAAGTCCCACAATGTGATAGGTGGCAAGTCTAACACCAACCGGGCAAATATCCAATACCGAGCAACATTTTTAATTAGAAAATTGAAAAAAACACCTTTTATTTTTGTCGCTCAACTCGGGAATGGAACCCGGGACCTCAGGAAGTCATGTCCAACATCAGCGGGGCCATTCCGTATCTTTTTAGTGATGATCACTGGGTAAAGTGTACATCGAACAGATGTCAGATGACGTATTTTGTGTTTGCTATCTCTATCATATTTCTGTTTGTCACTGGAGGCAGCAAATATGAAACACGTCATTTGACAGCTATTTGATGTAGACTTTTCCCAGTGCCCATCGTTGAAAATATACTGAATAGCCCCATTGGTCCCCCAGACCACAGATGCGACCAGCCAGTGTAATTCATATATAGCGATAAATTGAAGGATATTCCTGATTTCTGAAAACTTTTATTAGAAATTTTGTCTGATTGCCACCGTATCTTGTTGTTTGCATATATCTATAAACTTACTAAACCGTTTTTTATTAGATTTCAATATGTAAAAAATATTGTACTAACATGACATCGAACGTTAATTCAGATTTGGTTAATTATAAAATGAAGTAATTTTAAAATAATTCAGGCGAAACCGAAAACGAAGGGTTGTAGTTAATTAAAAAGATATCCAGTCGTAATTAATATTAACTGTCAATTGTTAATGAAGGCGGGGATTCCCCGTAGGACTGTTTTTAAAGCAGCCTACGACATTAATTTCTCCCCAGGCGTAAGCG
>NJDD01000223.1:291061-303664 GCA_002245505.1 Calephelis nemesis
GCTCCTCTGCAGAATAGACCACCTGCCTTCCTGCCAGGCAGCTCGTAAAAGGTAATCCAAGGCTTACCGTCACTAACAAAAGACATCTGACTACGTGGTAAAGTTTTGTAGCGACTCACCCGGATTGGTACCACCGCCTTACCTATTCCTGTCGCCATATCGTCATGACGTGTTTCGGTTTGGAGGGTAAGGTCGCCGGTCAACTTACTTTTGCTCGAGGTCTAACATCCTGACCTCAGGTTGACAACGCACAATTTGCACCTTTGGTGTCTTTAGGCGACGTGAATTTCTTACTATCAGGAAATCCGTGTGCTTGTTTGCAATATCATAAAAAAAGCACATGAGGTCCTGGATTCAGTTCTTTGGACGGATACCTTAAAAATGTGTTTTTTGAATTTTGTGCTAAAAACTACCTTACCCAGGATTGGATAAGTGCTTGGTTGGCATTGGGTTTGCCATCTAAATACATTGTGGGACTACAAGTACATTCACCTAAGTGTGGGTGCCCTAGTTATACACCTACATTATGCTGCCTACATACATACATTTGAGAATACAGAAGTGAAGATATTTACTTACTATATTTAGTATATTACTATCCAAAGAACCCAAAATAGAGCTCTTACAGTTCGTGGAGACTAGAGCCGAGATAAAAGTGGTACGGATGAAGAATAAGAATTATTTTGGTGTTGATTCTGCCAAGCACAACTATGCTTATTTTTGTATATGTTATCTTTTTCTATTTGCTTCATAGAAAAGACATGAAACTTATCAAATTATTCAAGTTGAAATAAATTGCGAAGTTTTTAATCACCGTATTTTAAAGATAAATTAAAAGTATATACAAAAGTCGTTTACAAAATAATCTAAGAGCACTAACCATGTTTTGTCTCATTTTAAATCTTTGACTGGTGGTGGTGGTCTTTGATGGTCCGGACTCCTTTGTAGAATAGAGCATCTTTTTTCATGTGACAGGCAACTCGTAAAAGGCGAGTATAGGCTTACCGTCACTAGCACCGTGATATCTGACAAGGTGGTAAAGTTTTGCAGTGAATCGCCCGGATTTATACCTATTGCTGCCGCCCTAGCGTCAGCGATTGCCGTCGACATGTTTCGGTTCGGAGGATAAGGCTACCAGTACTTTTGCTCGGCCTAACTTTCCCGATCTGAGGTTGGCAACGCGCCATTATCATCTTTGGTGTCACAAGGCGGCGTGAGTTTCTTACCACCAGGAAATCCGTCTGATAGTTTGCCTTCCAATATCAACAAAAAATGTAGCTATAGCTAAAAATAGATTCAGAAAGTGTGCTTCAGAATCACCAACCCCATTTTAAGAGGCAAGTGTAGGTTAAATAGGCAGGTCGGTTAAATCTGATCGCCTCGTTGGTCGAGTGGCTAGCGTACACGCCTAACTACACTGACCATCTACGAGGCTCGGGTTCGATTTCCGACGGGGGCAGGCATATTTGTGTGTTAAACATGAAATGTCTGCATTTCCAGGTCTAGGTGCTTATTAAACTTATTCCGGTATTTCTATGTATTGGAATCGTTGACTAACACCCATAACACAAGCATGTAATTTGCTTACTTTGGGGTTAGATTCAATTTGTGTAATTTGTCCATGAATATTTATTATTATTATTTATGCATTATTACCAACAAGGGCATAACAAAACCATTTCCAAGGTTGGTCCAGTTTTCTTGTGTGGAATAGCCTATCTGCCTTTCTACCAAGCAGATCATAAGAGGCGAGCAAAGGTTATTGGGTTATCACCAGTAAGACCCATGGTGGTAGAGTACTGTGCAACAACTTGCCGAGGATTACTTTACGCTTTACTTATTACTGCCGCCATAAGGATACTTTCACGTTCCGAAGAGAAGTGTAGCCGGTGGACTTGTTCAATTGGCTAAGCTTCCCGGCTACATTATTGCCACTCATTTGTAACATCTATGATGTCTACAGGCTATGACTGTTATCATCATTTACAATGAGCTCGTTCCCAGACCTTCAATATAAAATAGCATTGATATTTTAGCGTCGATACTCGCTATTGGCGTGTCATTGTGTGGAATTTATAAATTATGAAAGATAAACATACATGTAATATTTCACCTGCAGGTTGGCAACGCATAACCACTCGCTATCGATATACAGCACTTGGTTTTTATTAACAAAATAATTACCTGATATTTAGAATGCCTTCCTTTCATACATTTTTTTCTATTTTTAACATATTTCAGAAACGAAAGAGTTTAAAATTGTTCTTTCATACATTTTTATGTCTGTTTTTAAATTTCTCCGTCATTTGATATTTTATTAAAAAACGAATTTTGTAGATAATTCTATAAATCTGGATTTGATGATAAAATCCCTAGGAAATTGAGAAAAATACTCAATTTATTGTATAATAAAATCACATATTACTAAAATCAAAGTCAGTTTTTTACAGTTTTACTCACTCCGCTTTAATTTATACTATTTTCATTTTGATGTGTAGATGCACCACTTTATTAAAACATTACATTGATTATTTTTTAATTAAGTCACCTTTTCAATGAAATTGTTTTTCAATGCCATTGACCTAATGTAAATATGTATTGTTTACTTAATTATATAAGATTAATGTTATTGCTATAATTGAGACAAAATTTACCATGTACTTATTTGAAAATGTGTTTTATTATGTTTTAGTCACAAAATGTCGGCAGTATTTTAAATAAATAAAATTAAAATAAAATAAAAATTATCAATATACATATACGAAACATATACAAAGTCAGTGTTCGTAAATGTCATGACACAAGAGGATAAGGTAGCCTATAAACTTACTCTTAGGAGTGAAAACATGCACCAGGTTGACAATTATTGCTATTGCCATTACCATATTGGTTTTTATACCAACCTGCATCTTACTATCAGGAAATTCGACTTTGTTAGCATTCCATTTACATTCTTTCACGCCACATTTCTTGTGGAGTGGGCAAAGAATATCGAGTGCCAAGTCACGCTCTCCGCTTCCTCCACATTCATTATTCTTTTCAATAAAATACACTGATTACGGAAACTCTTGACACAACATTGGTTAAAATAAAATGAATTTTTTTTATTATTTACTAGCTGACCCAGCAAACTTCGTATCGCTTGACATTAATGCTTAGACAGTAGCACAGTCTGTCGGATCCGATGTGAAACATTCTTAAATCAACAACTACTTATTATTAAAAAATAATTTAAAAAAAAAACATTTTCCAGTGGACCAAATTGTGAATCTAAACCATTCTCGAATTCCCTAGAACACATACAAAAAGTTTCATCGACATCGGTCCAGTCGTCTAGAAGGAGTTCAGTGACATACACACTCACAGAAGAATTATATTTATAAAGATTTATACCAATACAGATAAGAGAATACAGATAAAAGATTAACAAAGCAGATATACAATGCGAATTTGGATGGATGTAGGTACCCGGGGAGACCAAGGCTGACATTTCACGATCAGATCAATCAGATATTAACCGAGGGTGGTGTCAAGAGTCTCCGAAACCGGCGTGTTTGTATGAAAAGTGTAATGAAGGAAGCAAGACAGGTTTGTCAGGATCGTGAGGTCTGGTAGTCGATACTCTCTGCCTACCCCGTAAGGGACTTGGCTTGAAGATATGTATGTATTTATACCAACATATTTTAATGATGTGCTATTTTTTTAAATTTATAAACAAAAATATTTATGTTTACTATGGTATGTAATATACAACGTGAATGTGGATGGATACCAGGAAAGACCGACATTACACGATCAAATCGCTCGGGTGTTATCCGAAGGTAGTGTCAAGTGTCTCCAAAACGCACGTGTTTGTATGAAAAAAGTAATTCATGAATGTGGAGGAAGAAAAGCAGGTCAGTTAGGACCGTGAAGTTTGGGACTCGATATTCTCTGCCTACCTCGTAAGGGACTTGACTTGAAGATATGTATGTATGTTTGTTTCGATTTATTACTTACTACATATTTTCAATGTTTGGATATTTTTTGAAAACGTGATTAGGTTAAACTCTATCTACTGTTAAATACTACCGCTTCCAATCATAGCCTGTCAGGAGAAGAAACGTCAAAACAAACTCCTCGGCAACTAGGATACATTCAAGCTTGAATTGCCACCGTTTCCAAACCTAGCCAGTAAGGAAACAAAACGGCGAAATAAACTTCGCAACAACCAAGAATTTAATAAGAATTAAAAAACAATCGAAAAGATTATTTTGCGTCTAAAGAAGTCGTTTCTGTTACAAAAAAAATTATTTAACAATAAGCCAAATACCTTTTTTCGTAACTTTTTTTGAAAGCAGTGATTTAAGACTATTAGGAATTTAGTGCTATAAAATCAACAATATTGTTGAATCGAGTAAATATATCTACGTTAAGTTAAGAGAAACGCGTTTAGACGTGCCACTGCTCTTATTCAGCTCAAAATGTAAACAAGTAGGTATATCAATTTTATTACAAGGAGAGTCGTTAAGAAATTTACAATTAACATTCTCAATTTTTATTTCTAGAAAGTAAATATAATCTACATTCTCAGAAAAACGTCGAACTACTTGCTTGCTAAAATGCTACTAATTTTGTCTTGGAATGGGTTTATTTTAAGATTATTTTCATCAAACCATCCAGAGATTTTGAATAAGATTTAATACGGTTCCTCTTTCAAGTCAAAATGATTTTCACATTTGTTGAGGAGGATAGCATTATCAGCAAAACATATTAAAAAATGCTTAGTAACATTAGATAACTAATTTGTATAAATTAAAAAAAAGTATTGGACCTAAAACACTACCTATGGTACACCGCAGTTATTAAAAAGGTAATAATGTAAGGTATAGACACGTTATAGGTTCCCACAAATTCTTTAAATTTCGACACACTGATTTCTGTTTATGTAATATCTCCTTACATACTAATTGTAGTTCTTACGATTTACCTTGAATGCTTTATTTTTCTAATACGATCATAGAACCAAATCGATTTGTTCGTGGAATAACAATCTCGGTGTTCTGGGTACGTGTAACTATCTGCAATCGAATCTTTTTTTATGTTATAGGAAAACAAACAAGCAGACGGATTTTCTGATGGTAAGAAATTCACGCCGCCTAGAGACACCAAAGATGGTAATGGTGCGTTACCAACCTGAGGTCAGGATGTTAGGCTTCGAGCAAAAGTAAGTTTACCGGCTACCTTATCCTTCGAACCGGAACACGTCATGACGTTATGGCGGCAGGAATAGGTAAGGCGTTGGTACCAATCCGGGCGAGTCGCAAGTCTGTTTAGTCAATGTTAAATCTACCATCCTTTTTTTCTCAAAATTTTTACACTAACACTTTCTTTAAATTCTAATTTCGTCTAATTGTATTCCAATTCCATAAAAAAGTAAGTAAAATATAAGCTTGACTTTTTCAATTTAAATTCTTATAAGATTCAAATTATTTTAACATTCACATAAACTAACAGCCTGCAGGCGTTTTAAAATCCATAAGTAAAATAATGATTCTAGACCGTGGTTCCAGTCCATTATACAAAGCAGACTTGACCAAAGATGTAATTAATTTTGATTTAGGTAGACATCTCTTTGAATAATGTAGTAATGAACAACAGATTGCGCAAGTTATATTAATTTTTTTTATCTCTGCAAATTAGAAGACTAGGAAATAACAGGCTGATTTTAATCCCGCTGTCAAAATATTCCCCTGGGAGAGCTACATAACTTTAATATTCAGTGGTTATAAAGATACCGGTTCCAAAAAACTTTGGTTATCAATAAGCTAATAAGTTTGTTCTCGACCTTAGTGCACTGCAGTCAAATTTTCCTGATGGTGCTTCAGTAGTAGAATACAACGTATGTTGAGTTTATAGTTCATGTATGGTTCATACTACTAAAATAGTATAGTGTTGTGTATGTATGTGTGTGTGTGGTTTTTACCTTTGACGGTTAAACCAACATTTTACACAAAGCTCTATAGTGTATGCACTATATCAATTCAATCGTTTTGTCTTAAAGTTCTTCCACCTAATCTTGGTCGCGGTATTAGCGACAATCTATAGGGGTTTTCTTACGAGGTATTTGGAGCAGGTCTCCGTTTCTCAGGTCTCCGTTTTTCCTAAGTGTCGCCTTAGGAAAAACAGAGACCTGCTCCAAATACCTCTTACCGCCTCGTTGGTCGAGCGGCTAGCTTACACGCCTAACTACATCGGCCGACCGCGAGGCTCGGGTTCGATTTCCGACGGGGGCAGGAATTTGTGTTATTATCAGTCTGGCTGTTTAATAAATTTATTCTGGTATCTATTTAAGTATTTCTATATATTAGTATCGTTGACTAACACCCATAACACAAGCATATATTTGCTTACTTTGGGGTTAGATTCAATTCGTGTAACTTGTCCAGAGATATTTATTATTGAATTTTTGTCCTCAATTTTTTTAAGAATTTTATGTCTACGTCACTTAATGTCTTTGGTTTGACGTCATCTGTTTTGTTTCTAATAAAACAAAACAACCCCTTTTTACTTCATCTATTTTTTATGCTTGTTTTCAGAGTGTTAATTATTTTTGCATTCCCTTATCGGTCATAAAATAAACAAGGTTTTGTAAATTGAAAAAAATACAGCAAGTTTCTAATGTAGTAAATACTATTCGCTATTCACTCGACTTCACTTACCTAATGAAAAAGTTAAATGTATGAATGCTTCGGTCTGTTACGCTTTACGGCTAAGAATTTGGACCTATTCTGATGAAATTTCACTTGCTTACAACTTGTTTACAAATATCACACACAACATAACTTTTAATTTATGATCCTAGAGCCACCTCCCAGTTCATTCATCAGGTCCTTGTCATTAGACGTGTTTAATGAATAATTATTATAAATATTTAAAAAATGGTTCAATATAATATAATGTTACTTGTTTATGTGTTAACATTGTAATAATTCTTTAATTTAAAGATGTTTGTACAAAACAGTCTGATGTAATACATATTATTTTATAATATCAATAAATAATTTATATTTAATAAATAAATATAAATTTATTACATGACATTATGTAACATTTTGTAAAAAATATTTTTATAACAATCTCTTTACATTTGACAAACAAATATTTTTTTATTCATATGGAGACTATATTATATTGATACGACTACAAAATAATACTTCTAAAACCTACTACCAATAACATTATGAATACACTAAGACTTGAAACGTATCCAAATGTAAGACCTAAATCAAAATATGAGTTTGAGATGTATTTCTCCATCAGGAAACCTCTTGCCATAAAACCCTTAAGTGTCATCTTCGATGATACTCTGATGACAAGAAAATGACATACAACGTTTTCTAAGATGCGAGAAAAAATATTTACTATACGAGAAATACCTTTTAAGCGGGAAAAAAAGCTCTGACAAAGAGACATGGTTAGAAAATATAATTATCTAGAATGTGCCCAGATATAAACAAGGACAACTATAACCTGTATCACTACTTAGTATAAATCAAAGTCGCATCCTCTGTCCCTATGTCCCTTTGTATGCTTAAATCTTTAAAACTACGCAACGGATTTTGACACGGTTTTTTTTTAATAGATAAAGTGATTAAAGAGAAAAGTTTATATGTATATTTTATAACCGTGCAAAGACAGGGCGGCTGCTAATTGTCATATAAACTAATATGTACCCTAAAATAATGTCGACAGAATTAAATATGCGGCTTTAGTAGTGATTTTATTTTAGTTTTTATTTTTTAACAAGTGGCTGAAACGTAAAATTTTTTAAGTCATTTTTAAAAAAACATTTTCAGTTATACGTTAATTTTTAAACACATAACCATAATTAACATGTAACTCAGAGTGTAGAGCAAGCACAAAGTAATTTTTTTTCAGCTTTTAGGGTGTAAAGTCAGTTATTTTTAACTGACACACAAGTATATTTTGAAATACGGATACGGATAACGGATTATTAAGTTCACGTGCGATAAAAATCTATAAATGCGCGCGATCTTGGTCTTTAATTATCTAAGATCTGTAACAAATTCTTTTCCCCACTTGCTGTCCATTTACATCAACAATAAAATATCTAGTTACTGTATCACTTTGCCCATTGTCCTCTGTAATGAACGTTCATGACCAAATGCTTACCCATGTCATAGTTTTATAATTTCTTGTGTATGTACATATTTTCTGTCCTTGGCGCCTGTTCACCGATCTCTTTCGTTCTCTTCGTTCACTCAACACATTCATTTAGAAAATATATTTTTATTATTGCCTTTGTCGGGAATCAGCTCATAAATAATTTTATTTGAATTTGTTTTACAAACTAAGTATACTTTATTTAAAATATCACTTACAGCTTAACTTCATTACTTGTAGGTTTGAAGGATTGATTGGTTTTATTAGAATATATAAATAAAATAAATATTTAAATATTCCTGGACAAGTTACATAAAATTGAATCTAACCCCAAGTAAACAAAATATATATTAGAATATAATATGTATATAGTTTTGTCACACTTTTAGTTATCTGACCAGGGAATCAAATTGGGGATTTTATCCACGTAACGCCAACACTGTACCACTAGACCACAGACACGAATAACGACACAAAAAGGTCGTTTCATAAGATATTGACAGATAAGGAAAATACCTCAACCAAAATCAGAAAAAAGATTACGCCATTTTCACGGTGCACAGTTAAAAGGTTTGAACCTATTTAAAATCACATCTACCGTTTAGGATTATCGCCGAAATCTCTTTCAATCTGAGTTCCGCGTGAAACGAATTAGGTACGAAAAATCCTTACTTATCCTCCGCTTCAGATTCACGGTGGCAGATACGAAAATGGAGCTACAGCTTAAATCAACTTTATCACTTTTATGCGATTCGCTCTAGATAAAATATAAACAAGTTCATTTCAAATAGCATTTGACAGCGACATTTTTGATACCATTAAAAGAAAAAAGGAGATTTTTGGCGCCATAGTGAATAAAGATGGTCGTAGTTTTTTCGTGATTATTGAACTTCGTGTAAATAATGAGTAAAATTAGTTAATGTAGGTGGAAATAACTTCATTTTTTTTAAGTTAAAGTGCAAAAGGGAAATATGTATGAAGAAATTAATGTATAGTGTATTTCCTAGTGAGAGAAAGTGACCACCGCTTTACTCAAGACCCTGACATGTCTTTGTACGTAGTGACTAATGACTGTTAATAAGGATTAATTACAACGGAAGATGTGGCAGCATGGCCTAAAAGTAGCCTTAGCCGGCCTCTGAAAGGGGTAAATTAACGAATATTATTCGTTAATCTATTTCAATCTCAGTTCCGTATGAAACGAATTAGGTAGGAAAAATCTTACTTATCCTCCGCTTCAGATTTGCGCTGGCCGATACGAAAATGGAGCTAAGGCTTAAATCAACTTTATCACTTTTATGCGATTCGCTCTGGATAAAATATAAACCAGTTCATTTCAAATAGCATTTGACACTGACATTTTTGATAGCATTGAAAGAATGGGTATAATAGTTTTTAAGAATGGTTCTGCGATCTAGCGGTTCAGTTGTTGGACTTGACTGCATGAGGTCCCGGTTCCGAATCCCGGGTCGGACAACAAAAAAAAGTTGGGTTCTTCCAAATTTCTAAAAAAATGTAGCTCGGGATTCGATATGTGCCCGGTCGGCGATAGGCTTGCCACCTATCACATAGTGGAACTTAGTGTCTTCGGTTAGTTGAGGGTGCCCTGGTTGAGCCTTTGCCTACCTCTTCGAGGATATGGACGTGAAGATACTTTTTTTAAAGACTGAAAGCTACTGTATATACATCTCGTTACAGAGTAGGTGTTAATTTTTTAGACCGTGTTCAGTATGTCATGTAATAAAAAATATATAAAAAATGTGATAAAAATGTTTTTTTTTTTCCTAAGAATTTGCGTGTACGTGCTTACCTGCGTGCTTAGAACTGATATTGAACGTAGCATTGTTCATGAATTGGATGGCTTGACGTAAGAAACGTATATCTAAATGTCGCACTTCGCACACCGTTTTTTCATTACTTAGCCAAGTAAGCTTCTTGAATACGGGTGAAGTCTGACTTTAGTTTTATAAAATTATTTAATGACCGGGTTTCATTGTTTATAGCGCATCAAATAATAGTTAGTCTTACACTGTAAGTCAAATGTGCTAGTCCGGCTGCCTTACCTTCCAGACCAGATTATGACGGAGTCATTATAGAGGCAGGGATAGGTCTGACGGTGGATCCCGACCCGGTCGAGTTTCAACTTTGAGCACGGCACTCTACCACCAGTGGTTTTCACACTTTTTTGTAGTAAACACTTATCCACTTATTCACAGTAACTTAACCACTATACACTTTATTTAATACTTTACGTTACTCTTTAGCCAACCGGTTTCACTTTCCAGCATCATCAGGGCTTTGAAACTAAAGATAAAAAGACTGTTTTAGTTTAACGTTTAATACTTATCTGGTAACCCCGTGATGGTCCGGGCTCCTTTGTAGAATAGACCATCTGCCTTCCTTGCCAGGCAGCTCGTAAAAGGCGAGCATAGGCTCACTGTCACTAACACCGTGATATTTGACTAGGTGGTAGAGTTTGGCAGCGACTCGCCCGGATTGGTACCACCGCCTTACTTATTCCTGCTGCCATAATGTCATGACGTGTTCCGGTTCGGAGGGTAAGGTAGCCGGCAAACTTACTTTTGCACGAGGTCTAACATCCCGGCCTCAGGTTGGTAATGCACCATTACCACCTTTGGTGTCTCTAGGCGGCGTGAATTTCTGGAAATCCGTTTGCTTGTTTGCCTTCCAATATTATAAAAAAATGTTACTAGTGGCTACCATGTTACCAGTGGTTTTGTTGGTAACGAATTTTACCTATATTTGATTTTGATTATTAGTTTTGTTGGTAACAAATTTTACCTATTTATAGAAACAACATCGGAAAAAGCTTTATTTACTTTGACCATACAAATGTTTTGATCCAGTGGTAATATATAAAAATGTCTACATACATTTATATATTACCACTGGATAAAAAACTTGGTCTCACTTAGAAGACACGGCTAAAGAAACTCAGCGAAATTGTCTGATAAATACAAGAATGAAATGCCAAAAATGCAGGTAGTATATTCTTCCTAGAAGGTCCAGACTGCTTGTCTTCAATGAATATAATGTCAGAAATGCAGATGGTATGTTCTTTCCAATAGGTTCAAACCTCTTTTCATCTATGGTGACCATTTGGTACGACTTGTCGCATCTGTGACGCAAAACTAACTGGTTGCACACTATACTGACGCATGTAATTGAAATAACGATGTGTCTGGAGTTTCGTATAGGACTTGAGCCCATACCATGGTATCGAAATTTTTTTTTTAGAAAATATATGAACCTCCTTAAAAAAAATAATGATCGAAATGTTAAAAAAACTGTTGAAATTTGAACAATTAAGGTACTGAATCGATACTTCAAACATATATATTGCCTATTTTATATGTTAAGATTTCATAAATATAGTTTATTTTAATAAAGGATTGTAAAATAAAAAATGCCTTATGTTATCTTTATACAACGTTTTATAATCGTAATATTTACTGCTATTTTTAGGTGTTTCAATAAACCGGCCCGCCACAAGATTAATTATAATTTACTGGCCCGCCACTAGATTTTTTTTAACTTACCGGCCCGCGGTCAAAAGAATTTGCCCACCCCTGGTCTATATCAACTTATAATAAATACACTGTATATGAAATTATTTAGTTGAATTCGTTTTAATTGTTGTAAAATAAAATTTATGTTGTTGGATTCGTAATACAGTAAGTAAAAATAAAAAAATATGTGTATTTAATACACAAAAAATTGGGATCGGTGTTTTTCTCATTTCTTAAACAAAAATCGGTATTTATAAAAAAAATAGTTTTTAAGAAAGTAAACAGTATCTTTACGCCCATAACCCCGAAGAGGTACTCAGAGACACAACCAGGGCATCAACGTTTAGCCGAAGAAATTAAGTTACAGCCGGCATTTTACCTAACGGGCACATATCAAATCACGGGCAACGCTATTCTTATTACAACATTTAAGTCTTTTTTTTTGCTTGACCCGGTGATCATAGCCAGGATCTCAAGAAGTCAAGTCCAAAGACGGATCGTTATATAACAGAGACGATTTAAATTAAAATACTTTCATAAAATCCGTATCAATTTAATATATCATGTTTGACATACGTCAATTTTAGTGTTGCATTTGAAGAAAAAATGTAAAGCAAAATATACGTACAAGCTTTGTAAAAGGACGTAATATTATTATAAAGACATGGTGTCGAAGTCGGATGAAATGTTAAACCTGATCTATTTACTTAACCCAATATTAACATTCATTAAGTACCTATAATGAAAAAAAAATATATTATTCTTTTGCTATGTTTTTTTAAGTCACAATATACACAATAGTTATTTAATAGTAAACCGTCCGCCATAATAGTAAACATTGTATTCAAGGCGCTCTCAAACAAATTTTAAAATTAAAATAAACTTAGTAAATAATTAATATTTAAAC